>CM056142.1:24711248-25226248 GCA_029620275.1 Acrossocheilus wenchowensis | reverse complement strand
GAGAAAACGCAATGCTTTGTGAAGGACTTTAATGAGAATAGATGCAGTATCAAAGAAGCAGCTCTTGATCTCACACTCTACTTCTTGAGAGATATGAAGCAAGATGAAGCTGCCAATAGTCTAGAAGGCAAGAGATTCATGACCATCTGTCAGATTATGAATGTAGGACTAAAATTAAGTTAAAAATTAACTTTTTTTTCTATTTAGATGAGCTGTTCTTCATTCATCAGCAAAAAACTAACCTGAAGAAGAAGTATCAGTGTGTGTTTGAAGGAATTGCAAAACAAGGTGACTCTACACTTCTGAATAACATCTACACAGATCTCTATATCACCCAGGGTGGTAGTGAACAGGTCAATACTGAACATGAGGTAAGACAGATTGAAATTGCTTCTAGGCGACATAAATCACAGGAGATACAGGTTGAATGCAAAAATTTGTTTGAAACACCTGAACAAGACAAGAAGATCAGAACTGTACTGACAAAAGGAGTTGCTGGCATCGGAAAATCAGTCTCTGTGCAAAAGTTTGTTCTGGATTTGGCTGAAGGAAAAGAAAATCAAGACATTGGCTTCATATTTCCTCTTCCATTCAGAGAGATGAACTTAAAGGAGAAAGAGCCACAAAGTTTGATAGACCTTATAACCCAGTTTTTCCCAGAGACAAAAGGACTGAACCTTAAAAGAAGGAATCAATTCAAAGTCCTGTTCATCCTTGATGGATTAGATGAATTTCGTCTTCCTCTAAACTTTGACTCTAATGAGACATGGCGTGATGTATCATCACCAGCCTCTCTGGATGTTCTCCTGACAAACCTCATCAAGGGAAATCTGCTTCCTTCTGCTCTCATCTGGATCACCACCAGACCAGCAGCTTCCAGTAAGATTCCTCCTGACTGTATCGACCGGGTGACAGAGATACAAGGATTCAATGATTCTCAAAAGGAAGAGTACTTCAAAAAAAGATTCACAGATGAGAATCAGGCCAAAGAAATCATTGGTCATATTAAACAATCAAAGAGTCTCTTCATCATGTGCCACATCCCAGTCTTCTGCTGGATTTCAGCCACTGTTCTCCAGAACATTTTGGAACAGAAAAGAAATAATGTAAAAAACAATCAGGCTGATGATGCCTCCAATACACCACAGGAATCAAATTCTGAAGACACTCCCAAGACTCTGACACAAATGTACACACATTTTCTCCAATTTCAGATCCTGCAGAGCAGACAAAAGTATGATGGAAAATACGCAGCAGATGTTTCCTGGGATAAAGAGGCTATGCTTTCCCTGGGGAAACTGGCATTTCAACAGTTGGAAAAGAACAATGTGATCTTCTATGATACAGATCTGGAAGCCTGTGGTATTGAAGTCTATAAGGCATCAGTGTATTCAGGCATGTGCACACAGATATTTAAGGAGGAAAAAGGGATTGTTCTTGGTACCATGTACTGCTTTGTTCACTTGAGCATTCAAGAGTTCATTGCAGCCCTTTATGTACATCTGTTTCTAGACATCAACAACAAAACTGTGTTTGTTAATGAGTCTACAGAACAGGAGAACAAAAATGAAACCATGATTGATTTGCTCAAGACTGCAGTGGACAAGGCACTCAAAAGTGACAATGGACACCTGGACCTTTTCCTTCGCTTCCTTCTTGGTCTGTCACTACAGTCTAATCGGCTGCTCTTTCGAGGTCTGTTGACACAAGAAGACGACAATGACCAGAGCAAAAAGGGAATAATTCAGTACATCAAGCAGAAATTAGAAGCTAATCTGTCTCCAGAGAGATCCATCAATCTGTTCTACTGTCTGAATGAACTGAACGACCAAACTCTGGTGAAAGAGATTCAGACCCACCTTAGTAAAGGAAGTCTCTCATCTGCTGAACTTTCACCTGCCCAGTGGTCTGCTTTGGCCTTTGTGTTGTTGACATCAGAGGAAGAGCAGGAGGAGTTTGAGCTTCAGAAATTCAAGAAATCAGACGAGTGTCTCATTAGATTATCAGCAGTCATCAAAACCTCCAAAAGAGCTCTGTAAGTCACTTAATACATTTTATCATTTTTTGGTCTCATCTGAAAAAATGTGTTTATCTACATTAAACTACAGTGAATCTTAATCATATACACCCTATTGTTAGCAAGACATAACACATACGTTCATAGTTATCTCCAAAGTTCTCTTCAAATTTTGCTGTGAAGGACATATACTTTTTCCAAACCTCAGTGCTCAAATCATTAACCTCTTCAAGCATGCTTATTTGATTCTAGTAAATTTTTCACTGAATAAAAAATACTCATATACAGAAAATACTAGATGAAGATTAATGTCATGTAGCTCACCCTCCTCATTGTATATTTACTGTTCCTGTAAAAATAATGGAAATTTTTGTTAAATGTCTTCCTTTGTTCCATCTTCTTCTGTGATGTGATATATTTCCTTTGTAGGCTAAATGATTGTGACTTAACAGACAAAAGCTGTTCAACTCTGACTACAGTTCTTGGATCAGTTACCAGTCTGAAAATGCTGAACATGAACAATAATAATCTGCAGGATTCAGGAGTGAAGCTGCTCTGCACTGGACTGAAGAATATACAGTGTAAATTGGAGATACTTAAGTAAGGTGTATGACAAAAGAGAAAAATCTTAACCAAAACTAAAGGCATAATTTGTTTAGAAATCCTTTAGGTAATTTATCTATATAATGCACTCTTTGATTATAATTGTACATTAAAGGACCAGAGTGTCTATTTACACTAAGTGCAAATAGCCCGCCTTGTTGGCAGAGGCTATTTACACTAACTCCGCCCACCAAAGTGTGATTGGGATAGTCAACACTGAAAAAAGGCGCTCATTACACTTCAGTTTTAGTGGCGCAGATTGTAAGGCGCGTGCTTTTTGATGCGATCGACCTGAGTTCTAATCTGCCTTTTGCCTAACTTTTGTTCTCCATTTTTAAATGTCATATCGCATCGGAAAGGCATTTATTCTCAATAAAAATGAAGGAAATAATCAAAAAGTTGAAAATAAAGTATTGGGTAGGGTAAGGGTAGGTGTAGGGAGGGCTTTATTGTCCCAATAAGGTGGCATCTAGGGGTGGGCGATATGGAAAAAATATCATATCACGATTTTTTTTTAGAAATATCACGATTCACGATTTTATCACGATTCTTTGTCATGTCGGTTTTACTATTTTGCAAGTTATCTGAGCATTACAGCCAAACTAATTTCCCTATTATAAAGACAAAGCCTTTCAAGGTAACAAAAAAAAAGAAGAAGAAAAAAAAGAATGGTAGATATTTAGGCCAAAGTGGGTGAAGATAAAAATCTTTGTCATTATTTTATCTTTCTTATTAAAAAAAATAAGAACAAAAGATACACATTACAAATACACATAGAATACAAATAAAACAAACAGTGCTTTATTTTCAGGCACAATAGGTGTTTTTAGCATGAATGAACAAATATAAAATAAAACACTATATAGACTGATTCCTAAAGCAACTGTATTAAAGTTTTTCAGTCAGGAGTAGTGAGTGATTTTTCTCTTTGCATTTTGTTGTTTTTATTAACGTTAAAGGAATAGTTCACCCAAAAATAACAATTCTGTCATCTGTCTGTCAATTCTGTCAAAGTGTTTTATTTTTATACGATCATTTACTCAAAATTAGTTTTAAACCTGAGTGAGTTTCTTTCTTCTGCTGAACATAAATGCTATTTTGAAGAACATGGGAAAACCAAACAGTTGCTTACATATGATTTTTTTTTTTTCCTACTATCAAATTCAATGTGGACCAGCAAAAGGTTGGTTAACCACATTCTTCAAAATATCTTCTTTTGTGTTCAGCACAAGAAAGAAATTAATACAGGTTTGGGACAACATGTGAGTGAATAAATAATGACAGAAATTAAATTTTAGGGTGAACTATCCCTTTAATGACAGTCGGCTGTCCCTTTAAGACCCTGAACTCATCTATTATATACAGGCATGCATCTGTTTCTCTATAGTCTGTTTGCTTTAATTTTAGACATAACCAACTGTAAACCTTGTGTTTTGACAGTATTAGCGCAAGAGATAACTTCAGTAATCAGGGGCTGTTAGACAGGCTTTTCAGTGCGCGTGCTTCTGGTGTATGCGCTCTTTAAAAGCGCACGTCAGACCAGCGCGCGAACGAAACATTTAATTGGCAAGGCTTGTATGCAAATAATGTATTTTTGCGATCGCGAATAAGTGCAGTGTCCTGTCAGAGTAACTCTACCGCTGTATGTCGTGTTGTACAGTAGCCTATATAGAGACGGACGCGCCGAAACTGTAACTGATAGAATGTGCGCTGTAGCACGATACTACGATATTTCTTCAAAAGCAGATCGTGGAGAGATTTTTATCGTCCACGATCAAAAATCGTGATATCGTACATCCCTAGTGGCATCCATTTAATAATTTGAATTAAAATTATAATTTACACTCAATACTCTATTATTGCATATTGTTTTATAATGTATAATGTACTGAGGTGCAAATAATTGCCACTATTTACAATAAGTATAAATAGCAGAAAATCCTGCTTTTTTAACAGTGTAAATAGAATCTATAGCTATTTGCACTTACTGTAAATAGCATATTGTCAAAAAATACTGCTATTTTCACTTAGTGTAAATAGCATCTATCGCTATTTACACTTAGTGCAAATAGCCGCTGCCTTAAAGGACTAATGCAGTCTCTGATGCAGTCTCTTTTGTTCAGAAATATGGGCAGTATGTTTAGTGCCTAATTTAAATATAATTTTCTTTGACTGGCAAGGTCTAATTGTCATTACCAGTAACTAAAAGAATATACCTTTTTGGAAAATGCATAAACTAGAACTGAGTTTTTAACTATTACTCTAAAAAAAAATTTAATGATTCTCACTGATTGGACAAGTGAAGCTTTAGTAAAGATATTAACTAAAACTAACAGCAACTAGCATAAAAATATTGGGTTTATCAGCCTTACTCTCAGCACCCTTACCTAACTATAATGGAACTGTTGACTATCCTCACTCTTAATTATAATTATTATTATTATTATTATTTTCAGGCTCAGTAAGTGTAAGCTAACAGAGGAAAGCTGTTCAGCTCTCACTTCAGTTCTCAGTTCGGACTCCAGCAACCTGAAGGAGCTTGACCTGAGCAATAATAACCTGCATGATTCAGGAGTGAAGCTTCTCTCTGATGGACTGAAAGAGAACTGTAAACTGGAGAAACTCAGGTGAGCTGATGTTTAAAGCTAGTTACACAAAAAAAAAACGACATCAAAAATCTATGGACGTCTGTGGTGTCACGTCGCCTGCATTGGGGGAAAAACTGTGCTCAAACACAAAATAAATACATGCTTGTTAGTCTAATGACCAACTTGCATGTACACTTACATATAATTTTTTTCCTGTTTTGTTATGTTGCTGCTTTATATTTTTTTTCCCACATCAATCTACACTCCATACACCATATTGACAAAGCAAAAACAGAATTGTCACAACTTCGTGAATTCATTAAAAATAAAAAAATGAAATAAGTATTCATACCCTTAACTAAATATTTAGCTGAAGCACCTTTACAGTCTCGTCTATTTTTTTTGTTTGATGTGACAAGCTTTTCTCATCAGCATTTGGCAATATCTGCCATTCTTCTCCTCACCTCTTCACCTCTCAAGGTCTGTAAGGTTGGATGGGGGCAGATTGACATTTTCAGGTTTCTCCAGAAACCTTGATTGGGTTTAATCCCGGGCTGTGGCTGGGCCACTCAAGGACATTCACAGAGTTGCCTATAAGTCACTCTTGCTGTGTGTTTAGGTTCATTGTCCTGTTGGAAAGTGAACCTTCTGTCCAGTCTGAGTGAACCTTCTGTCCTGCAAATTTCAGGTGTGTTTTCATGTGACTTCACTGAGGATAGGATTGAGTTTGGCCACACCGCCATAAAGCCCAGATCGGTGGAGTGTTGCATTGATGTTTGTCGTTCTGTAAGTTTCTCCGATCTGCATATATGATCATGGAGCTCAACTAGAGTGACCATCAGGTTCTTGGTCACCACACTAACCAAAGCCCTTCTCCATCAATTGCTCAGTTTGGCCAAGAGGCCAGCTCTAGGAAGAATCCTGGTTGTTTCAAACTTCTTCTATTGAAGGTAACAGAGACTACATGCATTTGTGACCCTTCAATGAAGCAGAATTTTTTCTGAACTCTTCCCCAGATGTGTGGCTTGACACAAACCTGTTTCTGAGTTCTACAGGCAGTTCTTTTGACCTCAGGGCTTGTTTTTCGCTCTGATATGCATTATCAGCTATTAGTCCTTTTATTAAGACGTGTGCCTTTCAAATCATACCCATTCAATTGAATTTGCCACAGGTTAACTTCACTCAAAGTGTAGAAACATCTACAAGCAATATGAATGCGCCTGAGCTAAATTTTGATTGTCCCAGATAAGGGTATGAATACTTATGCAATGGAATTATTTAAGTTTTTTATTTTTAATAAATTTGCAAAGATGTTAAAAACCTGTTTTTTGCTTTACTATTATGGTGTATGGAGTGTAGATTGATGTGGAAAAATAAGTAATTTAAAGCAGTTTAACATAAGGCAGCAACAACAAAATGTGTATGTTGTAGCAAACATACAAGGCACTGTATGTTGTAGCAAACGCGACACTAATCTGTATTTGTCCATTGTCATTCAAAAACAAAACCTCTGGAAGAGCTAGGACTATGGATGTCCAAACCACTCACTCACCACAGACAGAGTGGTAATAGAGCTTCTTTAAATATGAAAAATGAGAAGAGCCTTCTGTGTCCCCTTTTGACATAAGTGGTTTGCTTGCTTTCGTCACTGGTTCGCTAAGCTGAATAGTTAATCAGAGTATATCTCTCACTGACTGCAACAACATGATTCTACGTGGTTAATCAGCCTAAAAGTTTCCAATGGGGTCTGGCTAGTGTCAATGCAAAGCATGCACAAAAACTAGGCTAACAGACGCTCATTAATGACCCAAAATTAACCAATGGTGAAAGATCTCTAGACTTTTTGTTTCCCATCAAATTCAGTTTTGCTTTGGCAATAAATTTTATTTATATTTATTATATTTATTTAAATAAGTAATTAAATAAAAATCATACATTTCAAGAATAACTAGACTAATCAGCTGAATGTTACATTTTCATTCCTGTTCTAGACTCTCAAACTGCCATATCACTGAAGAAGGTTATAAAGCTCTGGCTTCAGCTCTGAGATCAAACCCTTCACACCTGATAGAGCTGGATCTCACGGGAAATGATCATGGACAATCAGGAGTGGAGCAGCTCAGTGATTTACTACAGGATACACACTGTCAACTGAAGACACTGAGGTGAGACATGATGAAAGTATACAAAATGAATGGTATGCAGGTATATTATTTGTAGAAATATTAATTCACTAAACCTAGATCATGTTCCCTATTAATGGATGAAAAATCCAGCGCTTACTCAAATTAACAAATTAATGTTGTGAGTTACAACAAAGAATGAACAGTTGAAAACAACAATCACATGAAACCAAAGTGAGTGAATGAATGAATTAACCCTATAAAACCGACGGGAGCGCACGCGCTCCGGTTTGCGTGTCTCTGTTTAAAAGTCAATAGAAACCGAAACTAAAAGGGTAGTGCAATAATTCTTTTTGCATTCAAAATCAGAGACGTTACACAGTCAGATCAAGTCTACAACATGCTCCTGTTGCATTGTTTTCACCCTCTAACAAGTCTGCACAAATTGCATAAAATGCGTATACAACAAAATACACAAAAAATAACATTGCACGTCTTTGCACACATGTTCTATAGATCTGAGGTTGCTAGTGGTTGCTAGATACCTTTTACTACGTCTACTATGACGTAATCACGTTCTGTGCACTATGACCCCAAGGTGTGTTGCATGTGGTGACGTCACAAGCCGCGACATTTGACTTTCATTTGCTGTACGTATATACTACTGCTGCTGCTGCATTCTATTCATTACTCTTATTTATTTATCATTGCAATCGGTTGCTTTTTTTCTTTTTGACACATGCACACAAATGCACCTTTACAAATGCAAGCACAATCACACACTCATGTGCATAATGTTACGACTGCATGAAAACATAAGTACATGCACGCGGAGGTTTTGGCGCTACTAACATTACTCGCGTGCGGCGACGAGTAACTCTCCGACTGCTCATCTGCTCCAGAATCTGTTTCTAGTGGTGTTTATTTTTGTTTTATGTATTTGTTTTGTTTTGTTTTTACACAAGAATAACTGAGATGTTCTTTATGTATTTATTTTTCAATCAACATCGCTCTCAAAAGCAAAATGTAATATTTTTTTACCCCACAAATTCAAATGCACTCCATTCATCTGTGAGGCATGCCACATTACCCCTCTGCTTTATTCTAGTCAGGAATTGTCACAAGTGTTATCACAGCTTTTTTGCATTTTTAGTTATGATAAATTACAGATTTTTAGAGTAGTGTACCTGATTATTTTACATTATCTTTTGTAGTTGTTCAATCAATATTGCTCTCAAAAGCAATATATTATCGGTTTGACTTCACAACGCACGTTTATAAAAATTAGTGTATCTCACAAACAAATTTATGTAATCAGTCCAAATCAATTGTATGTAGTTTCAAAGTGTTTTATGCAAGTTTTTTACATTGACAAGTTTGAGGTTTGACATTTGTGATATTTCTGTATTTAGAAAAATATGTTGAAAAAAAAAAAATCGATTTTCATATTTTTGTTGGTTTATTGCACTTTTGAGCTATTTATCTAGTAATTATGGATTTCTTACATACACAGCCTTCAAATTGGAGGTGTAAGGATTGTATTGATATATGGCATTTGAAAATACTCAAAATAATGACAGCATGTAATTTATTTATTTATTTTTATTATGCAAACAAACATACTATTTACAGGTAACAAATCAAATACAAAATAACCAAGGTCAACAAAACATACATGACAGCCAACATGATTTGTGTGAGTGTGTGTGTGTGGGTGTATTTGCGTAAGTGTGACTGGGTGTTGGGGGTGGAAGTATATAAATAAAAGAGAGTACAACAGACATGACAATAGAAAAAAAACAAAAAAACAATAGTAATGTAATTTAGCATGTAATTTATTTAACAACATATAATTTTTTTATGTAATCTTGAAGACTTTTTTTTTTTTTAGATGTGTTTGATGAGAGTTGGAGCTAGGCATGGGCTGGTATGAGATTCTGACGGTATGATAACCTTAGATTAAAAAAAAAATATCAGGGTTTCACGGTATCACTGTATTGCGATTACAGCTCTAAAATATGTTATTTTTAAACTAGTTGATGTTAGCTAATTAATTAGCCTTGTTATCTGCCTTGGTAGCAGGCCAAATATTAATTATTTCAACACTGAAACAACCGGCAAATGGGTCTCTGTCTTGATCAAGGGTGAAAGAGGGAGAAATGAAGACGACACAGATTGTGTATGACCTGGAAGTATTTATTTAGCGATCGGCACCAAAACGTCATCTGTATGGAACATCGTTGTGTACAGAACATTGGTCTACGTTACCCGAAAAATTCCCATACAGCAGACTTCGTCTTTTTCGACGTGGGAAAATGTTCCAGGGATTCACCTCCTTCGGCCATCATCCTACACACAGGTTACTCTCACTGACTGCTCGCACCAACCGGAGGGTGAGGGGCCGTGTGACTCATTACGCTCTTCACTGCTCACAACCGAGTACTGCACTTTCCGTCTTTGACGACACGTAAAAAACTGTGCATACTGCAGGAATGGTATAACAGAACATTTTTGTGGTTTTTAAACCATGAATTTTCATGGTATACCTTGAAACCGGTTATCGTCCCATGCCTAGCTGTAGCTAAACACTGCAGAATGGTAGCCCTCCAGGGCAGGGTTAGATACCCCTGTGCTACCATAAAATGAGCTGTGCGAAACCCTGAAAAAATCTTGTTAAAAATGCAAAGATGTAGTCAAAATAATGTAATAATGTCAGTTTTACATGCAAATATTAACATTTTAACTCAAAATAAATAGAAAGGGGACTGTGTACAAGGGGTCCAGAGGCCAGGAGGGGTCTATAAGGCTCTTCCCTAAGGGCCCCTGGCCCTGGAATGTGATTGGATCCCCCCCCCCTTTATGCGATTTGTAATCCCCATCCATCCCCCACCCCACCCCTTGGAGTTTTTTTGTTTGTTTGTTTGTTTGTTTTTTTATCAAGGGGGAACGTTGTATCTTGGTGTTTTACACTTCCAAATAAAATTAAAAAAAAAAATCTACATATAACATTCCCCAAGCAAGTTATAGCCATTTATTACAATATTGTTATAAGCACTTTTCAGTTAAATCAGGTCTACAGTATATAGTTTACTAACAATATAGATGTGTCAATATCTATATAAAAACATTTAGGGAGTAAAGAAAATGGAATCAGTGTTTTATCCAAGCGGCAACCTCCCGCTCTCGTGAAACCAACACGGAAGTGACTAAAGCTACAATTCATCGACTGGCCACTAGAGGCTGGCTCCAAAAGGGAGTCAATACCATAGACTCCCCATGTTAAAATGCCCAACTTTACAGCAAAAAAACAAATGTTTACAGCCTGGTAAAAAAAATTGTTTTGGTCTATATAGCTAATTTTGCCCTTCGTGACAGCTGTGAGGGGGTGAATTTTTTTATAACTCATCCGTTTAAATTATATTAAGTCTTAAATTTCTGCATAATTAAGGGCGTAGCCAGTTGAGTGACAGGTGGGCTGTCGCTCTGCTCCAGAGTGTGAAACTTAGAAAACTGGCTTTAAAGATTTGTATTTGTACAGAACAAATAATTATAGGTAGGACACTGGGAATCTGGCAATTAGATGTTTTAATGAAAATGATCTCAACCAAACTTTTATTTTGACGGGTTGCCGTGAATACCTTTTACATTTCTGTGTATATGATATATGAGGATAGTTTTTCTCAAATGAAACGGTCGAATGCTCATTAAGTGACTCTCAGAGCAGTTCTGTAGATGTTGTTCATGTATTTATGTCCTCATTTAGTGAGGCGGCAGACGTTAATATCACCGCAAGAGTCACGCGGGCTTCTGTATGAGTAGTGAACAAACCCGTGCATCTGCGCCATACATTCAGAGAAACGCAGAAGTCGTTTAGTAGTGGTTTTGCGGCTTAATATTTACATATAGGAGTGGGAGTGTTATTATATTTTATAATAACAAAACACAGTAAAAAAGTGACTTTTTTCAGAGAAATAGGCTCAATCTGAGTATGAACAACAACAAACACAAACCGTGCAGCTAATACTGAAAACAACTGATCAAATTTTTCTGCAACAAAAATACAAACAGTGCAAATGATTCACAAACTGCACACAAAATGAGTGAGAAATATACAGAGTGCAACAGAAAAAATTTGTGAAAATGATCTTTATGAACTATATAATTATTGTTTACATAATATACAGTAAATGGATCGATCCGCTGGCTGTACTCTGCGTCAAAATTGATTTTACCGGTCCAGTGACGCGAAGACATGAATTCCAGTGCTTTATCCGATATATACCGCTGTTTCATCCTTGTTTTTGGGTTGTTTTATGTCAAAGTAGTCATGTGATTTTCTGTGCTTTTTCAGAGAGTTCTCTCATGCAAATGTGTTATTTTGTGTTTGTTTTCATGCACACACGACAGACTTTACTTTCACATTGCGTTTGTTCAAATTTCCAATGAAACATCATGAATGGTGGTTCAAAAGACAAAAACCTATGTTTATTGGTTGAATATGGAACCGTTTGAACCAATCTGGGCACGGGGGTGTGACTAAGTGTCAACAATCATTCCTGTTTGGCTCAGAGGAAAGAAATGCATTGGTTTCTTCTGACAAATCAATGTTGTCAAAATGTGATGACGTAATTGTGATGACAAAATGTGATGACGTACACTACGGAGCCTCTGAGCGGCTGTCTTGGTCTTTGAGGGTTAATAGCATAAAAACAAGCCAACTGCAAGGCTGGTTGGAGGGCATCTTGGGTGGCCAACGATGTAGCTGTGCTCCCTGGTTAAAAGTAGCTTGAGCTTTTCATTACAAACAAGAACATGTTTCATAATGCAGACATTGAACTGAATCCTGCTTTATCTTCCCTTCTTCAGATTTTTGGGTCCTGATGCAGATGAAGCCTGTCAGTATGTGACGAGAGTTGTGGGTAAACACCCATTATTTCTGAGAGAGTTGAATCTGAGTGGACATAAACTAGGAGATGCACGAGTGAATCAGATCGCTGCTCTACTGCAGGATAAACACTGTAAACTCCACACACTTATGTGAGTATATTATATCATTTAGCCTGTTACATGACTACTAGTAATGTTACATAGTCAATATTAATTCCTGATTTGAGTCAAGGCAGTTTTTTCTCAGAATTAAAGAGATTTAAAGATTGACAAGATGTCTGTTACACTCATGGATTGCCCTTGTGTTCCTGTCTTGTGTTTTTCTCCCCATTTGCTCCCCATGACCTAGTTTCTCCCTTTTTGATTGATTTCATGTGATTCAGGTGTGTCTCCTTAATTACCTTGTTTAGTTCAGTATTTAAATTGTGTTCTGCCCCTTGTTTCCTGTCCAGTTTTAAACGTCAACTTTGTGCTTTTTGTGTTGTTCCTGCCTGCCCTGTGTTACCCCTGGGATTATTATAATTAAAGACTTTTGTTTGAGTTTATCCCACGACAACTAGTTCCTCGCTCCATGCAGCAGCATAGCCCTGACAGAACAATGGACCAACCAAATGATTGGTCGGTCATTGGAGAGGTATGTGGAGGAATTCCTTGTTGTCTTATCAGGTGAGCTGGCACAACGCTGTTCTTGGTGTCTGTTTTCAGATGGGTCTGGATGAAAATACGATCCGTTGTGATCTTCCTACGCGTGAATTTATTTATTTTATTTTTTTCCCTTGGTCTAGTTGATTCATCTTATCCTTTATTTAAATAGTTCTAATTCTGATGTAGAAGAAATAAAGGAAAATTTGAATCATCCTCATCCAGCCTCCTCTGAGACACACCGTGCCTCTCCAGCTCACCCCACGCCAGGACCCTCCACATGCCTGACAAATGGTTCCGACCACCCTTCACCTCCCATGTACCCCGAGCTCGAAGACAGACTTCAAACAGGGCAGACCCCACATACCAGTCTGGCCGGTCAGCACTCAAATCCACATGCCTTTTCCTGCCTCCAGTTCCGAGCCCCTTCCCAATCCTCAGCCCAAAAACCCCGGCCGCTCCACCGTCAAGCCTCAGGCCCGCCGACCGATTCACTCCCACGCCCTCAGCTGACAGCAGCTACAGTGGGGCAAAAAAGTATTTAGTCAGCCACCAATTGTGCAAGTTCTCCCACTTAAAACGATGAGAGAGACCTGTAATTTTCATCATAGGTATACATCAACTATGAGAGACAAAATGAGAAAAAAAAAATCCAGAAAATCACATTGTAGGATTTTTAAAGAATTTATTTGCAAATTATGGTGGAAAATAAGTATTTGGTCAATAACAAAATTTCATCTCAATACTTTGTTATATACCCTTTGTTGGCAATGACAGAGGTCAAACGTTTTCTGTAAGTCTTCACAAGGTTTTCACACACTGTTGCTGGTATTTTGGCCCATTCCTCCATGCAGATCTCCTCTAGAGCAGTAATGTTTTGGGGCTGTCGCTGGGCAACACAGACTTTCAACTCCCTCCAAAGATTTTCGATGGGGTTGAGATCTGGAGACTGACTAGGCCACTCAAGGACCTTGAAATGCTTCTTACGAAGCCACTCCTTCGTTGCCCGGGCGGTGTGTTTGGGATCATTGTCATGCTGAAAGACCCAGCCACGTTTCATCTTCAATGCCCTTGCTGATGGAAGGAGGTTTTCACTCAAAATCTCACGATACATGGCCCCATTCATTCTTCTGTTTACACGGATCAGTCGTCCTGGTCCCTTTGCAGAAAAACAGCCCCAAAGCATGATGTTTCCACCCCATGCTTCACAGTAGGTATGGTGTTCTTTGGATGCAACTCAGCATTCTTTCTCCTCCAAACACGACAAGTTGAGTTTTTACCAAAAAGTTCTAGTTTGGTTTCATCTGACCATATGACATTCCCCCAATCCTCTTCTGGATCATCCAAATGCTCTCTAGCAAACTTCAGACGGGCCCGGACATGTACTGGCTTAAGCAGGGGGACATGTCTGGCACTGCAGGATTTGAGTCCCTGGCGGCGCAGTGTGTTACTGATGGTAGCCTTTGTTATTTTGGTCCCAGCTCTCTGCAGGTCATTCACTAGGACCCCCGTGTGGTTCTGGGATTTTTGCTCACAGTTCTTGTGATCATTTTGACCCCACGGGGTGAGATCTTGCGTGGAGCCCCAGATCGAGGGATATTATCATTGGTCTTGTATGTCTTCCATTTTCTAATAATTGCTCCCACAGTTGATTGCTTCACACCAAGCTGCTTATCTATTGCAGATTCAGTCTTCCCAGCCTGGTGCAGGTCTACAATTTTTTGTCTGGTGTCCTTTGACAGCTCTTTGGTCTTGGCCATGGTGGAGTTTGGAGTTGGACTGTTTGAGGTTGTGGACAGGTGTCTTTAATACTGATAACGAGTTCAAACAGATGCCATTAAATCAGGTAACGAGTGGAGGACAGAGGAGCCTCTTAAAGAAGAAGTTACAGGTCTGTGAGAGCCAGAAATCTTGCTTGTTTGTAGGTGACCAAATACTTATTTTACTGAGGAATTTACCAATTAATTCTTTAAAAATCCTACAATGTGATTTTCTGGATTTTTTTTTTTTTTCCTCATTTTGTCTCTCATAGTTGAGGTATACCTATGATGAAAATTACAGGCCTCTCTCATCTTTGTAAGTGGGAGAACTTGCACAATTGGTGGCTGACTAAATACTTTTTTGCCCCACTGTATCTCCTTCACCTCAGCCCAGAAGAGGAGAATTAGGAGGAAGAGACTGTGGGCTCCAGCCCCTGACCAAGGTCGAGAGATGGCTCTAGCCCCTGACCAGAGTCGCGAGAGGGCCACAGATCCCGAGTCAAGCCCAGGGAGGGCTGTTGTTCCCACATCTGGCCCAGGGAGGGCTTCAGATCCAGAGAGCAGTCCGGAGAGGGCTTCTGTTCCCAAGTGCAGCCCAGAACCCAGAACGGTTCCAGTCAGGGGACCCGGAGTCTCCCCCAAGAAATTTTTTTTGGGGGTGCTATACATCTCTGGCTATAGTGGCTGAGTTGAGTGCCTGTCTGCTCCGCCATGGTCCCCCGAACTGTCTGTTCTGCCATGGCCCCCTGAACTGTCTGCTCCGGCATGGTTCCCTGAACTGCCTGCTCCGCCATGGTGCCCGGGTCCGGTACTGCCTTGGAGGCTTCCTGTCCCACACAAGTCTGTCCTGAGGGGCCACCAAGGCTCCCACCCTCCCACCCCTCGATTGTATGTGGCACAAGGACATGCCTTCTGGGAGGGGAGCGATATGTCACGCCCACAAACTGTATTTTTTTTCCCCACAACACAACTATTCATAACTGCAAGATTAATCTAATTTTGGTGCAGCTTATACCATAAAAGTGTGGCAAGAGCATGTGTGGCCAGTATGGATTGTTATTTCCTTAAATCTACCTTTTCAAAACTTGTTTGAACGTCTTCTGCGTAAGGATTTAATTTCTTATGTGAACACATTTCCAGTGCAAAGCAGAATCTTGTTTTAGAATCTGTAGGGTTTGATACATAAACATAATTTAATTTAGTTCAAAGGGAATCATTTATGATTTTACAGGGAATTTGAACAGAATCACTGTTTTGCGGCTGATCACCGAGTCGCCAGCGATTCACTGAACGAGCCGTATAACATTAATTCTGCACTGGATATTAAAATCCAAAATATAGTGAAAACACTATTAATAAGCACAGTAACAAGATCAGCAGATTAAGACATTAACTTGTAAGCACAAAACACAAGATACTTCTCTTTTCAATATAAATAAGACTTTATTTATATAAACCTAAGACATGAACTAATCTAACATGAACACACGCATTCACACATTCACACATTGCAGAAAGAGAGAAATGATGAGTTTAGAGAATGAGAATGTGAAATCCCAAGTTTATAGCAATATGTGCTATCGCATAGACCTGAACAAACCATTAATCACTTAATTAACCCTCACATTGAGTTTCTCAATGAGGCTAAAATTTATATTAAATGCACCACTTCAGTTAGACCTGGAGGTACTTGCTTGCGTTGCCTTTGTGTTACAGGGATTCCCTTTTGTCATCGTCATCGTAGCAGGAAAGGGGTTTTCCCGAGTTGGTGATTGGCTGGAAGTTCAGTAGTCTTTGAAGTGATGGCTTGGGAAGCCAATGGTTGGGCGTTGGCTGAGGATGGTCTTGAAGTCAGTTGCTGGTTGAAGTTTGAAGCGGGTGCAGTCGGAGCTGGACTTTGCGGCAAACTTAACTTTTGAACACGAGACTCAACAGAAAGAAAAGAAACTAAAGTAAAAGAATAAAATGAGTAACGAGACTAGGTGGTTTTTCTTCTCATAGTGGTGTTAAGTAGCAACTGGCCTGTAGGTGAAAACAGCGTCAAAACCCGGTGGCGAGAAGAAGAAGAGAGAAGGGAAGAAGGGCAAGAAGGGAAGATTTGATGGTGTCCTGAGTTTTTAAACTCGGCTTTTGGACACATCCCATCTGGTGTCTTGACCAATTAGATAGGCTATTATCTTAGCTAGGGTTGTTCCTTCCATCATAAATCAGCATGTTATCAGTCACATGGTCCGAATTTTACACACTCTTGCAAAGTATACATTTGGATGTGATTTCTATAACCAGAATATGATACATTTGACAAAGAATCAGTTGGAAGAAACGTTTCAAGCTAGAATTGTCAAACTCGTACATACCAAACACGAATAACCCTTAAAAATCATTCAATAGTTATTAAAAAGGCATACATAATATGCGCTTAAAACATGATAGTCTAATGTGTGGGTTACATACATAATATAGTGTTATGCCTAGAAATGTCCTTTGGATGGTTTTATGTGCATATGAAAAAGAAAGTCTCTGTGTAGTTCTGTGGAGACCATGTTCTTTGGACAGAGGAATTTCAGTCTGGTTTTTTGTCTTCTATGTGTGGGGGAAAAGTCAATCTAAGGAAGCTTGTGATTTTTCCCGTGGATCACATGTGATGGACATCTCTTTGACCATTAATCTTGATTATTTACCCCAAATTTGACGATCTCCTTCCTGCGTTGGACTTATCAATAAGTGTTCTTTTGTCTTAATGTTGCAAACTGTTCTGGAAGAGGCTTGTTGGTTAGGCTTGCTCCAGAGGTCGGAGATAAGAATCTTTACGAAGTTGTCCTTTTTTCTTGGGGCCTCTTCTGGAATGTCGGCTCCTCATGTTTCGATGTTCTGATCGAATCTTAGTTTTGTCTGACTCGTTCTGATGCTACAAATCACACACAATCTTTTTAAGAGCAAACTTTCTTTTTAACTTGTACTTGTTTCGCTTGAGGCATGTTTGAATGTTGATTTGTGAGACTAAAATGAGTTATGACAATATTGAGAAGACAGTAACATTTTGCAGTACACTCTCATTCATTAACAATAATGTATTCGCTAACAAACTAATAATGAGTTGTACATGTTTTGTAGTATTCATTAATCTTTCTAAAAATGTTTATTAATAAATTCATTCATTAACATTATTAATAAATGCTGTAGACATTGCTCATCAAACGAAACTGAGTAGAAAAGTGAACAACAGATCTAAACTCATTTGAACAAACCAAAGGTGACTGACACAGAAGCGCCAGTCTTGAAACTGATGTGAACTGATTTCATTTTGAATATAAAGAATATTTTGTGGTACTTAATGGTATTTGAAATGCACTTTTAATGCAAATGATCATCATAGATCTGAGACCTATTTGTCTCTCTTTTGTATTCAGTCTGTGTATTTGCAGTATTACAGAAAAACAGTGTCTCATCCTGACTTCAGCTCTGAAATCAAACCCATCACACCTGAGAGAACTGGACCTCAGTGGGAATGAACTGGAAGACACAGGAGTAAATCACTTATGTGACGTACTGAAGGATTTACACAGTAAACTGGAGAGACTGAGGTCAGTAACATACACATACAAATGCTTAAAATCACTTCAGCAGTTTAAACCAAAACACCTTATACTCAGTATCTTGTAAAGAGTCTAAATTCACATTATTAGTTAAAAAAAAAAAAAAAAAACCTTCACTGTAGTATTTTGTGATCTTGTGAATTAAATATGATTATCTTTCTTCCTTTGTCAGTTTTTTGTTTTGTTTATTGTTTTCTTTCATTTTCTGTCTTTCTCCCAATGTAGGTTAAGATTCTGTTACATAACAGATGAAGGTTGTTCTGCTGTAACTTCAGCTCTGAAATCAAACCCGTCACACCTGAGAGAGCTGGACCTGAGTATGAATGAAATAGGAGACTCTGGATTTGAAACCCTCAGTGACTTACTGATGAACCCACAATGCAAACTGGAAAAACTAGAGTTAGTATCATTATACTGTACAGCAGTTTAAAAAAAAGTCATATTTAAAAAAAAAATAAAAATACTGAACTAGTGTGACACATTTGAACCTAACAAAGACTATGAGAAGTACAGACTAAATGATAGAAGCTCTTCACTAAGATGTACATTTATTAATTTGAGTCATTGTTCTTTCACTTTATGTAATCAGTCTGTGGAGATGTGGAATTACAGAAGAACAGTTTTTCATCCTGATTTCCGCTCTGAAATCAAACCCATCACACCTGAGAGAGCTGGACCTGACTGAGAATCAAATGAGAAGCACAGGAGTGAATCACTTATGTCAAATACTAAAGGATTCACACTGTAAACTGGAGGGATTGAGGTCAATTCACACACATGAATCAAAATGATTAAAGTCACTTTAACAGTTAAACCAAGACATCTTATATTCAGCATCTTGTGAAAATGCTAAATTCACATTATTTATTTATACGTACATACATACTCTAGTATTTTGTGATATGGTGAAAAAGATCAAAGAGCAAAATAAAGGGTTTCTTCTATTTATTTTCTTTTTTTTTCATATCTCATTTTCTCTCATTGTAGGTTAAGATACTGTGATATGACAGATGAAGACTGTTTTGATCTGACTTCAGCTCTGAAATCAAACCCATCACATTTGAGAGAGCTGGACCTAAGTCTGAATGAATTAGGGGACTCTGGATTTGAAAACCTCAGTGATCTGCTGATGAACCCACAATTCAAGTTGACAAAACTACTGTTAGTATAATTATACTGTGCTAACTGTACTAACGGTGAGCGTGATTTCACCAAGTACAACACGTTCCAGGATCACACAATTCAAATTGGGAGTCTGACTAGCAGTGCTGGATAGTACTTGATTACATTTAATCTGGAATTAAATTACATGTAATTAGATTACATTACATTTAAAAAATGTAATGTTGAGTGGTAAGGAGAGGCTTGAACTTAAACATTTCTGATTGGCCACTGCGTTCATGAAAAGTACAGATATGTCTGTGATTGGTTGCATTGTTCACCGCTGCAAAAACACATTGTACATAGAAAACTTTAAAGCTAAGCACAAACACGAATTCACTTTGGAGCTTTTGTCAAAACTGTTTTGCCAATATCCTGTTATTACAGCCTCAACTGAGAGTGCTTTTGTTTTTGTTTGAGGGTGCTTATATCATTCCCATATAGTCAGGACTACTTTAGAATAATATCATGGAGTTCAGTCAAGAAGTTGTGAGAACAACACGTGGCATCCATGTACATATGAGCACATGCATACTTTGGTGAGAGTTATAACAATGTGATTGAGGTGTTTATATGCCTCTGTATTGTGATTAAAATAGGCAGTAACAAATTTTAAGGTGTCCTTGTTACACGTTACATGTGCTTACTATTATAATAACAATTAATTATGCATAATTACATGCAATGTACCCTAGACCAAACCCTAATTCTAACCCTAACCATATAGTAAGTGTATGTAGTTAATTAAAGTGCCCCTATTATGGGTTATGAAAGGTTCATATTTTGGTTTTGGGAGTCCACAACAACAGGTTGACATGCATGCATTTATGCATTTATTTTTACCTTATTTGCTCAACGACTCCCAAATGATTCGTTTAACGATTCATTTTTTCTAAACCCCTCCTTTGCATGACGCTAATTTGCGGTGATTGGTCAGTTTCATTTAAAACAGTGTTTGTGAGCTTTTAATGCTCCAAAAGCAACACCTAGTGGCAAAGAATGAATTTGCATTTTCATTCAGACCAATGAGAAAATCGAAGTTTTCCCAGGTCTGCATGAGCAACAAGTGGGTGGACAATATGTTAATGTTTCATTTTGACATCAACATGGAAAAACACGTCGTTTTAAAAACGACTCATTTCAATGATTCAGAGTCGACTCTTTCTTTTGAGAGACAATAACTTTACACATGGTGCAGTTTCAGATTTAAAACTTTGCATGAAGTTTTCATTCACTTAGAGCTATGTTACACACTGCATGAAATATCATTTTCAAAAATCCATAATAGGGGCACTTTAATATTAACTCGGTACTTAAAGGGTTAGTTCACCCAAAAATGAAAATTCTGTTATAATTACTCACTCTCATGTTGTTCCAAACCCGTAAGACCTCCGTTCATCTTCAGAACGCAAGTTAGGATGTATTTGATGGAATCTGAGAGCTCTCAGACCCTCCATAGACAGCAAGTTTACAACCACGATCAAGGTCCAGAAACGTATGATGTAAAGATGTTTAAATTTTATCTTAGCAATGAAACTTTCTCAGTAGTTACTGGATGTTCTGCTTCTTGCAAAGCTCCACTTACCTGTGGTGCCCCTCAAGGCTTCATAAATGCCATTATTCATAAATTGATTATGAAATGATTTATTTATCTTTTTATATTTCCGATTTGAGTACAACACCGTGGACAACTATTGTTGTGTTTTATAAATGGATAAATGAAAATGAAATGTATTTTGTAATCAGTAATGGGACTACAACTTGTAAGTAATCTACCCAGTACTGCTAACTAGTAAATAACTGTATTTGAAGTATTTGATCAAATTTACTGATTGTGCATGCTTTGCTGTAATAATAATAAAGAAAGTAATGGTTTAAAAATGAAAGAAGATACAATAGTTTCCAGAACACAGAAGTAGTGTGACATGGTTAAAAACAAAACAAAACAAAAAAACCCTACAGACTAAATGACTACTGTAGCTCTTCAAAGTCATCATGGATCCGATTCATTCTTTTCTCTTTCTGTCTTAAGTCTGAGTAGATGCAGTTTTACTGAAGATCAGAGTTTCATCCTGACTTCAGCTCTGAAATCCAACTCATCACACCTGAGAGAGCTGGACATCAGTGAGAATAAAATGTACAACACAGGAGTAAATCAATTACGTGATATAGTGAAGGATTCACAATGTAAACTGGAGAGACTGAGGTGAGGAAAATTCACATATAAGAAAGAGAAAAGTGTTTTGGTATTTGAATGGTACAGAATTAATATTTCGTCTCTTAACTCATTGTAGGTTGAGATGCTGTGATGTGACAGATGAAGGTTGTTCTGCTCTGACTTCAGCTCTGAAATCAAACCCATCACACCTGAAAGAGCTGGACCTGAGTATGAATAAATTAGGAGGCTATGGAGTTGAAAACATCTGTGATCTACTGATGAACGCACAATGCAAGCTGGAGAAACTATAGTTAGTATCATTATACTGTACAGCAGTTGCAGTTTAATTAAAGTTTAGTATTTTGTTCATTTAAGAAAACAGACTCAAGGCACATACTTTATAGCACCTCATCTTCTCCATCTGAAGAAATATTTATAAAGACTATTAGATAATGTATGTGTATCTGTAGAAAGAGCATTAGACTTTGGAACAGATTATTAGATGTTTGTAGATTAATCCATTATTTATCTACAATGAAAAATTGACGTATTTGTCCAACTGAAGGTACTCTATACTTGGTTTGTAACTAGTACCTCAAGTGTTTATTTTTTGGTTTGTGATCATGCAATTAATTTTCCATGTATTTGCTGGTCTATTAGTGACTTTATGGCATTTACTCATGATGTATTTAATTCACACTCACTCAGAAATTTTAAATGAATATGATTCATTGTCTTTTCTCTTTCTGTCTTCAGTCTGCGTGGATGCAGCATTACAGAGGAACAGTGTCTCATCCTGACTTCAGCTCTGAAATCAAACCCATCACACCTGAGAGAGCTGGACCTGAGTATGAATAAAATAAAAAACACAGGAGTGAATCACTTAAGTGACATTCTGAAGGATTCACATTGTAAACTGGAGATATTGAGGTCAGTAACATTCACATACAAGAATCAAAATGCTTAAAATCACTTCAACAGTCAAGACACTTTATACACTGTCTTGAAGAGTCTGAGAACATATTTGTTTAATTCTTAACCTAAATGATTTGTTTGGAAAATTATTTTTTTCCTGTTATTCTGTTTCTCTTTCTAGTCTAAGTGACTGTGCCATTACAGATGTTTCTTCTTTAACTCAGTCTTTGACAAACACAAAAACACTGCAGTTTTTAAAAGAGCTTGATCTGAAAAACAATAACATACAAGACTCAGAGAAGCAGCTCATTGATGTGCTGCGACACTCAAACTGTAAACTGAGGTGAGTAAATGTCTTTCTGTGGTATTAAAGAAAGCTTTATTTACATATAGTCTTGGTCAGATTGTAGGAAAAAGCTGGTAAAATCAGTGCAGATTCCAGCTTCAGCTTACAGCCGTCCAGCACTACATGATCAGTGTCTCTGACTCATCTGTCCTGTTTTGAATTTGACAGGCAACACGTCACATTTCTTCACACTTACTTTAATTTCAGTTTTACTTAGACCACTACAAACATGTTTAAACTAGAGAACAACAGCTTTAACTCGTGAAAATTTCACTCAAAGTTTTCGTTGTAATCCAGAATGTGTATTTGCTCCTTTTCATCAGTCACATAAACCATACTCTCATCAGCATGTGTTTCTCCTTCACAGTGACTCAATACGAGTTACAGGCTCTTCTGCAGTCACACTAACATATGAACGTAATTCATGTTTTAAATTATGTTTAAAAATTGAAATATTGTTTTTTTTATATATCTATGCAAGATCATGTAAAAATCAGTAATTAATCTGATTACAGGAATTTAACTTATTTTTATGCTAAACAAATAGTCTAATATAGTAACTAATTTGCACTTTTTTCTGCTGAAAACTTACTATTTTTTCTTCTGGTTTCATCTGACAGATTAGAGAGAGATTGCTTGTTTCCCAGGTGGATGATCGACCAGGACCAGTAACGAAGACCAGTAATGATCAGGTGAGGATCCACAGAAGAGTCTCACTGCTGTGTCTATGAAGATTAATAAATGTGTGATGTGATGTCTGTATTTCCGAATATAGAATGAGTGTTATATATTCAAATATTCTCAACTGAGAGTATCTGCACAAGACAATGAAAATCTATCTTTGTAGCAGTTTTAGTACAACCCGAATTCTGGAAATTTTGGGACGTTTTTTAAATTTGAATAAACTGAAAACTTAAAAGACTTTCAAATCACATGAGCCAATATTTTATTCACAATAGAACATAGAGAACATAACAAATGTTTAAACTGAGAAATTTTACACTTTTATCCATTAAATGAGCTCATTTCAAATTTGATGCCTGCTACCGGTCTCAAAAATGTTGGCACAGGGGCAACAAAGGGCTGAAAAAGCAAGACATTTTGAAAATATTCAGCTGGGAGAACATCTAGCAACTAATTAAGTTAATTGACATCAGTTCTGTAAGATAAAAGTTATGTCTTAGAGAGGCAGAGTCTCTCAGAAGTAAAGATGGGCAGAGGCTCTCCAATCTGTGAAAGAGTGCATAAAAAGATTGTGGAATACTTTAAAAACAACATTCCCCAACGTCAAAGTGCAAAGGCTTTGAAAATCTCATCTACAGTGCATACATCATCAAAAGATTTAGAGAAACTGGAGAAACGACTTTTGTTGGATGCCCGTGGTCTTCGGGCCCTCAGATACTGCATTACTCATCGGCATGATTCTGTCATTGACATTACTAAATGGGACCAGGAATACTTCCAGAAACCACTGTCGGTAAACACAATCCGCCATGCCATCTGCAGATGCCAACTAAAGCTCTATCATGCAAAAGTGAAGTCATATGTGAACATGGTCCAGAAGTGCCGTCGTGTCCTGTGGGCCAAGGCTCATGGACTGTTTCAAAGTGGAAAAGTGTTCTATGGTCAGACGAGTCCAAATTTGACATTCTTGTTGGAAATCACGGACGCTGTGTCCTCCAGGCTAAAGAGGAGGAAACCTTCCAGCGTGTTATCAGCGTTCAGTTCAAAAGCCAGCATCTCTGATGGTATGGGGGTGCATAAGTGCATACAGTATGGGCAGCTTGCATGTTTTGGAAGGCACTATGAATGCTGAAAGGTATATAAAGGTTTTAGAGCAACATATGCTCCCCTCCAGACGACATGTATTTCAGCAGGACAATGCAAAATCACATACTGCAGCTATTACAACAGCATGGTTTCGTAGTAGAAGAGTCCCAGTGCTGAATTATCCTGCCTGCAGTCCAGATCTTTCACCTATAGAGAACATTTGATGCATCATTAAAAGAAAAAAACAAATGTCAAAGACGACCACAAACTCTTCAGCACCTGGAACCTATATCAGGCAAGAATGGGACCAAATTCCAACACCAAAACTCCAGAAACTCATAACCTTAATGCCCAGACGTCTTCAAACTGTTTTGAAAAGAAGAGGAGATGGCAAACATGCCCCCGTCCCAACTATTTTGAGACCTGTAGCAGGCATCAAATTTGAAATGAGCTCATTTTGTGCATACAATTGTAAAATGTCTCAGTTTAAACATTTGTTATGTTATATATGTTCTATTGTGAATAAAATATTGGCTCATGTGATTTGAAAGTCTTTTAGTTTTCATTTTATTCAAATTTAAAAAACGTCCCAACATTTCTGGAATTTGGGTTGTATTTATACAGACACGTATTTATTTGATAGCAAAATTAAACAGCCTCATACAGTATTACTTTAACAAATTATTTACTTGTATACAGTTTATAGAAGATGCTCAGACTTTTGAATTAATCAGCATTATTGGAAACGTCATATTGGACTCGTTTGAGACTTTTCAAGCATTTCCGCAATTTAATCAATTACCCGCAGGTCTGGTGCTGAGCTCTTCCAGCCCAGTTCTTTCTCTAGAAACGGACAGTACCTCAGTGTTTGATGTGAGAAAACATTTTAATTCACCTATTTAGGGTAAGAGGGCCATCAGTGTCTGTTAAGGCTGGGCAGAGTGGAGCTCAAGGGTCTCGTAAGCCTGCTTAAGCCAGATCAGGTGCAGTTTGGCTTGTTTCTATTTTCTTGACGTATCCAGTAAATCAAAAGGAGTAGGGTTTCTTCAGCCTGTATCTCCAAATTGATGCCTAAACCTTACATTTACCTCATGAAACATCATGAGTCCCTTTACACGATATCTACCTTGACCAGGGAAAGTGACCAGAGTAGTTTGCATCAGAGTTTGTGAGCAACTCTCTGTAGACAGAATTGATATTATTCCAGGGAACCATTCAGCTGGGAGCAAAGTTTTTCCATGCCCAACTGTGATAGATCTGCCAGTGGTTGATAAAAGGATGGACCTGCCTTTAATATCTCCTAATGTCCACCCTCAGGCTGAATAATGCAACCTTTTCCAAACGTGTTCTGCATGTTTTTAGGATTTAGAGAATACTGTGAAGCCTACAAAATGTTTATCATAAACTAGTGATAAGACCCAGAATCTGCATCTGCCCTACCTAAATTTATGGTCAGGAGCCACTAGTTGAATGAGAATTACTATTGTTGGAACAATGATGTCTTGATGTGTAAATGGGAAAATAGCAACAGCATTACCAAAATTGTTGTACCTCAAGGATATTTATCAAAGATATTGAGTCTGGCACTTGATCATGTTTTATCTGGTCGTTTAGGAATTTACAAAACCTTTACTTATTCTGGCCTGGTCTAAAGAGTGGTGTTTCTGCTTACTGCCTGTCATTCCACATATGCCAGCAGGCTGATATGCCAAATCGGGTCATTCCTCCAGCCCAGTTGCATTTGATTCCTCTTATGCATAAACCATTTGAATGCATTCACCGCATGAACTAATGCAGTGGTAGTTCTTCTGCCCATCTCAGAATCTGTTCTCCAAGCTAGACCTTATAAAGTGGAAAAACAATTGAATGATACAGATTCTAAAGCAGAGTTTGCCACATTAACATGCTAAACCCATATGCAACCTGAACAGACAGTAAAAGTGCATTTACCCAGCCCAAGGTCATTCTCGCTGCCCCTTAGCGGTGAATCTGATGATGAAAACGTAGATCATCACGATTATGCTATATGTCTCCTAGAAAATTGAACTCTTAAAAGATCTTAAAAACAGTTATCTGAAGCCCAGACTCATTACAGCTCAATTGAAAAGGAGACCTTAGCTTTAATAATGGCACTTCAGCATTTTGAGGTTTATGTAGGTGGAAGTTCCTTTCACCATATATACTCAACACAATCCTTTGACATTTCTTATATGTATATCCAACACAAACCAAAGACTGATGCGTTGGTCACTCATAAAACAAAGCTTCAATTTTGACATCCACCATAAGAAGGTGACAGAAAACATATTAGCTAATGCCTTATCAAGAGTATTGAATTTATATGAGTTTTGCCTGGGTGTTGGTGTTAAGTCAGAAGATATATGTGTTGTCTACTGTAAGTTTTCTAATGTATTTCTCATTCCTCTTCTCTACTTGTTTCCTCGCTTTACTATTACCAGGTCTCTGCCCCTCACATGGACCAGTGGACTGATGATGGGAAGAGCATCATTTAAAAAGCCCAGAGGGGGAATTGATGGTGTGGGATGTAGTGCTTGAAAAAAGCAATTTACAGTGATTATTGAGTTAGTTTGTGTTAGTTTGCGTTGTGTATTAGTAAAATAATTTTTTTAGAGAACATTGTGAAAGTGTAATACTGTGAATAGTTTATATACTGGTTACTTTCACAGAGGCTGTGGGTTAGGGGTTGGGTTCTATTTTATTTTCTATTTCCTCTTGTTTATTGCTAGTTATGGAGGCAGGAAATCTCTCTTTATTTTTGTTACACTTCTTAACGTTTGTTAACGCACAAATATCCAGTATATTGTCTTTCATTTTCACAGTAATTTTAATAATCACAGTAATTTTCTGTGGATGGAGCCTCTCCTTCATCACTCCAGATTAAGTAAACTTCAAGCATACCCGTTAAAAGCATTAACAGCATGTACTTTTCACTCGTTCCACTCTAAATAGACTAATGCATTTTTGTTTAACAATTATAATCATCTTTATCACCACCCGTTTTAGAAATTTTGCACTTCATTGTATTATGTTTTACCGTTAATAGAAATGTCTGTAAAATTGCCGGTTAATGTTCTTGCAGAATATCACCAGTACTTTTTTATTTGTTTGTTTGTTTTTACAGTATACAGTTAAGAACAATTATTTTTTGTTTGAAAAGTTCACTTTTTGTTAAACCAATACTACCGGTCATAACGTTTTTTTCTTCTTAAACTGCTATGGTTCTCTATTTGTATTTGATTGTTTGCACTATGTCTTGGACTTGGGCAAATGTCTATTGTCCACCTAAGTGATTATGAATGAATTGATTGCAGAGTTTAAAGTAGTCCGGCCGGATTTCCGGCTTGAGGGCAGGTCCGGCCTCCTGCGCAGACAAAATGTATTTATCAGGCTGCAAATTACAGACGGAGGCACTTTCGGCGCAGACGCGCTTGGAAAAAACGAGCGCGTCGCTTCCTATGAGCGCACATACCGCGCGGCTACATTTGAAATAACGAATTTGAGCGCGCAAATGACGCGATATGTGAACAGGCACTAATCTGACTTGAATAACATAACATACCGGTCCCCTTCAACCTACCACCTTGATTCAAGAGTCAGCGCACACAGCTATCACAGCCAATGGGAACATGATATTAGGTTGTCTTAACCAATTGCTAGAGAGGAGGGCGGGTCTTTGAAAGAAGATGCTTAGATCGCTTAAAGGGGTGGTTTACTGTTTTTTTTTTTTTTTTCTAGGCTTGATTGTGTTTATGGGGTGCACTCTAACATGTGTTCATTCTTCATTTTTTTAAAAACGCATTATTTTTCATATAATTTGCCTTTATTCCACACCGCTCTGTCCCCTCTCTGACAAACACCTCGATTACTTCCTGTTTTTATGAAGCCCCTCCCTCAGAAATAAGTGATGGGCTCTGATTGGTTAGCTGGCTCAGTGTGTTGTGATTCACTAAACCACCGAGCGTGCGTCTAAATGTCCCGCCCCTCAGCTCAGCGGCATGTGCACCTGTTGTATTGTAAACGATTTATAACAATATAGAAACGTTAGTGCTCATCGATTTGAGCCCGATTGAGACGCAGAGGATATATTAATAGTGAAGAGGATCGCGCGCTGTGCAAGCACGGCTCTTAATGGTATGTTTGTTTGTTGTCTCATAGGTTTAGATAAGCTGTTATTATGCTACTGCTTCTGTTAGCTTTTAATTATACGGTTTTATTCTGATTAAAGCTTTAACACAGTACAGCAACTGCACACGCGTCCATGTATAACGCTTCTCATTGTTATGTGAAAATGTGTAATTGGAGCAGTTTGTTGGAGCTGATCTGACGATCTGAATGAGAGAGAGAGAGAGAGAGAGAGAGATGCAGAGCAGGGCGATGTGAGGAACAGTATTAAGAGGCTGTTTTAGAACATTTATTTTTGAAACATGTGAATCCATTAGAATCGTTAGAAGAGAGAATCGCGATTCATATATGAATAGATTTTTCCGTGCACCCCTAGTTTTCTCTTCCTCTTCTCTAAAGCAGCACAGCATGGCCCCGCCCCTTTCCTTACATGTTCCCGAAGGCGGGGTTTATCTGGGTCATTGACGTATCAGACCCGGGAAGTAGTTCGTTGTAGTCCCTTACCAGCCGTTTTTGTAGGCATTAAACTTCCAGAATTTTAAAAGACGATATCTCTGTTTGCATTGAACTTTCAGCGCTGCAACTTTGCAGATATTGTTTATGCTCAAACAGCAACATTACACACTTTTTTACTAACGTTAAAAAAGTGAAATTGCAATAAACCACCCCTTTAAAAGACTTCATTTATAGCCCAGAAACGACAAAAAAAAACAGAAGAAAAATTTGATTTAGAATGATAAATAGCCTTTTGAGTTGCATTAAGATTGTAATACAGTACAGTATTACACTACAGTAGTTTTCTAACATCTATGCATTTATTGGTTTCATGCACTTTTGTGTTTTTTATGTTTTCTAACTAATACAAATTTCTATTTAAGTTGGCAAAGTTTTCTGTTTTGGTAAAAGCACCTAAGAATGTTTGCTTATTTCAGAGTGAGCAATGTTGAGTGCACTTTATGCTGTTGGCACATTACAAAGAAACCAATGGTAAATGCACTTTATGTCATTAACATGTTTCAAAGCTGGCGATTCAATAAATTTTGGCACAAACATTCATGTTATGTTATTTTCTTGACACAGTAAGCCTAGTACTGCAAAAGTTTCAATTATTTTGGCACAATAGTTGTTATTGCGTTGGAAATATGATTGAGCCACAGAAAGTTCAGACTCAGGATTTTTTTTCACTTTAAGCCCTGTGATTGTTTATTTGCTATTGTCACTGTGAAGCATCCTTGAGTTTGGGAAAGGTGCTATATAAATGAAACACTATCATTATTATTATTATTGTTGTCGATGCTGTTGTTTTTCAATTTGTAGAGGTGAAACATAAAATTGTATCAGCAATCTTGAGATTACTGTTTGAGAGGAAACCATGCTGATCTGGCTGATATATACAATTAAGACAGAAATCTGCAAATGGTAATATATATATATATATATATATACACACACACACACACACATATATATATATATATATATACATGTGCATATGTATGTGTATTAAAAGGGATAGTTTACCCATAAAAAAATGGGAAAGAAAGTCCAGGGCCAGTTTTTACTCCTGCCCCTGATTATTATTGATGTTAAGTAGTGAAGGAATGCCACTTTTATTCATATTTAACATTGCACAAAATATAATTGTTTAGGTTAAACTACTAAAATCTTACTGATAAAACTAAAATTGTCAATAAGAACTGATTAAATATAATGGTTTGCAAAGTGTGAAATATTTATTTCAGGAAAAGTTGCAAATGGGATTTATATTATAGGATTATTAACATTAAAGACTATATTTTGAATCTTTCATTAGACTGATGTATGATAAAGATATATATATATATATATTATATAATTATATTACAGTATAACAGTGTCCTTGAAGCTGGGGAGGTCCTTCCTTCAATGGAGACCTTCCTTTGTTTTTGTCTTTGGCCGATCGCATACCAGCACAACAGTTATGCTACTGTTTTGTACTTTACAACATTAAACTACTATGATTACTGCCCATCCTACACGCACAAGATTACAATCAGCGGAAAGAGAGCAGCTGGAGCAAGCTACGGAGCTCTTAAAGAGACATGCTGATGGAAAAATATGTCAATGCTTTCGCATATTTTTTTTTGTTTTGTTTTTCGTGCTAATAACTAATTATTTTTTATTGGTCAGGCGTCACTTCAGAGGGATCAGCGCGGCATTTGCAGAAAGTTGGGCGTTTGGAAGGAGAAAGAGCGTCCAGAACTTGAGAAATAAACACTAGAAGGCAGCCAATCGTTTTGTTTACATTATAGGCTATTGTACCTACTTCATAACATCCATGCAAACGCGACAGACACACCGTAAAGCGGATGCGTTCTGGGCAGAACCGAGGGGGGCTTTGTCACTGCAGAGGACGCGCACCGTTAAACAAGGCTTTAATGTATGTTTCGAAACGTGCGCTTAGCACCGATGACCTACAATAAGGCTTACTATAGAAAATGAAGACGTAAGATTGCCGTTACTGTTAATCGTTCTCAAAGTTTAGAAACACACAAGCAGCCGATGAAGCTGATTAGCGGAACCTTTTACCAGAGACTGGAATTCTTTTTTTGGAATCGTACCACGTGACAAGCAACAACGCGCAAAAGACAGAAGAACATCGAGCTTTTCAAATACTTCTAAATTATCTTCTTAGTGCACAACACTGCACGTAAGTTTTAATACCTCCTCGATTACAGTCATTTGGGAAATGTGAAGCGAATTATAGTAGGACTGTTTTTATTCCAGAGCGTTGATTAACTTTTGAAGATCACGGATATAAACATTATTGGAAAATTATTTAAAAAATGCATTATTGAGTTTATTGAAAAGCGTTACTGCAAACGATCAGGCCTAATACATTTATGAATGTTTTCCTCCTCCATTTTCTCTGATTCATTTTAGGCTGTTGGTTTGTGATTATGCGAAATCGAAAGTATTTTTTAAATAAGATCGTTGAATTAGACCGATGATGATTATATAATAAATGTGCTCTCATGTTATTTCGTTTTTTTTGTCAAAGAAGCATGTGACAAAAATCAGCTGTGACTAAGTAGAATATTTTGCTTCACATAAGCCTCTACATAAAGCCTCATTATATATTCTATATAACCATAATAATTCACAATTAGAAGGCTAGAATCATTTGACAATAATAAAACAGATTGTGAAGTATAATGATCAAATGAAAAAAAAGCACTGCAATTTAGACAGAAACAGAATTTATTTATTTATAATAGATTAATGAAATTGTGGACTGTGGGCATGAATGTAAACACAAGTAAAGGCAGTTGAAACAGAATTCAAATTCAACAAATGAATGAAAATAGTAAATATGTGTGTAAACTGCAATACTGAAAGTAAATTTTCAAAAGTCTTGAATGCAGTGCTGTCGTGTTTGTTCCTACAGTTGTTTATTCATATCTTTATGTTGTGAGGAGATGGAAGTGTGTCTATTAATCTGTTAAAATATAGTGAACACATTGCAAAATCTCAAATATATTTGTTCTATTAAGGTTGTTGCCTATTTTTTTTTTTTTTAAATAGCCTGTTTTTTGCTAATTCAACATTCAAATTTTTTCATCATCAACTATCATGTTATTAATCTCAGTAAGATATCATCGTCTGTAGGTCATACTGAGCAGCCGATTATCTTCACTGACACCAGTGCTGATGTTTGCATTGCCAGTTTAGCTGCAGGATGTCAGAGAAGCGAGAAAAGGACTCTCCGTCTGAGATGAGTCTCTCAGAGAAAGAGAGGTAAGACTGTTTTCAGAGAATCATTTTAAAAACTATTTAAATTTAATTAATGAATTTATTTTTTGTAACGACAACCTTTTTAACAGTAATGATTTTCCCACTTATTGTCTTCTTGGCTAAAGTTCAATTTAGAACTTACTATAATTTTTTTGTTTTTGTTTTTAGATCATTGCAGGTTAAAAATGGCTTAAAACTGGTCTAATATTTAATTTACAGGAACATTTATCACAAATAAATATGTTAATTATGTGGTTCTCTAAAATATTAGATTCTGATTGGTCAGTCGCCACATTCCTAAGTCTGATATTTTCTTATAAAGCTATTTGCATCATCAAAAGCAACAGAATATAACAGATCGTTCCGGGTATTTCAAGCCAACGCTTCTTTCATGTCTCGTATTGTATTTCAAGCTGATGCTTTTTTGTGTCTCTCGTATTACAGCGAGGACTTGCTCTCTCGTTTCAGATCTTGTCTCTCGTGACATCTTGCATCTCAGTTGTATTGAAAATGAAACAACCGGCTGGATGTACGTTAGTGTGCACATTTAGTGCATAGTAAACTTAAATAATGTGGAATTTTATTACGTAGAATATGCCTGGCAAACAGGGCTTGACAATGGCACATGTAAAGTGCTTCCATCATGACTGTAGATGTTTTGAGACTACAAATAAATCATTTTAACAACATACTTAACAGAATTATGTAACATTCTACAAAAAAATGACAGTTGGAAAACAATCTCAGCCTCAGACGTCATGCCCACGGACTGTTGGCTGAACGTCTGATGCATATATTTCATGGTGAAGTGGATATTGTGCAGGGTGAGGAGCCAGCTCTTCACTTGACTGTTTACCAGTTTAGATTCCATTGTAGCCGACCTGATCAGTTTTTGGGATGAAATCTCAGACCAAGACATAATTTGAATTAAACTAAATTTAATTGAGCTGCACAAACCAATTGACACATTAAACCTCTTCAACTGAGACAGAGGAACCTTCTGTAGTAAAGTTTTTTTTTTTTTTTTTTTCACTCTCTCTGTTTTTTGTGTCATTAGTGTAGGAACAGGCTCACATGTGTCCAGCTCTGTGGCTGTGAAGAGTGACTGTTCAAAAGTTGCATCAGTGGAATTCAGTGAGGAAACCCCATCATCTACCAAAAAAGGTATTTTACATAAGAGCATCACTGTGGTAAATGTGATAGAACTTGATTGTATAAATTCAAATCAATTTAATTTATTGTCAGTGTACATAGTACAACGAAATTCTAAGTGAGTCTTTGTCACAAAAAAAAACAACAACTACAATGAATAGCAACCAACAATAAATAACAAACAGCAACAGTTGCAACAAAAAGTGCAAATTACGTCATTAGGTGGAGGGTGTAAGTGCAAGGGTGTAATGGATGACACCGCTCTTGGAAAGAAGTCTCAGTCTGTTTGTGGGTGTTTTCATGGTCTTGTACAGTACCTCCACCCTGAGGACAGGGGGGTCAGGCAGTCTATGATCCGGGAGTGTGGAATCTCCAGCAATGTTTCTGGCCTGTATACCTTTCTTCAGATCCCTCCGGGCTCTTCTGTAAGCCAGCAGGTCACCTGACCTATAGGCAACATCTCGGGCTTTAAGCAAAGACCGCACCTTACGGTTCAGCCACGGTTTCTGCTTAGGAAACACTCTGATGTATTTAGTGGGCAAGACAGAGTTCGAGCAGAAATACAAATAGGCCAAGACAGACAAGGTTATCAAATTTCTTAAAGCTAAGAATCACTCTTACTCTCCCAGCTCAAGAGGTCTTTCTCAAGTGGTTAGGAGATGCCAGTAGGGGCTTGTGATGGCGCTGAGGAGACAGAGATGTAGGTACACGAATCTTTCAGGAGAGGAAGAATGTTCTTGAAATGTTTGACAACAAGCAGTTAATCAAACGGTTACATTTCCTCAGTTATTCAAAACGAGCAAAGAACATTTACATTACCAAAGAACATTATAACTGACTTCAGTCTAGCGCGAGTATTACATGCTCTTTAAAAAGCACTCTCTTTATAATCAGTAGAGCTATCTACACTGTATGATGAATAAATCTCTTACCCCTTATTTACACTGCACACGTCTGCGGCTCTGACACGGCCCCCGGATCTGATCGCGGCCACTAGTTTCTGAAGCGACTCTCCACGCTGCATCACTAAAGATGGGCGGATATTTTTGTTTGATGTTAATAATAATAATAATCGTCTTGCTGTCGTCAAAGTAGGAGTAAATTTCATGAATTCTCAGCACCTAAGGCTAAAATGGCACTTTGAGAAGCTTGATAAATACGGGCCCAGACCTGTATGGTTTTAACAGATGGTCTTGATCGGCAGATAAGAGGTCTTTATGCCGGTGTCATTTCCAGCGAGATGTAGTCTGGTATGCCAAGATGTGGAGATGCTGCAGCTTTATATGCCCTGGGATATTCATATAGATCTGATCTAGAATATTATTGTCCCTGGTCAGGAAATTGATGCACATGAAAAATTTGGGAAATACTGCTTTCAGTTCTACATGATTGAAGTCTCCTGCTACGATCACAAATCCCTCCGGATGTGCATTTAGCTGGCTATTAATAGTGCTGTGCAACTTCTCCAGTGCTGGCCGCTGGCCTGACATTAGTCACAGCCAGTTGTGGTATGTAAACAGCTTTAATCAGAAAGGCAGAACACTTTCTTGGCTTGTAGAACAGTCTGCATTTCACTGCCATATATTCCAAATTCCAAAACAACAGATCACATAAATAATGTCTGTTAACCTTTACTGAACTTAGTCTGGAGCTACATAGGTAGACAATAAAGGATAAAACTTCACCATTGAAAAAACAAACATAAATACATTCATCTATCTATAGTTATGAGAAGGACAAAATCACGGATATACTGGATTTAATCACATGCAATCTTTTCTAATAAAACATGTTACATGTCTCCTGTAATTTTTTTTTCTTTCTTTCATTCTGTTCTTTGTGGCATTAGTGTAAGATTAGACTAGATTAGTGTCAACTCTGTGTCTTTGAAGAGTGTCTGTTCGTTTTACATTACATTGCTCTGTTAGCTAATTTCTCCACTAAGGTTTATGTGATAACTTGACTGGATAAAACAAGAAATCACAGAATGATTAAGTTGATTAACTCTTTAGTGAGATCAATCTTTTCAACAATACAATTACACAGGAAGCCACTAGGGGGCATAAATTCATCATGGAAAGACAGAACAGGCAACCAAACATAAATACAACTATCTATAGTAGTGAGAAAGTGAAATCTACTGCTATACTGAATTTTATTAAATTAAATATCTCCAAATGAGACTGAAGTATTTTTTTTCCCCTCTGGTTTGTGTTAGTGAAAGATCAGGCTCACGTTTTTCCAGCTCTGTGTCTGTTAAGAGTGACCATTCATGTGATCCTCCACCAAACTTAAGTGAGGAAACATCATCATCTACCATAAGGTATTTCATGTGTTTTACATTATATTGCTCTGTTAGCTAATTTCTCAATTATTGTTTATGTGATGGAAGCTTCTTTCTAATAATATACTTACACTGGAAGCCACTAGGGGGCCTATGAGCATTTTCTCTGTCAGAATGAACAGTAGTTAATTTGTTTATTGTGTTTGTTGTACTGGATTTGCAGCTTCAATAATGAAGAACTGCATGTACTAGAAGATATTTCATGTGTTTCTCCAAAAACATTGACAAAAATAGCTTGACAATTCAAAATCAAAATCTGGAATTCAAACTCAAATTCAAGTTTGGAAATAAACAATGTGCTGAAACATGTAAAACAAATATTTTAATAAAGGAGAAAATCAAAACACAAGCACTTTCACAAAATGGATTTAAAGTGTACATTGAACAAATACATTAAATGTAGACTTTGAATAGTGATTTTAAAGTTGGGAATAACAATTCATTAACAATTTGTTCAAATCAAATCTAATGTAATGTTCATGAAAATAAATGCTTGAGATGTACTGTGTTTTATTGATATTCTGTTGTTGCTGCATTGGAAACTTGGTTTTACAATACAATTATACAATACAATACAATTTTATTTATATAGCACAGTTTAAAAACAACCGAAGTTGACCAAAGTGCTTTACAACACTATACAGACTATAAGCAGAATTTAAATACAGCTATAAAACTCAGATATTCACAGAAAAATACACAGGCTATAACAGTGTGTGGCACTCCAAACACAAGGACAAAGACAATTTATCATGGAATATCAAACGCCAAAGAAAAAAAATAGGTCTTTAATGTGGATTTAAAAACCGACAAGGTTGGAGCAGTTCTGATATGAGAGGGGAGACTATTCCAAAGTTTTGGGCCGACAACAGAAAAGGCACGGTCACCTCTCGTTTTTAGTCTTGTCCTAGGGACATGCAATAGATCAGAATTAGTGGATCTGAGGGATCTCGACAAAGTATGAGGCTGTAACAACTCAGTTAAGTACGGTGGGGCCAGATTGTGAAGAGATTTAAAGACGAACAATAGAACTTTAAAATCAATTCTGTACTTTACAGGAAGCCAATGAAGTGAAATTAAAACCGGTGTAATACTATCGTATTTGTGCTTTCCAGTAAGAAGCCGCGCTGCTGCGTTCTGGACTAACTGCAGACGAGAGACACAGGACTGAGAAACACCGATGTACAGAGAATTACAGTAGTCAAGCCTAGATGTAACAAATGCGTGCATTATGATTTCAAACATCCGTGATGATAGAAACGATTTTACTTTGGAGAGAAGCCTGATATGATAAAAGCAGGACTTAATAACAGAACTTATCTGCTTATCAAATTTGAGGTTATTGTCAAACCAAACACCCAAGTTTCTGACACAAGTAGTACTGTAAGGTGACAGAAAAGTAGTTTCGAGATCATATACACTTTTGTCATTGGGACCAAACATGATGAATTCAGTTTTACTCTCATTGAGGCATAGAAAATTTGTTGCAAGCCAAAGTTTCAGTTCTTCCAGGCAATCCAAAATGGACTTAATGCCATGTTCATTGCCACGCTTTAAGGGGATGTAGATTTGGGTGTCATCTGCATATAGATGGAAAGAGACCCCGTACTTGTTAAAAATAAGCCCTAAAGGAAGCATATAGAGTGAGAACAATACTGGGCCAAGAATCGATCCTTGAGGTACACCAGATTTTAAATGCATCTCAGAGGAGAAATGGTGACCCAATGTTGACGACATATCTCCTATTGGTAAGATATGACCTGAACCACTGTAATACTGTGCCCCGTAATCCAACACATGCCTCAAGACGAGATATAAGAATATCATGGTTGACCAGATCAAAGGCAGAGCTAAGGTCTAACAAAACCAGAGCTGTAAACTGGCCAGAATCCGTAGTCAACATGACGTCATTTAAAACTCTTAAGAGGGCAGACTCAGTGCTGTGACAGGATTTAAAACCAGACTGAAATTTTTCATAAATAGAATTGTGAGACAAATAAGATTGGAGTTGATTTGAGACAATTTTCTCTAATATTTTTGATAAAAAAGGCAAATTTGAAATCGGACGAAAATTAACCAGCAATGTCGAGTCCAAATTTGGTTTTTTAAGATGTGGTCGCACTGTGGCAAGTTTGAAGTCGTGGGGGACAGTCCCAGTTTGGAGACATTTATTGATAATAGACAACAAATCAGGACCAATAGTGTCAATGATCTGTCTAAGAAGACGTGTTGGAATAACGTCCTGAGGACACATTGTGGGTTTCAGGCTAGACAGAGTTTTGATTAAGGTATTCAGGTTAACAGACTCGAAGAGAGACCAAGTAGAACCGGAGTATAGGACATCAACCAATTTATATGACGGCATTGATAAAGCAGACAGGATTCGAGAGATCTTGTCATTAAAATAATTAGCAAACTTCTCACACAGAGAGACAGATACCTCAGAAAAAATGTTGACAGCTGGATGGAGTGCAGATTCAATAGTAGAGAATAAAATATTTGGCTTATGGCTGTTTTGTGTAATTAACTCTGAAAAGTATCTACACTTTGCAGCCTTGGCAGCTCGCTGAAATGCAGAGAGAGAGTCACGTAAGATTTCATATGAGACTTGAAGCCTGTCTTTTTTCCATTTACGTTCCGCACTTCTACAAGTCTTCCTAAGGGAACGAGTGGTATCATTATGCCAAGGTATTGAATTATGTTTGTGTTTTTTCATCTTTAATGGAGCAATAGTGTTTAAGATATTGGAGCAATTATTATTAAAAACACTAAGATGCTTGTTAACATCCAGGTGACCGGTGAGAGTATTCATATCCTGAGTAGCACCTAATAATTCATACTTAGAAGCAAATTCTTTACTTGAGCATTCTGTAAATATACGAGTCCAGCATGGCAAAGATGATTGGCTTGGAGTATTTCCATCAAGAGACACAGAAAAACATATGGGTAGATGATCAGATATGCCAGCGACATCAATTTTTATATCCAGCACTGACACACCACGGGATAAAATCAAGTCCAAAGTATGTCCTTGAACATGAGTAGGTCCAGATACCCATTGCACAAAGTCAAAAGAGTCAAGTAATCTAAGAAAGTCTTTGGATAGTGGTTTGGAATCACAACACACGTGTATGTTAAAGTCTCCCAGTATTAAAATCCTGTCGTAGCTGGTGACGATTTCACTCATAAATTGAGCAAATTCATTTAAAAATTCCTTATTTACCTTAGGTGGTCGGTATATGACTGCAAAAACCACAGGGTTGACTAGTGAAAGTTGAAACAGCAAAGCCTCGAAGCAACTATGAGTCCCAGTTGATAGACTGCGACAAAGATACGAGCTTTTAAACACTGCCGCCAAGCCCCCACCTCGGCCAGATAACCGAGGGGAATTTAAAAAGCTACAGCCCTGAGGCACCAGCTCAGTGAATGGGCTTAAGTCTCCGGGTTTAATCCAAGTTTCAGTGATACATAGGGCGTCCAGCGCGTGCAGGGTAAAAAAGTCATTTAATATAAATGTCTTATTTACCAGAGAACGTGCGTTGATCAAAGCCACGTGAAATGGCGACACCTCTTCCTGGGGTTGCATAGATCTCCGGGTCAATCTAAGGTTGGAAGTATTAACTCCACCACAACGAGCACGCGGAAGGAAGCGGCGCAGAAAGACAGGGCCAGGGACAGCAGGGACAACAGGTCGAAGCCATCGATACGATGAGTCCAGCGATCGCCAGTGAAGATATAATCCGCGTATCATCCCAGGCCCGGTAGATAGTAAAACAGCAGAGGATCTCAGCCGAACTGCAACTCCAGCACGCTTTCCTCTTTTTCTCCGACGCTTCTTTTTCCACGGCAAGTCTGTAACATGCCGGTACTGATGTGAAGGGAAGTAGGAATAGGTAGGCGGCAGAGAAGGTTGAGACGCACAGGTGCCAGTCCTGGCTGATTCAAAAGCCATTCGAATGTCCATAAGTGTTTGGCGATTATACACCAACGCCATTTTACAGCCAGTAATAAAAATAGACATAAATAAAAACATAAATACTAAAAAACAACAACAGCAGACGGCGTGCCAAACACAGAGGCGCCATCTTTTAATCATCTTTTACAATCAATCAACCCTTATATTCTTATATTAGGGTTGGCACAATACCAAAATTTTGGCTTCATTATGATCCCAGAATCTAATATGTCATTATAAATATAAAATTGATACATTAGGTGACAAATAAGCGGATGACTGAATTAATGAACACATAATGAAATTCTGCAGTAACAAATGTGTTGCTTGTTTTCAAGCATAAATATATAAACAACATAAACAGCACTTCTCAGTGCTGCATACTCATATAATGCGATACAATTAAAATTACGTTTTATTATTGAACTGTTATTCAATTACTATAATTGAAATATACAAGAAGTGCAATATTACTATAAGTAACACATTACATAGAACAAGTGGTAGATATATTAGTTTGCATTTACATTCCAAGATGTAATTCACAGATCTATCCAATGTCCTGTCCGTTGGTGTGATTATCACTGTCATGTTTCCATCTAGTTTTTGCTCTTGTTTTTGTTATCGACAAACAGAATATGCGTTAAAATTTTTTTGAGAAATTTGATGTCTACAGCCTGTTTCCATCCAACTGGCCTTTTACTGATAAAATGGTGTGCGTGATGACGTCATCCCTAAAAAAACTAATTGTCGCATAAGTTTTGGTTTGTCGCAAAAAAAAAATTGCCCTTGAGCTGTTTCCATAAAGAATTTCTCCTATTGCATAAATTATAGGCTAGTAGCCTGTTCTTCATCCATTTGAAACAAAACAGCCTATTATTAAATTGTACAGGCCTACATAAAATAATTTTTATTAACAAGTGTCATGAGTTTTTTTGTTTTTTGTTTTTTTGTACTTTGTTATAGACTATTAGATAGATAGGCTACTTAATCAAGCAATAATCATAAACAGGTGCAGTTGTATTATTATTGTTTTTTTTCTGATTAACGTTTATAGGAAATAGGAATGTTCATTTCAATTATTTTATTTCTCCTAACTGACAGGGGGAAGTCGTGGCCTAATGGTTAGAGAGTCGGACTCGTAATCTAAAGGTTGCGAGTTTGAGTCTCGGGCCGGCAGGGATTGTAGGTGGGGAGAGTGACTGTCCAGCGCTCTCTCCACCTCAATACCACGACTGAGGTGCCCGTGAGCAAGGCACCGAACCCCCAACTGCTCCCCGGGCGCCGCAGCATAAATGGCTGCCCACTGCTCCGGGTGTGTGTTCACTGCTGTGTGTGTGCACGTTGGATGGGTTAAATGCAGAGCACAAATTCCGAGTATGGGTCACCATACTTGGCCGTATGTCACTTCACTTTCACTTTCTTCACTTTCACTTTCACTTTCACTTTCACGTCGTTAAGCCATACCGTTAACCGACAGTATTATGTTAAATTACAATTACAATTAAATTAAATTTAAATTGATAGGTGGCTGTGATCCATTAAAAATACCTAAATTTGTTTTCCAGGGATTAATTTTATACACGCAAAAAGCAGCATAAACAACATGAATGTGAGAATTCACATACACACGCACCTGCAGTGCTTCTGCGAACAGAGCAAAACAGAAGCTATTTTATATAAAAGAAATAGGCCCATATGCAAAATACACTGAACAAAATTATAAACGCAACACTTTTGTTTTTGCCCCCATTTTTCATGAGCTGAACTCAAAGATCTAAGACTTTTTCTATGTACACAAAAGGCCTATTTCTCTCAAATATTGTTCACAAATCTGTCTAAATCTGTGTTAGTGAGCACTTCTCCTTTGCCGAGATACTCCATCCACCTCACAGGTGTGGCATATCAAGATGCTGATTAGACAGCATGATTATTGCACAGGTGTGCCTTAGGCTGGCCACAATAAAAGGCCACTCTAAAATGTGCAGTTTCACTGTATTGGGGTGGTCCGGGGGTTTCCGAAAACCAGTCAGTATCTGGTGTGACCACCATTTGCCTCACGCAGTGCAACACATCTCGTTCGCATAGAGTTGATCAGGTTGTTGATTGTGGCCTGTGAAATGTTGGTCCAACTTCTCTTCAATGGCTGTGCGATGTTGCTGGATATTGGCAGGAACTGGAACACGCTGTCGTATACGCCGATCCAGAGCATCCCAAACATGCTCAATGGGTGACATGTCCGTCACTATATATGCTGGCCATGCAAGAACTGGGATGTTTTCAGCTTCCAGGAATTGTGTACAGATCCTTGCAACATGGGCCGTGCATTATTATGCTGCAACATGAGGTGATGGTCGTGGATGAATGGCACAACAATGGGCCTCAGAATCTTGTCACGGTATCTCTGTGCATTCAAAATGCCATCAATAAAATGCCCCTGCGTTCATTGTCCATAACATATGCCTGCCCATACCATAACCCCCCCCCCAATCCACAATGTTGACATCAGCAAACCACTCACCCACACGACGCCATAAACGCTGTCTGCCATCTGCCCTGTACAGTGAAAACCGGGATTCATCCGTGAAGAGAACACCTCTCCAAAGTGCCAGATGCCATCGAATGTGAGCATATGCCCACTCAAGTCGGTTACGACGACGAACTGCAGTCAGGTCGAGACCCCGATGAGGACGACGAGCATGCAGATGAGCTTTCCTGAGACGGTTTCTGACAGTTTGTGCAGAAATTCTTTGGTTATGCAAACCGATTGTTGCAGCAGCTGTTCGGATGACTGGTCTCAGACGATCTCGGAGGTGAAGATGCTGGATGTGGAGGTCCTGGGCTGGAGTGGTTACACGTGGTCTGCGGTTGTGAGGCCGGTTGGATGTACTGCCAAATTCTCTGAAACGCCTTTGGAGACGGCTTATGGTAGAGAAATGAACATTCAATTCACAGGCAACAGCTCTGGTGGACATTCCTGCAGTCAGCATGCGAATTGCGCGCTCCCTCAAAACTTGCGACATCTGTGGCATTGTGCTGTTTGATAAAACCGCACATTATAGAGTAGCCTTTTATTGTGGCCAGCCTCAGGCACACCTGTCCAATAATCATGCTGTCTAATCAGCATCTTGATATGCCACACCTGTGAGGTGGATGGAGTATCTCGGCAAAGGAGAAGTGCTCACTAACACAGATTTAGACAGATTTGTGAACAATATTTGAGAGAAATAGGCCTTTTGTGTACATAGAAAAAGTCTTAGATCTTTGAGTTCAGCTCATGAAAAATGGGGGCAAAAACAAAAGTGTTGCGTTTATAATTTTGTTCAGTGTATATATTTCTAAATAATTAATGAATTAACAAAACAAAAGAAATAAAAACTGCAACAATTAGCAGCCTATATGCAGAATTTTGGTTCATTTTTGCGATGCACTCTTGAGAAAGCAGCGTCCTGTTTGTTTCCTTTATTTCACAAAAGCACAAGTTTTGTTTTTATTGTGAATGTACACAAAATAAATATTTTGAACAGTTTTGAATAATGTCTTACTCTTATATGACCACAAATGAAGGACTAGGCTATTGTAAGTTGTTGCACTTTTTATAAGGAAAAAAATAAAAAATCAAGTGATCTTGCTGGCACCTCACGCGCGCAGTTAAGTATACTCGACAACGAAGCCTGTTCATTGTCATAATAAAATACAGTCAGCCAAACATATTGAAAAATCATGCTATTTTATTTTCCCTCACTCCACAACAAATCCTTTAAATTTAATGGTAGATAGAACTCAGAACAAAACAAGAATAAAAAAGATGCTAACAAGCCAAAATGAATTAATTTAAAATTTTGTACTTCACGTACCCATATCCATGTGAAACAAAATGCGCTTGGCATAATATCACGGGGGTATGTATGGAGGTCAAGCTGAAAGGCACGGACTACAGGCTATTTAAACTGAACAGTGTACTGTAAAAAAAATCATGTAAACGTACTAAAGGAACATCAAATTAAGACCGAGATGTTTGAGAGGTAACTAGTCTTTTTCTTACCATGTATAAAATAATTTCAGATGTAACTGAATAATATGAATATGATTTAATGCGCTTTGAACTACACGGAAACGGTGCTTTAACATGAGCAACACCATGAACACGGACGCTGCCTATAGGCTAATTCTGTCATGTGACACCACATTTATTTGCGTTAAAAACCCTTTTCTCGACAAAAAATGTTTCCAAACTAATTTTTGCGACATTTGAAGTATCGATATGAAATTTATGCGCTAAAGTTAAACAAAAAAAGATTGTGTCAACACATGAGAAATTTAATCGATAATTGGCATTTCCATCGGCTATATCGTAAATATTTTAAAGCGCTAAATAGTTTTTTTGCAAAAAAATCCTTGGATGGAAACCTGGTTATTGTCAATCATTGCAGTTTTGGATTCAATCCCATATTTAAATAAGTTTGTCAATTCAGAAAACTTGAAATGTGCAGTTAGCAGCATGACACACATTTATATTAAATACAAAATCAAGCAAAGAGCGCTCCCATTATAATAAATGAAGCTCAGCGCTGCAGCTTTACTGACGGAGTGAAAACTCCCGTTATAATCAATGAAGTCGACAACACTGCACAATAAATCTCTTAATCTGATAATTTGTGAATGTGCTGAGCTCAATGAACTTTAAAAAAAATAAAAATAAATAAAATAATAATAATTAAAATTATTTTAATGATTTCCACGGTAGTGAAATTATAATACTTCATTATTAATTTCTTTACTTCTAAGTGTCAAACCCATAGGCTTTTATTTTTTTGGAAAACTACTGGGAGACCTTTAAATTTCTTTGTTTAGTTGACAACAGGTTTATAAATACTTGCAAAATGATTAATGATAAATATTATCATCATAAACGATTGCAAATTTAGTTTAAATATCTGTCCATAATGGAAATTATGTGAATGAGAAAAATGCCACCTTGTGCTTCTTGTGTTCTCAAATGCACATTAAACTCAAAAAACATGCAGAGCTGGAGTTTGTGAGAAATCATATTTTACTGTGAACCAAGCTGCTCTGAGACACTGACACAATTAAGATATGCACATGTAAATTATCACATTGCTGTGGTCCACTCTGAAACATACAGTGCATCAGACTGTATATTTATTCAATTAGATCATAGTCTTTTGCAATTTGATTATTGCACAAAGCCATACAGTGATTTCAATTTAATTTTAATTAATAATGCAGCCTCAGTTAGTACCACAATGCTTTGCCATGAGCTAAAGAAAAAATAGTCACCCAGAAGTCCCAGATGAACTTACTTAAACAATGTTTTCAGCTTGTACAACAAATGCCTTTTTTATTCTTTGACGCTGGAGATATCTCTAATGTCATTTCCAGTCATCTCCAGTATAAAACTGTAATTTACAAACCAGGAAATTTGAATGTAAACCACTAAATTCAACAACACACACTGCTATTAAAATCTGTTTTGTACCTTTAATATACTGACAACCACCATAATAATGCATGTGGTAAAAGAGAAAGCCACACGAAGAATCAAAGCTCATCACAAGTAGCTTTGCCACAAGCAGAAGTATATACTAGGCCTACACCATGCAAACCCAAATCACTATCATGGTAACACACGATACTTAAATAATGCAATAAACTTTCATTAAACAACAGAAGATGTAACATAAAACCCAAATGTACATAACTGATTACAAAAACTATTAAAAAACATGATTATTTAATCAAAATACTTTCAAATGTGGAGTGTCAAGCAGGGAATTCCGGGAATATCAGTTTACAGTTTTTGACTGTAAATTATACATTGATTTGTTTTCATTTGATTTTACTTCTAAAAACTGTACAATTAACAGCATTTTACTGTAAAATTACATGAAATGTCTGTTTAGATCTTTTATAGTTTTTTCCTGTGTATATAGTAGGGGAACTTACTGTTAACAGGTTTTTTTCAGTAGAGTTTTTACAAAATTTTAGTTAATTACACTTATTTTTTTACAGTGCAGACATTCAGACTCACAGGAACCAAAAGAATTTCAAAGACAATCTCCTGTCGATCTTCGAGGTAAGAAAAACACATTTTCATAAATGTTTAAAATAACCCATTAGAATTTGAATGAAAGAATGACATGGATGTGTGGAGTCCTGTTCTATTGAAATTGCAATGTGTGTAATACCTCTGTTATTGAGTTCTGTGAGGATGGTTGTTGGAAGACCTATAACTTTTACAGCAATATTGGACACCTTTGTGAGTTTGGGTAACAGAGAGCATGTTGAAAAAAACAGATAGAACAATACGATAGAACTGGCTGAATGATGCTTTGATAAAGTAGCAATAATAATCGAGGAGCAACATTAAGTCCTTTGAGTTTATGAATGACCGACAGTCTTTTGTGACTTTTCTGAATGTCCATAATGTGCTGATCAAAGGTAAGTTTGTTGTCCAATGTTACTCCAAGGTATTTGAAACTGTCCACTATTTCAACTATTTGATTATGAATGACAATAGGGTGCTGGGCTTAAGGGGGACTGACTGTGAGGTCTTTTGTCTTGCAGACATTGAGATTCAGGTGGTTATCTTCACATCACTGGGCAAAGTGCGTGACAGTGGTGTGATAATCCATAACAGAGTTATTGTCTTTGAGCAGGGCAAGAATGGCTGTGTCATCAGAATATTTTAAGTATTTTGTGCTGGGTGATGGGCTGATATTGTTGTTTGTGTAAAGTGTGTACAGGAAAGGACTTAGCACACAGCCCTGCGGTGCTCCAGTGTTGATGGTGAGAGCAGAAGATGTAGTTGAGCGCAGTCAAACTACTTGCTGCCTGTTGCTAAGGAAATTGTGTATAAGATGAATCAGCTGGGTGGGGATGTTAAGGTGATGCAGCTTCTGAATCATCAGATGGCTCTGAATGGAATTAAAAGCAGAGCTGCAGTCCACAAAGAGTATCCGAGCAAAATTGCCAGGAGAATACAGGTACTGAAGGAGGAATGCAGCAGACAGGCTACAGCATCCAATTTTAGCCTTATAGGCAAATTAGAGGGGGTCCAGTAGTAAATTGACAGCTGGCAAGATGGTATTCAGCAATAGCTTCTCCAGGCATGTCATAATTATAAATGTGAAGGGAACAGTGGTTGAGCTCCATGGGCCGCGGCTTCTTGGGGACAGGGATTATGATGGACATTTTCCAGATGGAAGGTATGGTGGCAGTGAAATAAGCCTTGCTAAAGATTAAGTGAAAGATAGGTGAGAGTTCTTGAGCACAGTTCTTCAGCACCTGTGCTGAGATGCCGACGGGACCCAGGGCCTTGCCCAGCTTACATCTGCTGAGCTGACACCTCACATCTTCCACATTGAAGGGGGATGGATTATCAGGGTCTGGAGGAGAAAGGGCTGTCAAATGTTTTTCACATTCAGTTGAAAAATCCTGATTGTCAAAACGTTTTCTTTAAGGCAATGTTTTATTTGGGGGGTAATCCATGGCTTGGGGTGGGGATATTTCCTTACTGTTTTGACAGGGATGCACGTGCTAATACAAAAGTTTATATTATTAGTAATAACAGAAACTTTGTCATTCAGATTTCCATCAAAAATGTCCCAATCAGTGCATGCCAGGGAACCCTGTAAGCGGGTGATGGCATCCCCTGACCACTGTGGGGCACTGTAGTGTTGTGGTCTATGTCATTTCAGTTGTTGTTTGAACAGCGGGAGTAGGGAGATGCTGTTATGATCAGCAGCTCCCAGCAGTGGACAGGAACGGCACAAAATGCATCGGCCACATTGCCATAACACGTGGTGTTTACCCACCTAGTGGGGATGTCCACATATTGTTGGAATGATGGCAATACACAGTCCAGCTTGCAGTTGTTAAAGTCCCCCAGAATGAACAGCAGATCGCCGGGATACCTAGCTAGCTTGTTGTCAGGAATGGACTGGGAGTAAAACGTAAAGTAAAACGGCCCTGGATTTTCTCCCAAATAGGCCCACCACAACTGCAAACAGTCACTACTATCTCACAATATTACAGCAATCCTGCCACATTTATGGCAAATAAAATCACAAAACCCATGGTGACCCTGCTGACAAAAACAATTGAACCCACAGAAAATCAAATGATTTCCACTACAAGTACCATTACAAACATTACAAACCATCAACTTTTAACCATTAATGGTTTCTTGTAGTGTGTTTTGAGACATATTACATTACAATTTAGTGGCTTTAACAAAAGCCATGAATAGAAGGTAACCAATTACCAGTTGAGGCCAACAGGCGCCATAACAGTTTGCATTAAAACCAATACAATTTTCATTCTAACCATTAAAACCATTACAAATTATGTGATGGTTTCTAAAAAAATTTTCAACAGAGGATTGAAATAAATGTAGTATTGTATGGACTAACATACTTGAAATCTACATAAAAAGAGCTGAATGCAAAATGTATATGACAATGATAAACATAAACCTAGAATCTAGAAACCTGAAACAACAGAATCCTTCAATTTGAGTATTCATATGCCTCTCTGTGTGTGTGTGTCATGTTAATCAAACTAATCATCTTATAGGCTACTTTATTTACTCTATTTTCTAACTCAATAGCTCTCAAATGTAACCCGTTGTAGAATCACTGCTGTCTCTTTATGAATGAATGGAAGATTCATGTCAGAAAATGCAGAATGATAAATAGCAGTGGACGATCGGATTTTACTGTTGTGTTATAGGCTATATGTTGTGTATAGTGAGAGAGGCGGGCAAAGGTAACCTGATGTATGTAGCGTCAGAACGAGTCAGACAAAACTAAGATTCCATCAGAACATCGAAACATGAGGAGCTGAAATTCCAGGAGAACAGGACAACGTCGTAAAGATTCCTATCTCCGACTTCTGGAGCAAGCCTAACCAACTAAGCCTCTTCCTGAACAGCTTGCAACATTTAACCCTCATATGTCTGCGGTTTCCTGTTTACACTCAGTGCATTTGGGGTCTATATGACCCCAAAATTTAAAGAATGATTGTAAAAAAAATTTACATTTTTAATAATACATATAATATATTATTTTTTTTGTTTACTTCTCATCTATACAGTAATGCTGTGTTTTTGGATATACAAAGTACTTTTGTACCTATTTACCACACAATTCCTCAACTATACCATTAGCTTGCGTGTGAAATATATTAATTTTTTATGCAAAACATACTTAAATGATGATCTAAATTAAATATAATTTGTTTCTGGATATTGATCTAGGTGTTAGCTGTACAATTCTGCCATCTGTTGGTCAAAGACAAACCTGAAGGAATTACAATTTAAGAAATAAATTGTTTTGTCCATAGATACCCAGCAGAGGGCAATAGAGATCCATTCATTTTACTGGATGTGGCCAACTGCTCATATCATAACTTTTGTGATACATTTTGTGAATTTATACATGTATAAACATTATACAAGACATTAAAAATAAATATTCTTTCAAATAGTAGAATTTTGGTAGTTTTTGATGCGTTTTGATATGTCTGTTTTTACAAAATACCACAGAATCGCCACATAAGAAACACCTAAAGGACAAGACTTAGAATCAGATTGTAGTTGATATTATTTATTTTAATGAACCAAATGTAAAAAAAAAATTATTAACTTTAGAATTTAGAAGATATTAATTTAATTATATATATATATATATATATATATATATATATATATATATATATACAAAACAGCAGCAATATGCAGAAATGAACAGGAGTGAAGAATGAACACTGAATAACAATATAATTTTTTTGATAATCAAATTCTGAACGCTGAACATAAAAGCAATAACAAGCTACAAAAAAAAAAAGTTATTACATAATACACATGGTAAAAAAGCACAGTCCAGAATGTTGTGAATGAACAAGTATCATGAACAAAAATCAGTCCATGCACATCTGGCACAAGTATATGGTGTGTGCAGCACAGATGGCTCTTTTGCAGTTTGCGCACTGCTTATCCGTTTTTGAGTCCTTGGCCCGTGGACAAACCTGACATCTTTTTCTTTTGGATGATGGAGGTTCAGTGGAAGGGCCTGGAGCATTGGAAGACTCTTGTTTTCTCTTCAGGACTGCTACAGAGGCTGGTGCATGAGGCAGGCTTTTTCGTCGCTCCATGTGAGGAGACACCAGAGCTTTCCCCAGCTCTTCTAGAAAGAGCCTCCTTTTGAAATTCTTCCCTCTCTCCCATGATGGATTTACCTCCCTCCAAACCACAAATGCATTTATGGCAGATACATCCAGGATGGTAGAAAAGACCACCATTGGCCAGCGATTTGTTTTCCGCTTGCAACCATCTGCAATATTGCAAACACACACACACACACACACACACACGAGTATATCTGCTGGCAAAAGAAATGCCACTCTGTCACCAACTTTGAATAAAAATTGTAAATACCTTGTCAAGGTTGTCAACTCCACCTTTGCAGCGATTGTAATCTAGGATGACATCAGGCTTCTTGTCCTCCCTGTCACTTACTTTGGTGTCTTTGTGGCATGTGCTCATCAGCAGCACATTTTTACCCCTTTTGGGGCAGTATGACACAAGACTGTGTGTCTCAGTGAATGCAAAGATAGAGGAAAAACAAACTCGGTCTCTTGTTGTCAGGAGGGCAGGTGGGAGTTACGGCTTGTTTTTCCTAACAGTGCCGACCATTGTCAACTTTCTTCTCAGGAGCTCCTGGCCAAGGGCATATGATGTGAAGAAATTATCACATGTTACTGTGTGTCCCTGGAGACCAGTGGTCAAATCAAGGACCACACGCATGCCCTGATTTTTTTCTGGCTGCCCATCATTTGGCGTCACATGCTGCCCAGATTTTTATCCCGTATTTTGCCGGCTTGTTTGGCATGTACTGCTTGAAGGGGCAGCGACCTCGGAATGGCACCAGGCACTCATCCACTGTAATGTCCATGCCAGGGTTGCACATTAGTGGGAGACGCTCGACCCACAAATTCCACACATCACGAATGGGTGCCAGCTTGTCACTTTCGCGCCGAGCAGGTCTTGTGGCCCTGTCATCAAATCGAATGACTTTAGACAATCTTCTAAATCTTCTTACTGACATCACAGCCCCAAAAATTGCCCGTCCAGTCTCAGCCTCCCACAAACTGGACAGGGCCTCATTGTTTGAGCGATACACTCCTGCAAGAAGGAGCAGACCAATATATGCTTCCATGTCGGTCCAGTCCACATCCCTCCAGTCATCACCAAACACACGGTTCCCTTCCAGATTTGTCATTTCCAACAAGATATTTTGGATTGATGATGGAAAAAATAACAAAAAAGCTGACTTTATGTCATCTACACGAGAAATTGCAAACCTTGTTGGTCCAGGTGTCAGCTTGATCACTCGTGAAGATGAAGCTCTCCCTAGTCCCTGTGGAGGTGGAGAAGTAGTCCAGGATATTTTTCCATTTTTAGATTCAAAAGTTTGTTCTGCATCTGCTTCCTCATATTCCTCATCTGATTCCTGGTACTCCTCTTCCAAACCTGTATTTTCTTCTGGAGGATTGCAGTCCTCTGGCTCAGAGTCATCTGCTTCAGTGTCTTCCAGGCATGATTCAGTTTCACTTGAATCAAGCAAGTAATCTAAAGTCTCCAGGAGAGTGTATTTCTTTGCCATACTGCCACAGAATGAACTGTGTGCAGGACACCAAAAACCCTCTTTTATACCTTTCCTGTGGGAACAATTTCTCTGTTTTCAAAACAAAGTTGCAGCTCTTAGATCTCAGAGTAAACTTTCTCAAAGTTGAACAAGTCAGTTGCCTTTCATCTCTCCCTTGCTCTCTCTGCATGTGTGTGTACGCATGCATTAGGTCTCACTGATTCACTCACACGTGTTCTACATTTGTGGCTGATTTCATTTGACAAATTCCATACAGATGCTCTCTGTGACAGTCACACCTCTCTCTCTCTCTCTCTCTCTCTCTCTCTCTCTCTCTCTCTCTCTCTCTGTGTGTGTGTGTGCATTAGGTCTCACTCCTTTTATCTTTGTTCTGCATTTGTGGCTGATTTTATTTGGCTGTGGCAGTCATACCTGTTTGTGTGTGTGTGTGTGTGTGTGTGTGTTTGTGTGAGCATGTCTTTTCTACATTGCATTTGTGCTCTAGTACCAGGCCTTCATTTCTGTGTGGAAATTTTCAGATTTATTCTGGATTTATAGATTTTTTTTTGACAAATGAAAAATAAAAAACACATTTTTTTCGATTTTTCCATTCATTTCAATGTGGGGTCATATTGACCCCAAAGGTCATGAGTGTGACTTTTTTTTTTTACATACCTTTAGAACAACCGAATCAAGCCCAGCTTTTCTGTGCATGTATAGATAGATAATGTAGGAAAAGTCACAAAATTTCATTCCTCTAAGATGAAGGGAACCATTTTTTTTTTTAACGAATGAAACGTCAATCAGGGTCATATAGACCCCAAGGACATAGACAAAAGGAACACTTATTGATAAGTCCTACGTAGGAAGGAGATCGTCAAATTTGGGGTAAATAGTCAAGATTAATGGTCAAAGAGATGGCCATCACATGTGTTCCCCAAGAGAAATCGCAAGCTTCTTTAGATTGACTTTTCCCCCACACAGACTGAAATTCCTGTCCAAAGAACATGTCTTTTGGTCTCCACAGAACTATACAGAGACTTTCTTTTTCATAAGCACATAAACTCATCCTAAAAGGACATCTCTAGGCATAACACTATATTATGTATGTAATCACATATTAGACTATCATGTTTTAAGCACATATTATGTATGTCTTTCTAATAACTATTGAATGACTTTAAGGTTAGTCGTGTTTGGTATGTATGAGCTCGACATTTCTAGCTTGAAATGTTTCTTTCAATTAATTCTGTGTCAAATGTATCATATTCTGGTTATAGAAATCATGCCCAAAAGTATACTTTGCAAGAGTGTGTAAAATTCAGACCATGTGACTGATAACACGCTGATTTATGATGGAAGGAACAACCCTAGCTAAGATAATAGCCTATCTAATTGGTCAAAACACCAAATGGGATGTGTCCAAAAAGCCGAGTTTAAAACCTCAGGACAGCATCAAGTCGCTCTCTCTTCTCTCTCTCGTCCTTCTTTTTCTTCTCGCCACCGCGTTTTGCGCTGTTTTAGTGCTCTTTGAGCGTGCTCTGGCCTACAGGCCAGTTGCTACTTAACACCACGATGAGAAGAAAAACCACCTAGTCTCATTACTCATTTTATTCTTTTACTTTAGTTTATTTTCTTTCCGTTGAGTCTCGTGTTCAAAAGTTAAGTTTGCCGCTAAGTCCAGCGACTGCACCCGCTTCAAACTTCAACCAGAAACGGACTCCAAGATCATCCTCAGCCAACGCCCAACCATTGGCTTCCCAAGACATCACTTCAAAGACTACTGAACTTCCAGCCAATCACCAACTCAGGAAAACCCCTTTCCTGCAACGACGACGACAGAAAGGAATCCCTGTAACACAAGGCAACGCAAGTAAAACAACTCCAGATTCTGGCTGGTGCATTTAATAAATTTTAGCCTCATTGAGAAACTCAATGCGAGGGTTAATTAAGTGATTGATGGTTGTTCAGGTCTATGCAATAGCATATTGCTATAAACTTGGGATTTCACATTCTCATTCTTTAAACTCATCCTTTCCTCACTTTCTCTCTTTCTGCAACGTGTGAATGTGTGAATGCGTGTGTTCATGTTAGATTAGTTTATGTCTTAGGTTTATATAAATAAAGTCTTAGTTATATTGAAAAGAGAAGTATCTTGTGTTTTGTGCTTACAAGATAATGTCTTAATCTGCCGATCTTGTTACTGTGCTTATTAATAGTGTTTTCACTATATTTTGGATTTTAATATCCAGTGCAGAATTAATGTTATACGGCTCGTTCAGTGAATCACTGCCGACTCAGTGATCAGCCGCAAAACAGTGATTCTGTTCAAATTCCCTATAAAATCATTAATGATTCCCTTTGAGCTAAATTAAATTATATTTATGTATCAAACCCCTTACATGTATCTGTTCGCTTTTTTCCTTTTAGCTTCTCCCGACCGCCTTTATCTTCACTGCTTTTGCTTCCCATCACGATCCCACTCTCCTTCACGTCAATTTCAGTTTCTTATAAGCAAAAATAGATTGCATTAGCGCCCCCTTTTGTTGGCCGTCAACGTCACTTAATCTTACACTTTTTCTTTGATGATGAACCATCTGATGGTCATCGGATGGACGGCCTTTCTGGACTTCTCCAGAACGTACAGATGGTCAGTCCGGCCCTGCTTGTCGTTAGCATCCCCAGCTATGAGCTCAGCTACTGTATTGATGTTAGCGCTTGGGGCAACCTAGCTGACCACAACAACAGGGAATTCCCGTGGCAAATAGTACGGACGAAAGGACACGGATATCTCCAGATCGGCTGTACACTACTTGTGGTGTACTTTGATGATGTTACACCACCTGTTGTTGATGTACAAAGCACACCCCACCACCACGTGTCTTCCCCGATTGCTCTGTTCTGTCTGCCCTTTTTTTTCTCTTATTGTGAAGTTGTCCAGGCTGACTTCAGTATCAGAGACTGACTGGTCTAAGCCATGTTTCAGACAGGGCGGGCTACAATACAAATATCCCTGAAGGCCCTTTCCAGTCGACACCTGGCGTGTAACAAATCTATTTTGAGGAGTGAACATACGCTTGATAGTATGATGAAGGGGATATGAGGTTTAAATGGATGTTTCCTAATTCTGCTGTGAATACCTCACGTCTTCTTTCTTTTCCTTGGCCGAAGCTCCGGTGGTAAAACCACATCAGAATTAATGTTACACAGCAATGAGGACCGGTGTAGTAAAAACACATCACGGCTATAGATGAGTAACCTGCTGCCGAAGTCTGTCGAGTGTGCGAGGTTCCTGCAGATCAGCCATGCCGTTAAGATTAGGACAGTAATAATCGGCTTGTAACGATGAATCATTGTTCATCCAGCCAAGTATAAATTAACATAAAAACACTTAGAAACACAAGAACATACACTTAACACTCATAAACAAGTTAAATGAGTTAAACAGAGTCAAAACCGTGTCAAACAGAGTATAGACTGTGCTGTCACAGCAGAGCATGCACCACCAGAAGTAAGTTGTAGATTAAAAGTAAAAAAGTAGTGGTCAGAAATGTAAAGATGAATTACCAGAATGTTTTCTGTAGATAAAATCTAGCTGTTTGCCTGATTTGTGAGTACCTGTTATGGTAAGTTGCTGAATATCAAATGAGTCTATGAGAGAATGGAAGTCTGCAGCGTAAGACTTCTCTAGATGAATGTTGAAGTTGCTGAAGGCTTCAAGTGGGCTGCCATCATCAGGGAATGAGGACAGCAACCCATCCAGCTCCTCTATGAAGGTTCCCAATTGACCTGGGAGTGGGGGATACATTACCACAATATGGAGTTTTACAGGAGTTGTTACAGTAACAGCATTGCATTCCAAAGACTATTGCATACGAGTAAGTTGAATATTCCCTGTTATTAGAAATGAAAATAACAGTACCCCCACTGCTCCCAACCTAATGGGGGGTGTGAGAGAAGGAGAAGTTGTTAGAGAGAACAATAGTGGTTGCTGTGTCCTCTGGACAAATCCAGGACTCAGTCAAGCCCAAGATACTAAGAGCTGACAAAGCAGCAAAGGCCAGAATGAAATCAGCACAGAGATGCAGATAGGACGTTTGATGTTACAGACAACAATAATGTACTTGAAGCACTTGTTAAATGTGGGAAAAGAGAGGATGGAAAGAAAGTGGACTGAAATTGAAACTCTTGCAGAACAGTTTAAAGGGATAGTTCACCCAAAAATGGAAATTCTGTCATTAATTACTCCCCTTCATGTTGTTCCAAACCCGTAAGACCTTTGTTTATCTTCGGAACACAAATTAAGATATTTTTGATGGAATCTGAGAGCTCTTTGACCCTCCCATAGACCGCAATGTAATTACCACGATCAAAGCACAGAAACGTAGAAAGGACATTGGTAAAATAGTCCATGTGACATCAGCCATTTTGGAGAGTTCCCCAGAACGTAATGAACATAAACAACGCTGATTACGATCAGCAAAAGCATGCACATGTTGAATGTAAAAACGCTCATTACGTTCATTACGTACTCCCCAAAATGGCGGAAGACGGTAACTCGGGAGAATAATTGTTGAATAAATTATGCTATTATTGTTTTCTTTGCTCACAAAAAGTATTCTGAAGTCCTTGCTACGTTTCTGTGCTTTGATCGTGGTAATTACATTGCGGTCTATGGGAGGGTCAGAGAGCTCTCAGATTCCATCAAAAATATCTTAATTTGTGTTCCGAAGATAAACAAAGGTCTTACGGGTTTGGAACGACATGAGGGTGAGTAATTAATGGCAGAATTTTCATTTTTGGTGAACTAACCCTTTAAGATCAGTAACGAGCAATACAATAACAAAAAAATTATGTTTAGCTAATGGCGATTTCTCTAATTTCAAATAATTTCAGCCAAAATACAAATTGATGAGTATGAAAATGAAAGTACAAAATATAAATAAGCAGTAAATGAATGAATCCTTCCTAGCAACAATATTCTAAACAACCTTAAAAAAGAAACAAGCTATTAAGCAAACACTTTTGCGGTCTTCAGCACTTGCAGTCTCCACTGATTGAGCACTTCTCCTTTTCTTGCTTTGTAGGGTCTTGAGAGCAAAATAATCCAATTTCTGAAAAATGAGTTGGAGAATTTTAAGAAAATTTTACAAAAAGAGAACATGCAATACTTTGTGGAGGACTTTAATAAGAATAGATGCAGTATCAAGGAAATAGCTCTTGATCTCACACTCTACTTCTTGAGAGACATGAATCAAGATGAAGCTGCTGATACTCTAGAAGGTAAGAGACTCATGACCATCTGTCATATTGCCTCTTATAAATGTAGGAGAAAATTCTGATACAAATATCTGTATTTTTCTTCTGGTGTTTAGATGAGCTGGTTTTCATTCATCAACTAAAATGTAACCTAAAGAAGAAATATCAATGTGTGTTTGAAGGAATTGCAAAACAGGTGACTCTACACTTCTCAATAACATCTACACAGATCTCTATATCACTCAGGGTGGTAGTGAAACATTAATATTGAACATGAGGTAAGACAGATTGAAGTTACTTCCAGGCATCATGAATCACAAGAGATACAGGTTGAATGCACAAAGATGTTTCAAGCTCCTGAACAAGACAAGGAGATCAGAACTGTACTGACAAAAGGAGTTGCTGGCATTGGAAAATCAGTCTCTGTGCAAAAGTTTGTTCTGGATTGGGCTGAAGGAAAAGAAAATCAGGATATCAGCTTCATATTTCCTCTTCCATTTAGAGAGATGAACTTAAAGGAGAAAGAAACACAAAGCTTGACAAGTATTATTAGTCAGTTTTTCCCAGAAACAAAAACACTGAACTTTAAAAGAAGGAATCGGTTCAAAGTCCTGTTCATCCTTGATGGTTTGGATGAATGTCGTCTTCCTCTGAACTTTGATGGTAATGAGACATGGTCTGATATATCATCACCAGCATCTCTGGATGTTCTCCTGACAAACCTCATCAAGGGAAATCTGCTTCCTTCTGCTCTCATCTGGATCACCACCAGACCAGCAGCTGCCAGTAAGATTCCTCCTGACTGTATCGACCGGGTGACAGAGGTCAGAGGGTTCAATGATGCACAAAAAGAAGTATACTTCAAAAAAAGATTCACTGATCAGAATCTGGCCAGTGAAATCATTGAGCATGTAAAAAATCAAAGAGTCTCTTTATCATGTGCCACATCCCAGTCTTCTGCTGGATTTCAGCCACTGTTCTCCAGAACATTTTGGAGGAGAAAAGAAATAATGATCTGAAAAACAATCAGGCTGATAATGCCTCTAACACACTGCAGGAATCAAATACCGAAGACATTCCTAAAACTCTGACTCAAATGTACACACACTTTCTCCGCTTTCAGATCCTGCAGAGCAGACGAAAGTATGATGGAGAATACAGACCAGATGTTTCCTGGGATAAAGATGCCATCCTTTCACTGGGGAAACTTGCATTTCATCAGCTGGAAAGAAATAACCTGATCTTCTATGACACAGACCTGGAAGCCTGTGGTATTGACATCTATAAGGCATCAGTGTATTCAGGCATGTGTACCCAGATCTTTAAGGAGGAAAAAGCCGAGTTTAAAACCTCAGGACAGCATCAAGTCGCTCTCTCTTCTCTCTCTCGTCCTTCTTTTTCTTCTCGCCACCGCGTTTTGCGCTGTTTTAGTGCTCTTTGAGCGTGCTCTGGCCTATAGGCCAGTTGCTACTTAACACCACGATGAGAAGAAAAACCACCTAGTCTCATTACTCATTTTATTCTTTTACTTTAGTTTATTTTCTTTCCGTTGAGTCTCGTGTTCAAAAGTTAAGTTTGCCGCTAAGTCCAGCGACTGCACCCGCTTCAAACTTCAACCAGAAACGGACTCCAAGATCATCCTCAGCCAACGCCCAACCATTGGCTTCCCAAGACATCACTTCAAAGACTACTGAACTTCCAGCCAATCACCAACTCAGGAAAACCCCTTTCCTGCAACGACGACGACAGAAAGGAATCCCTGTAACACAAGGAAACGCAAGTAAAACAACTCCAGATTCTGGCTGGTGCATTTAATATAAATTTTAGCCTCATTGAGAAACTCAATGCGAGGGTTAATTAAGTGATTGATGGTTGTTCAGGTCTATGCAATAGCATATTGCTATAAACTTGGGATTTCACATTCTCATTCTTTAAACTCATCCTTTCCTCACTTTCTCTCTTTCTGCAACGTGTGAATGTGTGAATGCGTGTGTTCATGTTAGATTAGTTTATGTCTTAGGTTTATATAAATAAAGTCTTAGTTATATTGAAAAGAGAAGTATCTTGTGTTTTGTGCTTACAAGATAATGTCTTAATCTGCCGATCTTGTTACTGTGCTTATTAATAGTGTTTTCACTATATTTTGGATTTTAATATCCAGTGCAGAATTAATGTTATACGGCTCGTTCAGTGAATCACTGCCGACTCAGTGATCAGCCGCAAAACAGTGATTCTGTTCAAATTCCCTATAAAATCATTAATGATTCCCTTTGAGCTAAATTAAATTATATTTATGTATCAAACCCCTTACATGTATCTGTTCGCTTTTTTCCTTTTAGCTTCTCCCGACCGCCTTTATCTTCACTGCTTTTGCTTCCCATCACGATCCCACTCTCCTTCACGTCAATTTCAGTTTCTTATAAGCAAAAATAGATTGCATTAGCGCCCCCTTTTGTTGGCCGTCAACGTCACTTAATCTTACACTTTTTCTTTGATGATGAACCATCAGATGGTCATCGGATGGACGGCCTTTCTGGACTTCTCCAGAACGTACAGATGGTCAGTCCGGCCCTGCTTGTCGTTAGCATCCCCAGCTATGAGCTCAGCTACTGTATTGATGTTAGCGCTTGGGGCAACCTAGCTGACCACAACAACAGGGAATTCCCGTGGCAAATAGTACGGACGAAAGGACACGGATATCTCCAGATCGGCTGTACACTACTTGTGGTGTAGTTTGATGATGTTACACCACCTGTTGTTGATGTACAAAGCACACCCCACCACCACGTGTCTTCCCCGATTGCTCTGTTCTGTCTGCCCTTTTTTTCTCTTATTGTGAAGTTGTCCAGGCTGACTTCAGTATCAGAGACTGACTGGTCTAGCCATGTTTCAGACAGGGCGGGCTACAATACAAATATCCCTGAAGGCCCTTTCCAGTCGACACCTGGCGTGTAACAAATCTATTTTGAGGAGTGAACATACGCTTGATAGTATGATGAAGGGGATATGAGGTTTGAATGGATGTTTCCTAATTCTGCTGTGAATACCTCACGTCTTCTTTCTTTTCCTTGGCCGAAGCTCCGGTGGTAAAACCACATCAGAATTAATGTTACACAGCAATGAGGACCGGTGTAGTAAAAACACATCACGGCTATAGATGAGTAACCTGCTGCCGAAGTCTGTCGAGTGTGCGAGGTTCCTGCAGATCAGCCATGCCGTTAAGATTAGGACAGTAATAATCGGCTTGTAACGATGAATCATTGTTCATCCAGCCAAGTATAAATTAACATAAAAACACTTAGAAACACAAGAACATACACTTAACACTCATAAACAAGTTAAATGAGTTAAACAGAGTCAAAACAGTGTCAAACAGAGTATAGACTGTGCTGTCACAGCAGAGCATGCACCACCAGAAGTAAGTTGTAGATTAAAAGTAAAAAAGTAGTGGTCAGAAATGTAAAGATGAATTACCAGAATGTTTTCTGTAGATAAAATCTAGCTGTTTGCCTGATTTGTGAGTACCTGTTATGGTAAGTTGCTGAATATCAAATGAGTCTATGAGAGAATGGAAGTCTGCAGCGTAAGACTTCTCTAGATGAATGTTGAAGTTGCTGAAGGCTTCAAGTGGGCTGCCATCATCAGGGAATGAGGACAGCAACCCATCCAGCTCCTCTATGAAGGTGCCCAATTGACCTGGGAGTGGGGGATACATTACCACAATATGGAGTTTTACAGGAGTTGTTACAGTAACAGCATTGCATTCCAAAGACTATTGCATACGAGTAAGTTGAATATTCCCTGTTATTAGAAATGAAAATAACAGTACCCCCACTGCTCCCAAACTAATGGGGGGTGTGAGAGAAGGAGAAGTTGTTAGAGAGAACAATAGTGGTTGCTGTGTCCTCTGGACAAATCCAGGACTCAGTCAAGCCCAAGATACTAAGAGCTGACAAAGCAGCAAAGGCCAGAATGAAATCAGCACAGAGATGCAGATAGGACGTTTGATGTTACAGACAACAATAATGTACTTGAAGCACTTGTTAAATGTGGGAAAAGAGAGGATGGAAAGAAAGTGGACTGAAATTGAAACTCTTGCAGAACAGTTTAAAGGGATAGTTCACCCAAAAATGGAAATTCTGTCATTAATTACTCCCCTTCATGTTGTTCCAAACCCGTAAGACCTTTGTTTATCTTCGGAACACAAATTAAGATATTTTTGATGGAATCTGAGAGCTCTCTGACCCTCCCATAGACAGCAATGCAATTACCATGATCAAAGCACAGAAACGTAGCAAGGACTTCAGAATACTTTTTGTGAGCAAAGAAAACAATAATAGCATAATTTATTCAACAATTATTCTCCCCGAGTTACCGTCTTCCGCCATTTTGGGGAGTACGTAATGAACGTAATGAGCGTTTTTTACATTCAACATGTGCATGCTTTTGCTGATCGTAATCAGCGTTGTTTATGTTCATTACGTTCTGGGGAACTCTCCAAAATGGCTGATGTCACATGGACTATTTTACCAATGTCCTTTCTACGTTTCTGTGCTTTGATCGTGGTAATTACATTGCAGTCTATGGGAGGGTCAAAGAGCTCTCAGATTCCATCAAAAATATCTTAATTTGTGTTCCGAAGATAAACAAAGGTCTTACGGGTTTGGAACGACATGAGGGTGAGTAATTAATGGCAGAATTTTCATTTTTTGGTGAACTAACCCTTTAAGATCAGTAACGAGCAATACAATAACAAAAAAATTATGTTTAGCTAATGGCGATTTCTCTAATTTCAAATAATTTCAGCCAAAATACAAATTGATGAGTATGAAAATGAGAGTACAAAATATAAATAAGCAGTAAATGAATGAATCCTTCCTAGCAACAAATATTCTAAACAACCTTAAAAAAGAAACAAGCTATTAAGCAAACACTTTTGCGGTCTTCAGCACTTGCCGTCTCCACTGATTGAGCACTTCTCCTTTTTCTTGCTTTGTAGGGTCTTGAGAGCAAAATAATCCAATTTCTGAAAAATGAGTTGGAGAATTTTAAGAAAATTTTACAAAAAGAGAACATGCAATACTTTGTGGAGGACTTTAATAAGAATAGATGCAGTATCAAGGAAATAGCTCTTGATCTCACACTCTACTTCTTGAGAGACATGAATCAAGATGAAGCTGCTGATACTCTAGAAGGTAAGAGACTCATGCCCATCTGTCATATTGCCTCTTATAAATGTAGGAGAGAAAATTCTGATACAAATATCTGTATTTTTCTTCTGGTGTTTAGATGAGCTGGTTTTCATTCATCAACTAAAATGTAACCTAAAGAAGAAATATCAATGTGTGTTTGAAGGAATTGCAAAACAAGGTGACTCTACACTTCTCAATAACATCTACACAGATCTCTATATCACTCAGGGTGGTAGTGAACACATTAATATTGAACATGAGGTAAGACAGATTGAAGTTACTTCCAGGCATCATGAATCACAAGAGATACAGGTTGAATGCACAAAGATGTTTCAAGCTCCTGAACAAGACAAGGAGATCAGAACTGTACTGACAAAAGGAGTTGCTGGCATTGGAAAATCAGTCTCTGTGCAAAAGTTTGTTCTGGATTGGGCTGAAGGAAAAGAAAATCAGGATATCAGCTTCATATTTCCTCTTCCATTTAGAGAGATGAACTTAAAGGAGAAAGAAACACAAAGCTTGACAAGTATTATTAGTCAGTTTTTCCCAGAAACAAAAACACTGAACTTTAAAAGAAGGAATCGGTTCAAAGTCCTGTTCATCCTTGATGGTTTGGATGAATGTCGTCTTCCTCTGAACTTTGATGGTAATGAGACATGGTCTGATATATCATCACCAGCATCTCTGGATGTTCTCCTGACAAACCTCATCAAGGGAAATCTGCTTCCTTCTGCTCTCATCTGGATCACCACCAGACCAGCAGCTGCCAGTAAGATTCCTCCTGACTGTATCGACCGGGTGACAGAGGTCAGAGGGTTCAATGATGCACAAAAAGAAGTATACTTCAAAAAAAGATTCACTGATCAGAATCTGGCCAGTGAAATCATTGAGCATGTAAAAAAATCAAAGAGTCTCTTTATCATGTGCCACATCCCAGTCTTCTGCTGGATTTCAGCCACTGTTCTCCAGAACATTTTGGAGGAGAAAAGAAATAATGATCTGAAAAACAATCAGGCTGATAATGCCTCTAACACACTGCAGGAATCAAATACCGAAGACATTCCTAAAACTCTGACTCAAATGTACACACACTTTCTCCGCTTTCAGATCCTGCAGAGCAGACGAAAGTATGATGGAGAATACAGACCAGATGTTTCCTGGGATAAAGATGCCATCCTTTCACTGGGGAAACTTGCATTTCATCAGCTGGAAAGAAATAACCTGATCTTCTATGACACAGACCTGGAAGCCTGTGGTATTGACATCTATAAGGCATCAGTGTATTCAGGCATGTGTACCCAGATCTTTAAGGAGGAAACAGGGATCATTCTTGGTACCATGTACTGCTTTGTTCACTTGAGCATTCAAGAGTTTATTGCAGCCCTTTATGCACATCTGTTTCTAGACATCAACAAGAAAAGTGTGTTTTTTCAAGAATCTACAGAACAGGAACACAAAAATGAAGCCATGATTGATTTGCTCAAGACTGCAGTGGACAAAGCACTCGAGAGTGACAATGGACACCTGGATCTTTTTCTTCGTTTCCTTCTTGGTCTGTCACTCCAATCCAATCGACTTCTTTTACAAGGTCTGTTGACACAGCAAGATGGCATTGACCAGAGCAAAAAGGAAGTAGTTCAGTGCATCAAGCAGAAATTAGAGGATAATTTGTCTCCTGAGAGATCTATCAATCTGTTCTACTGTCTGAATGAACTGAACGACCAAACTCTGGTGAAAGATATTCAGACTCACCTCAGCAAAGGAAGTCTGTCATCTTCTGATCTTTCACCTGCCCAGTGGTCTGCTTTGGCCTTTGTGTTGTTGACATCAGAGGAGGAGCTGGATGAGTTTGAGCTTCAGAAATTCAAGAAATCAGACGAGTGTCTCATTAGATTATCAGCAGTCATCAAAACAACCAAAAGAGCTCTGTAAGTCCTTTATTTACATTTTGTCAGGTTTTGCTCTCATTTAAAAATACATTTTTCTACAGCAGGTTTGAACACCCCTGATCTATACTGATTCTTAACCATATACCATGTATAAATGAATGATATTTTTATGGGTGAATTATATTTTTTTTAATCCCAAAATTTATCTAATCCTAAAGTTTAATCATCAAGATGAAAGAGATAGCACTTTAAATGTATGATTGATTATTAATGCTATAAACCTTAAATTGTATTGTTTTAATCAAGAATGCTATTATTTATGAAATGTATCTCTATATCAATGAAATTCTAATATACCAAAAGTATTAGTTTTTTGAAGAATAATATCATTGTAGCTCACATTACTCACAGAATATTTACTGTTCATATTAAAATAATCGGTATAAATTTAAAACATTTAAAAATGTTTGTATTTAACAAATATATTACATGTATCTAATTATGTGGTGTGCTTTATTTTTCTTGTAGGCTAAATGATTGTAACCTTACAGACAAAAGCTGTCCAGCTCTAGCTACAGTTCTTGGATCAGATACCAGTCTGAAAGAACTGAATATGAACAATAACAATCTGCAGGATTCAGGAGTAAAGCATCTCTGCACTGGACTAAAGAGTGTAAATTGCAAATTAGAGATACTGAGGTAAGTTTTGTGACAATACTGTGTTGTTTAACAGATCCATCTGTTAAATTGGAGCTGGTTAGTCTGCCATAGAAAGGAGGACAGAACTGCTTTAGCTCAGTGGAATTTGTAGACTTTCTAACATGAACTGTATATTCCAGGTCCTACCACAGCATTTCGATGGGGTTTAAGTGGGGACCTTTATTAGGTCATTTCAAAACTTTCATATTCTTGTTTTTCACCATTTTGTGGTCACTTGTATGCTTTGGATCATTCAGGTGAAAGACTTTCACCCATGTAGAGTTTTTGATAAATTAACCCTTGTAAATTTATTCTCATGTGTGTTGATGTTTAAAATATTAAAGGCTACTAGGCCTTTTATATTCAGTTGTCAGTTTGCTTTGCAAATTACTGTACAAAGAACAAAATATAATTCACTTTATGGGCAAATAATGAAGAGGTAATTTTTAGAATAATCAGTTGACTCTTTCATTCTTGTTCTAGACTTTCAGACTGCAGTATCACTGAAGAAGGTTATGAAGCTCTGGCTTCAGCTCTGAGATCAAACCCTTCACACCTGATAGAGCTGGATCTCACAGGAAATGATCCTGGACAATCAGGAGTGAAGCAGCTCAGTGATTTAATACAAGATCCAAACTGTCAACTGAAGACACTGAGGTGTGACAATTCAAAATAAGTTATATGCAGTTGAATTGATTCTGGAAATATTATTTCACTGTTGCATTAAAGTAAATTCAAGAAAAATCCTTTAACATAGTTTGAGAATCACCAAGTTTGGTTAAGAACTATATTGAATTCCACTTGATCTTCCCTTCTGCAGGTTTTTGGTTCCTGCTGCAGATGAAGCCTGTCAGTATGTGACTGGGATTGTGGGTAAAAACCCATTATTCCTGAGAGAGCTGAATCTGAGTGCGTGTGAATTAGGAGACTTGAAACAGCTTGTTCCTCTACTGCGGGATAAACACTGTACACTCAACACACTGATGTGAGTATTTGACTGCATTGGTAGATTGTAGATAGGACAGGACGGGAATAGGGAAGATCTGTTTTCTGTTGGAAAATTCACAATGCAGATTGGAAAAACTGAAGTGTAGAAATGTAGATAACTGAATATACACATGTTAATATTCATTTGTAAAGGTACATTTTAAGTAATGACAAAAGTTATTGAGCAAGTATGTAAATATGTCAGCAAGTACATGAACTGGCCCCTTGTCTTACCTCGATCCACAACAGTAGTCTTCTAATAATGATTTATAAATTGAGCTGTCAGGTTTAATTTTGCAGTAAATGCCAATTTGGCATCATTTGTCTTTGCGTGGTTACATCACTGACTGTATATATCTTTTTTTTTGGTTGTGTATTTGTACTATAATGTTATAAGCAAGAATAACATCTTTTTTAGACTTTCAGACTGCAGTATCACCGAAGAAGGTTATAAATCTCTAGCTTCGGCTCTGAGATCAAACCCTTCATATCTGATAGAGCTGGATCTCAGAGGAAATGATCCTGGACAATCAGGAGTGAAGCAGCTCGATGATTTACTACAGGATGATTCCTGTAAATTAAAAGCCATCAGGTAATAAACCTTGAAATATTTAAAACTGAACCACAGATGTGAAATCAGCTGTACATTAACAGATAGAGCAGTCAAATTTCTGAGAAATTTAACAGACGACAGATTTTGTGGCAAAATTAATGCAAAAATCATAAATTATCGAAAATTCTCATCTACTTCCTGTAGGTTTCTGAAAAGTCCTGCCGCACAGAAAGCATGTGATTATCTCACTGAAGTTCTAGGTACAAGTCCATTATTACTGAAAGAACTGGATCTGAGTGAAGTTAAATTAGGAGACCTGGATGGGGAGAAACTCTCTGCTCTTTTGATGGACTCTCATAGCAAACTGGAGAAAATTAAGTGGGTGATGTTATGCATTTAAAACGCTTTTAAAAGACTGTCAGTCACATGTGTGAGCAGATATGAAGAGCTGTTGATCTGATGTGTGTTAAATACATGATGAATATTAATTAATGCTGTTTTATTCTGTTCAGGGTGAATAATTGTAGGCTAACAGAAAAAAGCTGTTCAGTTCTAGCTACTCTTCTCTCCTCCAAAACCATCCTGAAAGAGATGAACCTGAACAACAGCCGTTTGCTGGACTCAGGAGTCAAAGAGATCTGTGAGGGACTGAAGAATCCTGTGTGTGAGCTGAAGATACTCAAGTAAGTACATTTAATCAACAGCTACATCAAATGCCACAGCAAAGAGATTAAATGTTGCACATTGGCTGATTATGGGAATATAATTTTTTTAATCTCCTCGAGACGTTGGAAGAATGTGAGATTACCAGTTTTACATTTACATTTAGTCATTTAGCAGACGCTTTTATCCAAAGCGACTTACAAATGAGGACAATGGAAGCAATCAAAACCAACAAAAGAGCAACAACATGCAAGTTTTATGACAAGTCTCGGTTGGCCTAACGCTGTAGGGTTTGATACATAAATATAATTTAATTTAGCTCAAAGGGAATCATTTATGATTTTATAGGGAATTTGAACAGAATCACTGTTTTGCGGCTGATCACTGAGTCGGCAGCGATTCACTGAACGAGCTGTATATAACATTACTTCTGCACTGGATATTAAAATCCAAAATATAGTGAAAACACTATTAATAAGCACAGTAACAAGATTGGCAGATTAAGACATTAACTTGTAAGCACAAAACACAAGATACTTCTCTTTTCAATATAAATAAGACTTTATTTATATAAACCTAAGACATAAACTAATCTAACATGAACACACGTATTCACACGTTGCAGAAAGAGAGAAAGGAGGAATTTAGAGAATGAGAATGTGAAATCCCAAGTTTATAGCAATATGTGCTATTGCATAGACCTGAACAACCATCAATCACTTAATTAACCCTCGCATTGAGTTTCTCAATGAGGCTAAAATTTATATTAAATGCACCAGTTCAGCCAGAATCTGGAGTTTGTACTTGCGTTGCCTTTATGTTACAGGGATTCCCTTCTGTCGTCGTCGTTGCAGGAAATGGGTTTTCCCGAGTTGGTGACTGGCTGGAAGTTCAGTAGTCTTTGAAGTGATGTCTTGGGAAGCCAATGGTTGGGCATTGGCTGAGGATGGTTTTGGAGTCCGTTGCTGGTTGAAGTTTGAAGCGGGTGCAGTCGGAGCTGGACTTTGCAGCAAGCTTAACTTTTGAACACGAGACTCAACGGAAAGAAAAGAAACTAAAGTAAAAGAATAAAATGAGTAACGAGACTAGGTGGTTTTTCTTCTCATCGTGGTTTTAAGTAGCAACTAGCCTGTAGGCCAGAGCACGCTCAAAGAGCGCTAAAACAGCGTCAAAACGCGGTGGCGAGAAGGGAAGAAGAGACGAAAAAAGAGAGAAAGAGAGGTGTCCTAAGTTTTTAAACTCGGCTTTTGGACACATCCCATTTGGTGTCTTGACCAATTAGATAGGCTATTATCTTAGCTAGGGTTGTTCCTTCCATTATAAATCAGCATGTTATCAGTCACATGGTCTGAATTTTACACACTCTTGTAAAGTATACTTTTGGATGTAATTTCTATAACCAGAATATGATACATTTGACACAGAATTAATTGAAAGAAACGTTTCAAGCTAGAAATGTCAAACTCATACATACCAAACACGACTAACCTTAAAGTCATTCAATAGTTATTATAAAGACATACATAATATGTGCTTAAAACATGATAGTCTAATATGTGGTTACATACATAATATAGTGTTATGCCTAGCAATGTCCTTTAGGATGGTTTTATGTGCATATGAAAAATAAAGTCTTTGTGTAGTTCTGTGGAGACCAAAAAGAAATGTTCTTTGGACAGGAATTTCAGTCTGGTTCTTTGTCTTCTATGTGTGGGGGAGAAGTCAATCTAAAGAAGCTTGTGATTTATCTCGTGGAACACATGTGATGGCCATCTCTTTGGAGATAAGAATCTTTACGACGTTGTCCTGTTTTCTTTGGGTCTCTTCTGGAATGTCGGCTCCTCATGTTTCGATGTTCTGATGGAATCTTAGTTTTGTCTGACTCGTTCTGACGCTACACGCAGTACATGTAGCAAGGTTTTTTATTTATTATTTTTTTAATTTTAAGTAGATAGAATAGAAAAAAGAAATCTAGTATTAGGTTTTCAAGAAAAGCTAGCAGTTAGAGAATAAATATACAATTGGTATACTGTAGGGTCATGTGTGTGTGTGTTTTTATAAATAAAAAGAAGACATAGATAAAATAGAATTAGAATAGAGAGTGGTAGAGTTAGAGGGTCAAATAAAGATGGAAGAGATGTGTTTTTAGCGGTTTCTTGAAGATGGGTAAGGATTCAGCTGCTCGGATTGAGTTGGGCAGGTCATTCCACCAGGTGGGAACAGTTAATGATAAAGTCAATGAAAGTGATTTTGTGCCTCTTTGGGATGGCACAATAATGCGTCATTCACTTGCAGAACGCACGCTTATAGAGGGCACATAGGCCTGAAGAACTGAATTTAGGTAAAGGGGTGCAGAACCAGAGGTGGTTTTGTAGGTAAACCTTAATGCCTTGAATTTTATGCGAGCTGCTATTGGTAACTATATTTGTCAGGAGTCCAGGCCCTGCGTTTCTACCTCTCACCACCAGAGGTCACTATCTCCCAGATTCAATGCCCCAAACTCCACTCACTTCATTATTGATTCATTTGCCCCAGCTGTTTTCCTGACTGCCTTCCCTACTTCGGCTCCCTGTGTTTTCTGTTCGGGGCTCTTTTGTCTCACGTATGTGCCTGGTTATGCCTGTGATTTCTGTCTGCCCTGTGCCCAGTTTATGGCCGTTTTCAGCATTTATGTTATTCAGTTTTTTTCCCCTTTGGGGTGGTTTCAGTTGTGTTTCTGTTTATTTTTTGTGATTTATAAATAAAAGACCCCTTCTGCCTGCATTTCATTCTTTGTCTCTCCCGTTCGGTGACAATGTTTTGTAACTAAAACTAAAATGAAAGAAGAGCATTTGTTAAATGCACAAAAATAAAAGTAAACACAACTGAAAAAAATTAACAAGAAACGTTTGACTTCTGTGATTGCCAACAAGGGTTTTGCCACCAAGTACTATGTGCCACCAACTACTAAGTCATGTTTTGCGAAGGGGTCAAATACTTATTTGACTCATTAAAATGCAAATCAAGTTTTTCTGGATTGTTTTGCTGTTATTCTGTCTCTCACTGTTGAAATAAACCTACCATTAAAATTATAAAATTATACCATTATAAAATTGATAATTTCTTTGTCAATGGGCAAACTTACAAAACCAGCAGGGGATCAAATAATTATTTTCCCCACTGTATGTGCCCTTTGAGATGGTTCAAGGCAAGGCACACTGCTAACAACTCTAGACAATTGATATACCACTGCAGTTGGGGGCCTGTCCTCACCCGAGACTGCTTGCCTATTGTACATGGCATTCCAGCCGGTGGTGGAGGCATCCGTGTGTAGCTTCTCCGCAGGCCTCAAAAGAACTGCTGGTCAGACAAGACGAGTACCTACAGGCCCGGGAGGGGAGTCACGGTTTGCCCCGCCATATGGTGGTGGGATTAGTACACAACTGCATCGCTACCTACCACTCCACTGGGGGGGGGTCTCCGTATACCCCCCAAGATGCAACACCATCAAGAGTGGTGAGGGAGGAAGAGCACACAGGCCGGCTTCTGGCAGTAATAGGTGCCGTCCACAACCTGGTGAGCTCCTCATGCACCTTTGGGAAGAAAGGCATTGGAGCAGGGTGCAGCGCAAGCCCCCCGAGAAACCAGTCGTCCAACCTCTAGGGCTCAGGACATGGTGGAGGTTTCCACTCGAGCCCTACCCCCTGGCGACCTGGGCATGCATAGCCATCATCTTTGGATCCGATTCAGGCATTGCCACTGTCCCAGAGGCCCTCCGATGCAGCAATTGACATCTGATTGTCGGGAGGAGCCCCAAAGAATACGGCTAGTACACTCGTTTTAGAGGGCCCAGCACATTCTTCGGCAGCTCAACTGGCTGCAGAGTGCTAAAGGAGTGACGGCCCCTCTGAGGTTGGTTCCTCTGAGGGGTAGCCGTCACTGTGATCCTCAGACTGCCCGAGCTACTGCCTGAAGTAGTCCTCCCCTGACTTCTGCCAGATAGAGAAATATATCTAGGCAGAGGCACTGAAACTCTGCCCCTTTTGAGGAAATGGAGGCTGGTCCGCAACGTACCCTCAATGTGCTTAATGCTCATGCATGTGAGGCAGCGATCGTGACCATCACCCAGCGCCAGGTAAAAACTGCATCCAGAAACACATGGGTGGAACAACATGTATACCAAGATGCAACGTCGTCTTTACAAAGACACAGCGTTGAGTTGGTACAGACGCAACATCGTCTTTAAAAAGACACGCCCACCCGTGAATGCTCTTTTAAGGAAAAAGCGCACAGGTGAGATGGCTGCCTGCACCACAAACAGGGGGTAGTTCAGCCTGATGTGTGCAACCCACTCGACATGGGAAAACGACCACCGCTGTATAGGGCTGTCGCGGAAACCGCAATATCGCAATACCGCGCTATTGACGAGCGTAACCGCAGAGGAATGCAACAACCGCCGCAACCGCGATATTTCAGTGTTTTCTTTTTCGTAAGGTTACACCCTTCTTGTTTTACACTTGGTGCATGTGTACTGAATATTAGTAATGATAACAATGTGTACCATGCTGATTTGCACAGAGGCTCAGTAAATTTGCACTTAACAAGCCTAAACAGAGAGCGAGTGTGTGAGAGAGATCGACTGAGCGCGTGTGATTACCTGCGTCTGTCCTTCAGGCCGAGTCATGTATTTGTGAAAACAGGTTGTCATGCCCAAGGAAAGCAAAATCTGTCTTAGCATTGACGCTCTGCTGGTCAGCTGAGCCTTTAAAAGTGGCGCTCAAAGTTAAAATGATTTCAACAGCGTGTTTCAATACAAATCTCTGGATGAATCAGCGCTTTTGAACGTGTAGTTGAATGAACGGTTTAAAGACTCACTCAAAGACAGTCTCTTGCCGGCACCTTGAGGCGAAACAATGAAACTGCACTGACTGACTGCCGTCTAGAACACGCAGGTGAAATATCAACAGAAAAAGTATCTTGTCAGTCAGATTCGAGGATCAGAACTAACTGTATGTATATAGGCTAACAATATACTAATGATCTTATTGTCAGGTTTATGTTTTGTTATGTGGACCGTTATTTTGGCATTCTCTTCTGTTTACTTCACTTCCTGTTTCAAAGCGATTTAGTTTCGGTTTGATTTGTTTCTGAATATGACCTCCTTACATCGTAACACATACAAACACAGATTATATATATATATATATATATATATATATATGCGGTAATACCGCATACCGCGCTATTGAGCCACTCAAAATTACCGCAAGGGAAATTCCTTAACCGCGACAGCCCTACCGCTGTAGTGCCATTCCACCAACAAGAAGAAGCTCCCTTAGTGCTGAACTCGTCTCATTCACAAACGAAGCTTGGTAAGAGCAGAGCAATTGAAACCGCTTGGCTCCAAAGTGAAGTGATGAGTATGCGGTGCACCTGCTGCCTATTTATACTCGCTCTGCGATCAGCGGCAGCTGGATGCAATCATCGCATGCCAGTGTGCATTGGCTCGTTTAGTTCACACTCAAAGTAGATTTGTCTCTCTAGCAAAATCCCCAATTCATCGGTCATCAATGTGACGTCGAAAGTGACCGACTGAAAGGGAACTACAATGTTAATTTAAATTCTTGTTTTTATTGTTTGTAGACTTTCAGACTGCAGTATCACTGACGAAGGTTATATAGCTCTGGCTTCAGCTCTGAGATCAAACCCTTCACACCTGATAGAGCTGGATCTCACAGGAAATGATCCTGGACAATCAGGAGTGAAGGACCTCAATGATTTACTACAGGATCCAAACTATCAACTGAAGACACTGAGGTGAATGTTATAAAAATAATGACATTCAATAGGCTTAAACCCATTTTAGCTGAAAGACAATAAAACTGCCAAAAAAGACATTTATAAAAGCTTTGGATTGATTAAAAGCCATTTCACAAGTTTGTGAAAATAAAATATATGGCAGGCAATGTCAATATATTTCCATTCATCAGGTTTTTGGGTCCTGCTGCTGATGAAGCTTGTCAGTATGTGACTGGAATTGTGGGTAAAAACCCGTTACTCCTGAGAGTGCTGAATCTGAGTTTACATAAACTTGGAGACACACGAGTGAATCAGATCGCTGCTCTACTGCAGGATAAACACTGTAAAATCAACACATTGATGTGAGTATTTTTAGTTCAGATTTTTTTTTTTGTTCATATAAAATATCTTAAATCAAGTGACCAAAATCAGTTCTCAGGAATCACTTAATACTGGCATCAAATACTCAAGCACGCTGTATTTGTAATTCTCCCTCTTCTGTTTAATATTTTAGGCTGTGTGATTGTGGTCTAACAGAGGAAAGCTGTCCAGCTCTCGCTACAGTCCTGAGATCAAACTTCAGTCTGAAAGAACTTGACATGAGCAACAATAATCTGCAGGATTCAGGAGTGAAGAAACTCCAGAACGGATTAGAAAATACAAACTGCACACTGGAGAAACTCAGGTAAGTTTACTGAACCCTGTGTTTGGTTTTAATAATGTTATTATATTTTGTTCAAAGTTAACATTACTGTTGAAAACTACATAGACCTTCTCTGTCCAGAAGAGGAAATAAAGTGCATTTGATGTTTTACATTATATCTGATTAAATAATAGATTTGGTCATTTCAATCTTATTTTTTCTAGACTTTCAAACTGCTGTATTTCTGAAGAAGGTTATAAAGCTCTGGCTTCAGCTCTGAGATCAAACCCTTCACACCTGATAGAGCTGGATCTCACAGGAAATGATCCTGGACAATCAGGAGTGAAGCAGCTCAATGAATTACTACAGGATCCAAACTTTAAACTGAAGACACTGAGGTGAGAGATGATGAAATAATACAAAATAAATGATATGCATGTGAATTATTTATAGATATATTATTTCCCTAATACAGTAAGGTACACAGTTTGTTTCATCAAAATTGTTCAAAATCATCAAACATGAAAGATCAGACAGTGCCATTTAGGCTGTCTGTAGAGTCTTCAGCCGGGAGCCACCCATTATTGATGTTTAGCTGCTTTCATCCCAGAACATCTCTGGGTGGTGGAACAGTGGCAGGGACGTCTCCCTACTGTTCCCTGCAGTCAGTTCTGAGATCCTTCTTTCCCCAACATCTTGTCCTTTCTCTGAAGCCAGAGCCAGAAGCTCTCTTCCTCTGCCTCCTCTGACAGATCTTTTAGTGCCTTTGACAATTTGTTCGTTCATTCTCGTGAGTGTCTACATTCCTCCGCAAGCGCACGTGAGCTCAGCTTTACAGAAACTCGCTGATCTGATCACAGAGACTGAGCAGCAACACCCGGACTCTGTTTTAATCCTTCTTGGGGACTTTAATAAAGCAAATCTCTCCCGCGAACTGCCAAAATACAGACAGCACATCACTTGCCCCACCAGAGACAGTAATATATTGGATCACTGTTACACAGCAATAAAAGATGCATATCACTCTGTCCCACGAACAGCTTTAGGACTCTCTGATCATTGTTTGGTTCATCTTATACCGACCTACAGGCAGAAAATTAAATCTTCAAAACCTGTATTAAGAATTGTTAAAGGAACACTCCACTTTTTTTGGAAATAGGCTCATTCTCCAACTCCCTCAGAGTTAATAAGTAGAGTTTTACCGTTTTTGAATCCATTCAGCCGATCTCCGGGTCTGGCGATAGCACTTTTAGCATAGCTTAGCATAGATCATTGAATCTGATTAGACCAGTAGCATCGCGTTTAAAAATGACCAAAGAGTTTCGATATTTGTCCTATTTAAAACTCGACTCTTCTGTAGTTATATCGTGTACTAAGACCGGCAGAAAATGAAAAGTTGTGATTTTCTAGTCCGATTTGGCTAGGAACTATACTCCCAGTCCGGCGTAATAATCAAGGAAGTTTGCTGCCGTAACATGGCCGCAGCAGGCGCAGTGATATTACGCAGCGCCTGAAAGTAGTCCCCAGCTATATTATAACTAGTTACCTAGCTGGGGACTACTTTCAGGCACTGCGTAATATCACTGCGCCTGCTGCGGCCATGTTACGGCAGCAAACTTCCTTGATTATTACGCCGGAATGAGAGTATAGTTCTTAATCATATCAGCCTAGAAAATCGCAACTTTTCATTTTCCGCCGGTCTTAGTACATGATATAACTACAGAAGAGTCGAGTTTTAAATAGGACAAATATCGAAACTCTTTGGTCATTTTTGAACGCGATGCTATTGGTCTAATCGGATTCAATGATCTATGCTAAGCTATGCTAAAAGTGCTATCGCCAGACCCGGAGATCGGCTGAATGGATTCAAAAACGGTAAAACTCTACTTATTAACTCTGGGGGAGTTGGAGAATGAGCCTATTTCCAAAAAAGTGGAGTGTTCCTTTAAAAGATGGACTAATGAAACAGAGCAGGTTTTACAAGCCTGTTTCTCTCTCACCGATTGGACTGTTTTTGAAGCTGCTTCCACCAATCTGGATGAGCTCACAGAGACTGTCACTTCATATATTAGTTTCTGTGAGGATTTGTGCATTCCTACTAAGACTCATCTAACCTATAACAATGACAAACCATAGTTCACTGCAAAACTCAGATAGCTCCATCAGGCCAAAGAAGATGCTTACAGAAAGGAGGATGAAGTCTTGTATAAACAGGCCAAATACACACTGGAATAGGAGATCAGAGTGGCAAAGAGGAACTATTGTGGCAAGCTAAGGAACAAATTCTTCCAGTGATTCTGCTTCAGTGTGGAAAGGTCTGAAAGACATCACCAATTACAAGACACCATCCCCCAGCACTGTGGAGAATCAACAACTGGCAGACGACCTAAATGAGTTCTACTGCAGATTTGAAAAAACAGCCCACACCCGCCCTGATAACCTCTCCACACAACCATTAACACCTCCAGCAACCCCCCTCTCCGCCACACCTACAATTCGTATCAGCGAGGATGACGTGTGCCAGGTCTTCAGAAAAAACAAAAGAAGGAAAGCACCAGGCCCAGACGGTGTGTCACCAGCCTGTCTGAAAACCTGTGCTGACCAGCTGGCCCCCCATCTTTACACAGATCTTCAACAGATCACTGGAGCTGTGCGAAGTCCCCTCATGCTTCAAACGCTCCACCAACATCCCCATCCCAAAGAAACCCAAAATTACTGGATATAATGACTACAGACCTGTGGCTCTAACGTCTGTGGCCATGCAATCATTTGAAAGACTGGTTTTGGCTTATCTGAAGCCCTCCACTGGACCCTTACTGGACCCTCTGCAGTTTGCCTACAGAGCAAACAGGTCTGTGGATGATGCAGTCGATATGGGACTGCACTACATACTGTAGCATCTAGACAGACCAGGTACTTATGTGAGGATCCTGTTTGTAGACTTCAGCTCTGCTTTTAACACCATCATCCTTCAGAATAAACTGACACAGCTCTCCGTCCCCACCTCCGTCTGCCAGTGGATCACCAGCTTCCTGACAGACAGGCAGCAGCTAGTGAGGCTGGGAAAATACACATCCAACACCTGTACAATCAGCACTGGAGCTCCTCAGGGTTGCGTTCTCTCCCCACTGCTTTTCTCCCTCTACACCAACAACTGCATCTCTAAAGACCCCTCTGTCAAGCTTCTGAAGTTTGCAGACGACACCACACTGATCGGCCTCATACAGGACCGTGACGAGTCTGCTTACAGACAGGAGGTTTAGGAGCTGGCTGTCTGGTGCAGTCTTAACAACCTGGAGCTCAACACGCTCAAAACAGTGGAGATGATTGTGGACTTCAGGAGAAACCCCCTGCACTCCCCCCACTCACCATCATGAACAGCACTGTGACTGCAGTGGAATCATTCAGATTCCTGGGCACCATAATTTCTCAGGACCTGAAGTGGGACAATCACATTGAGTCCATTGTGAAAAAGGCCCAGCAGGGGTTGTACTTCCTTCGCCAGCTGAGGAAGTTCAACCTGCCACAGGAGCTGCTGAAACAGTTCTACTCTGCCATCATTGAATCCATCCTCTGCACTTCAATAACTGTCTGGTTCAGCTCAGCTACCAAATCTGACCTCAGAAGACTACGGAGGGTAGTCCGGACTGCTGAGCGAATCATTGGTACAACCCTCCCCACTCTCCAAGAACTGTACTCATCCAGAGTGAGCAAAAGGGCTGGCAAAATCGCTTTGGACCCCTCACTCTGGACTCGCTCTTTGAACTGTTGCCGTCTGGTCGACGCTACAGAGCTCTGAGAACCAGAACGACCAGACATAGGAACAGTTTCTTCCCTCAGGCAATCCATCTCATGAACACTTGACAATAAACGCGGAACACACAACACTATTATACATTATTTATATTTTACTTTTTTTTTTCATTTCAAATTTGCACACACACAATTGTCTATATTATATATTGTATATTGTCACACAATTGTCTATATTATATATTGTGTTTTTGCTGTTTTGTACATTTGCCAATTTGTATATTGTTCTTTTATTATATGTGTCCTGTCCTGTTGCTGTCTTTCTGTTGCACTGTGGAGCTTCTGTCACTATAACAAATTCCTCGTATGTGTAAACATACCTGGCCAATAAAGTTCATTCTGATTCTGATACTGAACTTGGTGCCTCTGATACCGAGAGACTTCAGGAGATGTTGAGTGGAGGTACCAGTGAAGCCTCGACAGCCAACTTCCACTGGATAGGTGAAAGCACTCTAACCTACCTCTTAGCGCGCGACTGAGAGATCTGTGTACTACATCTTCCTCTCAAAAGCAGCCTCCAGGCCATGTTCCCATGGCACAGTCAGTTCAACTATGATGACTGTTCTTGTGATAGTAGACCAGAGCAAGATGTCTGGCCAGAGGGAGGTTACGGCGATCTGCTGAGGGAACTTCAACTGGTGGTCAAGATCAGCTCTAAGCTCCCAGTTGCCTCTGGTGATAGCAGGGACCACTTCTTTATGGTGCTACCAAGCTCCTCAGCCCCTTGCCTCACAAACTAGTTCAGGCCATGAGATGTTTATTGAAATGTTCAAAGTAAAACTGTTAAGATTAACAAGAGCTTTCATTACAAAAAAAAAAAAAAAAAAGTTTGATAATCTTAACATACTTTGTAATAGAATGCACATTGAATTGAATCCTGATTCATCCTCCCTTTTCCAGGTTTTTGAGTACTGATGCAGATAAAGCCTGTCAATATCTGACTGGAGTTGTGGGTAAAAACCTGTTACTCCTGAGAGAGCTGAATCTGAGTGAACGTGAACTAGGAGACACACAAGTGAATCAGATCGCTGCTCTACTGCAGGATAAACACTGTAAACTAAACACACTGACGTGAGTATCTTACAACATTTCACATGTCACTACTAATAACTACTAGTAATGTTACAACGGTTGATAATTCTCATTCGAGTCAGTGCAATTGTTCTCAGCATCACAAAAAAATCACAGAAATACAGCTTCACTATAAATACACAGATGTCTTTCCTAGCTGAGTTACAAAAACAGTTTTCAGCTGTTAATTCAAGTTAAATTTAAGTGCACATTCAGGGGTTGGACAAAATATTGTAAACACATGGGAAATATTTTATTCAGGTGTTTTGCCACAATTTGCCTATAATACATCTTCTCTTCGCTCTATAATCAACCTTCTCAAAATGAGCAATATATTTTTATAGCATTCATTAATCTTTGTTAATGTTAGATAATAAGTACAGTTGTTTGTTCATGTTAGTTCTCGTTTTTCTGACTTCTAACAGATACACATTTTGATTTAAAAAAAGTATTAGTAAGTGTTGAATTTAACATTAAGATGCCATTGGCCAATGTAAGTTCATGTTATCTAGTTTTTTTTTTTTTTTTACTGAGTCAAAAATTAACAACAGACATGACATAAACCAAGGGTGAGATTGAATTCATCTTGAATTAACGTATCTTTGTATTTCATATAGTATTTGTAACTTGTAACTTTGTGGTATTTGTAATGCACTTGTAGTGGTAATTTCTGAGTCAGTTTAAAATTATAAATTACTGTCAGACATGGCAAGCAAATCATCCAAAACCTTGAATGATTATCATTCAAATTTACCTATTTTCTTTTTCTTTCTGTCTTCAGTCTGTGTAGATGCAGTATTACAGAGAAACAGTGTTTCATCCTGACTTCAGCTCTGAAATTAAACCCATCACACCTGAGAGAGCTGGACCTCAGTGAGAATGAAATAAAAAACACAGGAGTGAATCACTTATGTGACATATTGAAGGATTTACACTGTAAACTGGAGAGACTGAGGTCAGTAATATTCACATACAAGAAATAATTAGTCATTTAAACACTCTATAGTAAAACAGTTTTCTACACAGGCAGAAATATAGCTGTTTGATGTTTTAAGATTTATATTCACAATTTACGGACAAGATTAAACTATTTACATGCTGTTTTCTAATATCTTTATTTCATTATAGTAGTATATGGCTAATAATACATCACAGTATTAGCAGGCCTACACTCTATTATTATCTGTTATTTTGTTGTAAATATGTAAATGTCACTTTAGATTCAGGCATCAGAGTTTCATCTGCACTGCAAAGGTGAATTTTTTTATGCTGATTTTTATTTTTATTTTTTATATATATACTGATTTGATACTGAGTTTGGCATAAAAGATAATGTACATTTAGTTAGGTTAGAAAAATCTTCCCCGTAAAGATAAAAGCTCCCTCAATTCAAGGAGGAAAATATAGTGAACTGTGGTTTGCGGTTTGTTCGACAGAAAACAAGCATTGTATTTATTACCTAAAATAATGTAGAATATAATATAATGACATATTTTTTAGACTTTCAGACTGCAGTATCACTGAAGAAGGTTACAAAGCTCTGGCTTCGGCTCTGAGATCAAACCCTTCACACCTGATAGAGCTGGATCTCACAGGAAATGATCCTGGACCATCAGGAGTGAAGCAGCTCAGTGATTTACTACAGGATGATTCCTGTAAATTAAAGATCATCAGGTGATAAACCATGAAATATTAAAACTGAACCGCAGATGTGAAATTAGCTGTATGAAAATAGAGTGGTCAAATAGACCAGTGTGGAGTAGGAATAATTGATGAATTGAATTAAATTGCAATTCAGAGAAATTCAACAGACACACAACAGAATTTGTGATGACAGTATGTAAAAACACAAATGATCTAAATTCTTATCTTCTTCCTGTAGGTTTCTGAAAAGTCCTGCTGCACAGGAAGCATGTGATCATCTCACTGAAGTTCTGGGTAAAAGTCCATTACTTCTGACTGAACTGGATCTGAGTGAAGATAAAATTGGAGATTTGGACTGGGAGAAGCTCTCTGCTCTTTTGATGGACTCTCATAGCAAACTGGAGAAAATCAAGTAAGTTAGTGTTATACATTTATAACATTTTTGTTTATCATTATTAAGGACTGTCAGTGACCATGTGTGATCAGATATAAATACCTGTTGATCTTATGTGTGTTGAATAATAAATACTGCTGTTTTTCTGTTCAGGCTGAATAATTGTGAGCTGACAGAGAAAAGCTGTTCAGTTCTAGCTACTGTTCTCTCCTCCAAAACCATCCTGAAAGAGATGAACCTGAACAACAGCCGTCTGCTGGACTCAGGAGTCAAAGAGATCTGTGAGGGACTGAAGAATCCTCTGTGTGAGCTGAAGATACTCAAGTGAGTACATTTCACCGTCAGCTACATTCAACACCACAGCAGTGAGATCAATATTGCACATTGGCAGATTATGGAAATATTATATTTTTTAATATGTTCGTCTCCAGAATTAGGAGAGATTACCAGTTTTCTAACTAAAACTAAAATAAAAATTTGTTAACTGTACTTAAATTAAAGCAAACACAACTGAATAACTGAACTAAACTCAAATAGCTTTGAAGAATATACAAAAGTGTGTTTAATGCAATACAAATGTAAAGATACAAAAGTAGGTTTTATACAATATTAAGCTGTATATAGTGATCCACATCTAAATAACAAGGAGATCAATTACATAGACAAATTTGTAGAAAGAACAAAAAAGAAAAGAAAAATGTAGTGCATATTTCATAATCTGTTGATATGTAATCTGTAGCCCTAAAGTCATAAAAAAAAAGATGAAACTATAAAACAGTCATGAATTTTAAGCACAATATTAATTCAAATTTTAATTTGTATTGTTGGTAGACTTTCAGACTGCAGTATCACTGAAGAAGGTTATAAAGCTCTGGCTTCAGCTCTGAGATCAAACCCTTCACACCTGATAGAGCTGGATCTCACAGGAAATGATCCTGGACAATCAGGAGTGAAGCAGCTCAATGATTTACTACAGGATCCAAACTGTCAGCTGAAGACACTGAGGTGAGTGATATTAAAATAATTAAGTTCAATAGTTTTAACAAGCTTGTGAAAAAAATATCGTCAATATACAGTATGCCAATATATTTCCTCTTTTTACAGGTTTTTGGGTCCTGCTGCAGATGAAGCCTGTCAGTATGTGACTGGAATTGTGGGTAAAAACCCGTTACTCCTGAGAGAGCTGAATCTGAGTGAACGTGAACTAGGAGACACACGAGTGAATCAGATCGCTGCTCTACTGCAGGATAAACACTGTAAACTCAACACACTGATGTGAGTATTTTTCAGTTTTATTACACATTTAAAATATCTTAAATGAGGTGACCAAAATGACTTTTCAGGAATCACTTAATAGTGGCATGAAGTACTTTGTATTTGTAAATTGTCCCTCTCACGTTCATTTTAGGCTGTGTGATTGTGGTCTAACAGAGGAAAGCTGTTCAGCTCTCGCTACAGTCCTGAGATCAAACTCCAGTCTGAAAGAACTTGACATGAGCAACAATAATCTGCAGGATTCAGGAGTGAAGAAACTCGGATTAGAAAATACAAACTGCACACTGCAGAAACTCAGGTGAGTTTAATGAACCCTTTGTTTGGTAATGTTATTTTCTCTTGTTCAAAGTTAACATTACTGTAGTAAACTACATAGACCTTCTCTTACCAGAAGGGGAAATAAATGAAGTAGATTTGAGGGTTCACATTCTAAAACTCTTTAACTTATATAAATTTTAGATAATAGATCTTATTCGATAATAGATTTGGTCATTTCAAACTTCTTTTCTCTAGAGTTTCAGACTGCAGTATCACTGAAGAAGGTTATAAAGCTCTGGCTTCAGCTCTGAGATCAAACCCTTCACACCTGAGAGAGCTGGATCTCACAGGAAATGATCCTGGACAATCAGGAGTGAAGCAGCTCAATGATTTACTACAGGATCCAAACTGTCAACTGAAGACACTGAGGTGAGACGTGAAAAAATGTTACTGCAGAAATTTCTCATGGAAAAATTTTATGTGACATCACATATAATTGTGTCGTCACAAGGTAATGATCCCTTTGCTACCTTTTCTTATCTGCTACAAAGCCAGAAGGATCTTGAGATAGTAATTTCATTTTGGAGAATCATGATCTAGTGAAGTTTTCCGTTTCAGTCTTCCTATGTTTGTAGTAAAACTGATTTGCACTTGAATAATTGTGACTTTTTGACTTTCTTTTCAAGACAATATTTGTGTAATGAAATGATCAAAGTAAAACTAAACAATGTTTGATAATCTTAGCATGTTTTTTAATATAATGCACATTGACTTGAATCCTGCTTTAAATTCCCTTCTACAGGTTTTTGGGTCCTGCCGCAGATGAAGCTTGTACATATGCGACTGGAGTTCAGGGTGAAAATCCATTACTTCTGAGAGAACTGAATCTGAGTTTACATGAACTAGGAGACACACGAGTGAAGCAGATCGCTGCTCTACTGAAGGACAAACACTGTAAACTTAACATACTGTCGTAAGTATTTTACATTATTTAACATGTTACATGATTACTAGTAATGTAAACTGAGGTGTTTTGTAGTTGTCCTGGTGCAACTTCACAAAATCAATAAGGCACATGGAAGGAACAATTAAACAGGCAATTAAAAACGCTTTAGACATGTATTTAAACATATATGTTTTACATCATTATTAGGAGCTTTAATATTGTAATTGCATGTATGTTATGTCATTGCGCAATTATGGAAACGAACTGGAGAATCAGTTAATTGAACCAGAAACAAACTGTCTAAAAGAACCGGTTTGCAGAAAAGAATCAGACTTCCTGTTTGAATGAGGCTATGGATTACAGTTAATAATGTTGTGAATAATGTTCAATGTCTTTCAGAGACTGATCATTTCACTTTATAAGACCTATATATATATAAAATATATATATTTGTCAGGAGCCTCAGGTATTAATTTTGTGTTCCTTGATATGCTTTGTGGACACATGGGAAATAGGCGATATTATATTAAGGTGTTTTACCACCATTGCCTTTAACACTAACTCAGCTGTACTATCAGCACCTGGGTAGGGTTGGACCAGCCATTAGTAAGTTCTTATTTAAATTAGAACGTTAAGTCCACACTAGAGGCTTAGTAACTACTAGCTATTTTATAACTAAATCAATACATTATTTGGTTGCACCAGTTGTTCATAAGGCAGGATGTAGCTAGTAGTTTGTAAGCTCTCTGTAAAGTAATGCATAGTCGCATAATATGACGTTTACCCTAAATCATCCAATAGAAACCTTCAAATACGTGAGCAGAACTTGATTAAATGCTATGAATTTTAATTTATCCTTCATTCTAACTTCTTTTGCCTCGTGTATACTAATGGTAAAAACAAGTTTCCATTTAAAAACAATACATTAATAACATTAGTCTATATGTAAGCTATTTTATATGTAAATAACATTCAGAAACTGTAATTGAAATAAACAAGGATCAATAAATACTGAAAGAAAAAAAACATAAGAAATGCCATTTGTTTATTATTTCATCTGACGTGCGACGCAGGCAAGCTGTAGATGGGGTGTTGAAGACAGCCGTCACTCCTGATCAGACGCTTCCGTAAATATTTAGTTTGTAGAGTTACACTTCAACTAAGTGGAATGGTGCAACGAACAAATATTTAGAAGTGCGTAAGTTGTAACTTAGTGCCCATTTACGTCAAAGCTAGGCTAAGTTGTAACTTACGTACAGCTGGTGCAACCGGCCCCAGATCCTGCAACTCCTCCCCCTCATTCACCATCACCAGAATGTTAACCATGTGCACCTATCATCAAACATCATGGACTACTAGACAGTACTCACCCTCATTTTGTCATCTGGTCTTGTCTAATACTGCTGTGTACTTGACTGCTCATCTGTATACCCTACTGTTCTTCTGTGCCATGATAACCTAAGTACCCTGCCTGAATTCCTTACAGTGCCTTATGTTCCTGTGTTGTCGGTTGGTGAATTTCACTTCAATAAAGATTCAGAATCACTCATGCTGTTGTCTGTTCTCCAGTTTGACATCAACTTTCTTAGAATGAATTCATGCAAATTTTGGTTGTGTATAAAAACATCTGCCAGTTGCTTCAGATACAGAGGAATCAGTTTCTCATGCTTCACTCCAAAACTGTCCACAGTGGTTTGATAATATTCAGGTCAAGTGATTTTTCTGGTGAGCGAAATTGTTGAAGTTCATCTTGGTGCTCCAAATGTCCAGGTTTTATTATCATGACTCCATCTCTTTCACATTTCAGCGCTGGTGTCTGATTTAAGTTTTGGCAGTTGCAGGATTTGTGAAGTTCTTTGTGGTTGCTTTTTGTGGAAACGGTCTGTAAGGTGAATATTTTATATTTGAGGTTTGCTGTCACAATGCTGCAGTAGTTTTGTGTTGTTTTGGGCACAATCCTTTGTAGTGTTTGGTCACTGTCATTCACTTTCACTTTTCGCCCACTGTTTTTCTTCACTGGTGAAGCTTTATCTACACAGTCATAATCATAACTCATTAATTAAAGGGGTGGTTTACTGCTTTTTTTCTTTGCTCGATTGTGTTTATGGGGTGCAATATAACATGTCTTTGTGTTTCGTTTGTTATGAAACCACTCCCTCAGAAACAGGCAATGGGCTCAGGTTGGTTAGTTGGACCGGTGTGTTGTGATTGGCTAAACGGCGTACTGCACATTGTCCAGAAACTTCACGCCCATTACCTTTACGGGCGACAGCTGCATGTGCTCCGGTCAAATGTAAATAATGGTGTCAATATTGCCGTATCAGTTTGAGCCAGAATCAGACCCAGAAAGCGGTAATGAAGAGAGAATGAAGAGAGTCAAGCAGAACTTCCACAAGCACGGCTCTTACAAAACGTTTCTGAATGCAAGTTTGCTGTTGTGATTACATATCATTTTTTTAAGTTTGTACACGTTTGTCTTATACACACAAAATAGCATCAAACTAACTGGCTACTATAACCAAACAGCATTGACTTGTGTTTACGTTCTTGATCAAATCAAAAAATTACGTCATAAATTATACATGGAAAATACATTTACAAAATTAGTGCATAATTACAAATTCGGATCCAAAATGTTTGTATGCGTTTGTCATAGACACATGAAATAGCATTTAACTAACTGGCTACTTAAGCCAGCGTTGGCATTTGTTTACGACCTTGATAAAACTAAAACATTACGTCTTGAAATTATACATGCAAATACAGTTGAAGTGTTTATTACGTATGCAACCCGGGAAGTATCTCGTTGTAGTCCCATATGAGTCGTTTTTGTAGGCCTTAAACTTCCTGATTTTTATAAGACGATATCTCCACTTACGTTGAACTTTCAGCGCAGCAACTTTGCAGATACTGTTCATGCACCAACAGCAACATTACACACTATTTAAAATGAAAAAAGTGAAATCGCATTAAACCACCCCTTTAACATTAATGTATTAGCTAACAAACTAGCAATGAGCAATATATTTTTTAAGAGAATTCATTAAAGAGGTCATGAACTGAGAAACCAAAAATTCCTTGATTTTCACATAAGAGGTCGTTGTACTATAAAAACATCCTGCAATTTTCAGAACTCAAAACTTGGTCATTACTATAAAAACAGCTTGTATCGAAGCCAGTCTGCCAAAATGATAGCTTTTGAAATGTTCTACTCTAGAATGCAATAGTGTGGCTAAACACCACCTCCGCAGAAGAAGATCAACGTCTGCTTCTACATCGCTGCCTGTTTAGCCCTGCCCACTGATTTGTGCATGAAGTGTTTACGAGAGAGGCGAACCTGCAGGTCTATGCATAAATCAAACAATAAAGATGCTCTGAAGACAACAGGATGATGTGCAGTGCCAAGCTGTGGTCTTTGCATTGCCTTCCTTCTGATTCCAACGTTAGGAAAGAGTGAATGATACATATATAACTATTAGCCAATCATAGCAGTTGGCGTTTACTTCTGAGTCTACAGTCCGTCACGCCTTTTCAAACAGAGTGTTCTGATGAGGGGGTCAAAAACAGAACAGAAAGTAGCCTATTATTTCTATATTATGATTTTTTTAATGTAAAAATCTTGACAACATTATTAGTGGATTGTAGAGAACAGTACAAAATAAAAAACGGAGGCAGTTTATGACCCCTTATAATCTTTTTAATGCTAGATAGTGGTAATTTCTGAGTTGTCGGTTTAAAATGACAAATTTTTGTCAGACGTGATGAAAATTTTTTCCAAAATCTGACCCATTTTCTTCTCTTCCTGTCCTCAGTCTGTGGGATTGCAGTATTACAGAGAAACAGTGTGACATCCTGACTTCAGCTCTGAAATCAAACCTATCACACCTGAGAGAACTGGACCTCAGTGGAAATCCAATAAAAAACACAGGAGTGAATCACTTATGTGACGTATTGAAGGATTCACACTGTAAACTGGAGAGATTGAGGTGAGGAATATTCACACAAGAATCAAAATGCTTCAAATCACTTTTTTATTTTGTCTTTAAAATGAAAAAAAAAAAAATGAATAAAGCATTCATTACATATTTGTTTGGTGAGGTGCTACAGTTGCAGGACCACGAGTCATGTGACCCAAAAATCTCTCAGGCAGTGTTTGAGGTCAGGACATGTTGCTGAATCAAGTCTGGAGCAAAGGGTGTTGGTGGGCACAGTGGCTCAAGGAAGAACAGGCCTGGGTAGTAACATGACATTTTGCTATGGCAAGGCAAGGAGGGAGGTAGCAGCTCCAAAATTAGGTACGAGCATTGCTCAAGGAAGTGAGAGCCAGCAGGATGGCTGAGATGCAGCAGCAGGAAGCCTGGACAAGGTGGAAACAAATGGTGGAGTTCAAAGTCACTTGGGCTAGGCTTTTGAAATCTGAGCCCCACTGAATAAAATTCCTAATACAGGCTGTCTACGATGTACTACCAAGCCCTTCAAACTTGTTATTTCCCTCTGTGCCTGATGAGAGGGACTATGGACCCTCTCATCCTTAAAAGGCCAGAAAGCCATTGCAGATGCCATCTCCAGTGGGATCACTCACGGCAAGTGCCTACCTCCAGTGAAGAAGACCATAACTTTTGTCAAGGCAGGGGAGAAGGTAACACCAGCTACAGGACTACTTCCTTTGGCCTGCTTCCAACAGCACAGGACTCAGAGCTGAAAGTTGACCTGGGAAAGCAACCGAAGTTCCCAGAAACTGCTGCCACGGCTAAGACCAGACAAGATTCCAATCTCAGAAGCCTCCAAGCAGATCATCCTTTCAGAACTCACAGTTCCCTGGGAGGATTGTATTGAGGAGACCAATGAGAGGAAGAGAACCAAGTGTATCGAACTGGTAGAAGAGTGCCGGAGCAATGGCTTGTTGCAAGGTACAAGCCAATTGAGGTTGGTTGCAGAGTCTATGACATGCTGGGCATCAGAGGGGCCAGCAGGCAACGAGACATTAAGTCAGCCATGGAGGCAACGGAGGTTCCTGCATGGTGGTTGTGGCTCAGGAGGCAGTCAATCCTGGCTGGGTCATCTGGTAAAGGGTGTATGGCTGTTGAAAGACTTGAAAACACCTGATGGCCCCAGGAAACATCACTGATGATGATGTGTCCTGGAGCATCACTTAGTGATGTATGTTAAAAGAAAAATATAAATGTAAAATACTGTATAATAAAGTAGTGCAGGCCTAATAATGTGACCCGCCACTCCAGAATGATGGCAGCAGCTCTGGTTATGAACCTGTTTTACCGTTGCTTTTTTTTAATGGGTTATAAAAAGCATTTTTGATCTTGATGCATGAGATCAGAACAAACACCTACACAGAAGAAAGAAGTGTAAAATATGTGATGAATGAACGGTTTATTTGTTTTTCTGTTGTTTTCTTCCTCTGTCTGTTTTTTTTTATTTTTTTTATTTTTATTATTTAGTTATTTTGTGACCTTACTGAATAAATAGTTTTCTTCTATCTTTTCATGCTCTCTTTCTAATGTAGGTTAAGCTGCTGTGAAATGACAGATGAAGGTTGTTCTGCTGTGACTTCAGCTCTGAAATCAAACCCGTCACACCTGAGAGAGCTGAACCTGAGCGGAAATAAACTAGGAGACTCTGGAGTTAAAAACCTCGGTGATCTACTGATGAACCCACAATTCAAACTGGATAAACTACAGTTAGTATCATTATACTGTACAGTGTTACAGTGTTATTAATGTTTACCGTTAGATTTCTTAAAGTCATCATGAAATCAAAATAGACTGTCCTTATTTTTAAAGGAATATTGCAGTGCTTATTATAAATGATTTTATCTGTTTACATTGTGTATTTACTCATTATGAATTTAACTCACACATCAACTTAACATGTGTTTGTTTCATTGCCTTTTCTCTTTTGATCCTTAGTTTGTGTGAATGCAGTATTACAGAGAAACAGTGTTTCATCCTGACTTCAGCTCTGAAATCAAACCCATCACACCTGAGAGTGCTGGACCTCAGTAGGAATGAACTAAAAAACACAGGAGTGAATCACTTATGTGACGTACTGAAGGATTCACACTGTAAACTGGAGAGATTGAGGTGAAGATTATTTACATACAAGAAAAAAATGTTTTATTTAAATGAAACAGAACGAAGTGTGATTTTTCTTATTTCTCTCAATGTAGGGTAAAATACTGTTTAATGACAGATGAAGGTTGTTCTGCTGTGACTTCAGCTCTGAAATCAAACCCATCACACCTGAGAGAGCTGAACCTGAGTATGAATGAATTAGGAGAATCTGGAGTGAAAAACCTCAGTGATCTACTGATGAACCCACAATGCAAGCTGGAAATACTAGAGTTAGTATCATTATACTGTACAACAGTTACGGTGTGGTTAAAGTTTACTGTTACTTTATTTTAAGAAAACAGATTCATGTCACATCATTAGCTACATCTTCTGGCATTTCCTCACCTAAAGAAAGACTGAAATTTACTATTAGCTAATTAGCTACTGATTGTTCAGTATGTGTGTCAGTATAAAGCACATTAAACTCTGAAGCATTTGATACTATAAAATTGTTTAATGTGCTGAAATCTGACAAATTTGCTGTGAAAGAAGACAGTAATGACACAACTAAAATAATGTAACATGATGCATTTAACTGACTCGAGCTTAACATGGATCTGAATCATTGTATTTTCTTTTTCTTTCCTCAGTTTGAGTGAATGCAGTATTACAGACGAGCAGGGTCTCATCCTGACTTCAGCTCTGAAATCAAACCCATCACACCTGAGAGAACTGGACCTGAGCGAGAATCAAATAAAAAACACAGGAGTGAATCACTTATGTGACGTACTGATGTATTCAGACTGTAAACTGGAGAGATTGAGGTGAGGAACTCACAATTCTTAAAATCACATAGGTTAAATCAGATTCGTATAAGTTCATATAATGTTTGTTTACAATTATTAATTATGATTTGTTTTATGATTGTGTCTTTCTGTTTGTCTTTTTTAGTCTAAATTTCTGTGGCATTACAGACGTTTCTTCTTTAACTCAGTCTTTGACGAACACAAAAGCACTGCAGTTTATAAAAGAGCTTGATCTGAGAAACAATATGATTGGAGACTCAGTGAAGCAGCTGATTCGTGTGCTACGAGACTCAAACTGTAAACTGAGGTGAGCAAATATCTCTTTATGGTATTAAAGAGAGCTTCATATAGATTTAATACATGGGACAGCTTTCAAAAATATGCATATTAAGCTTTATTGAAAATTTGTATTAGAACAAATCTGACATTTAAAACTTAATAAAATTTTATTAGTATTTTTTACATTGGACAAGCAACATTATTTACATTATTTTACATTATTTACTAAGACCAATACAAGCAATGTTTAAACTAGAGGACAGACATCTTTAACTAGTGAAAGTTTCACTCAAAGTTTTTTTATTTTAATTCATAATATCATTTATGTTTGCATTTTGTCATCAAGTACATAAACCATAAAGTCGTCAGCATGTGTTTCTCTTTACAGTGACTCAATAGGGGTCGCAGGGTCTTCTGCAGTCAGAACAACATTTGAACATAATTCATGTTTATATGGATTATATGTAAAACCCAAATATTGTTTTAGACGTGTGTAACTAAGTAGCTAACTTTAAGAAACTTAATTTAATGTGACACTTCATTTTACTTTTTAAATTGAAATATAGTAACTAATTTGCATTTCTTTGCAATTTCTCCTTACAGACTAGACCGTGAACAGACTTTGTTTAGAGCTGCTACAAAGCAGTCTGGTATGCAGTTTACATCCTGGTCTAAATCTTAAACTCCTGTGAAATGAAAAGGACTGTCATTATCAGGTGAGGATCCTCAGAAGAGCCTCATTATAATCTGAGCATAAATGAATATGTGTGAAGATGTGACGTCTGTACCCAGAATCTATTATGTTCATTAAATATTCAAACATGAACGCACACATTTGCACAAAACTGCAGCTCTTAGTATATTTAATGAAGGAAATACACACATGCACTTTAAAATGAATAATGCTACATTATTAAGAACATGCATGTGCAGTAATGATATTTGATATTGAATGGTTATTGTTGGTTTAGCGTTGATATAAATTACGATTTTGTTTTATTCACAGGTGGAGCAGTGAAGGGAATAGAGTCAGTGGTCAGAACAGAGAGGATTCTGGGTCTTCAGTATAAAGCTACAATCATAATTGAATTGTAATTCTAATTATCAAATTTAGCACTCATATATATTTTTTCACAATATACTTTTAATATTTTATACTTTATAATATCAAAATCATGTAAGCTAAATTTTCTAATGTGAGCCAAAAGATGTGTTTGCTGTAAACAGAGACGTGATATGATTTGATCTCGGTTCAGTTGTTCTTGGTATTGTTTCATGAGCTTTAATACAAGTTTGAACTAAAGACTAAATTGTGTTTCGTATATTTTTGTCACTGAAGACCTTCACAACTGTCTGAAAGCAAAAATGCAAGAACGCCACATAATAATCTTAAACATTAGCTTAAGGAAATCAAATGTCAAATTATTAGTTTTATTGATCTAGGATATAATGCAGCACCTCAAACTGCATCGGTCTACTGATGGAATGGACATTTTATCTGCAGTTTCTCAAGATCACCATCAGAGTTCATCACACCATGAGAAGTGTGTTTATAACCATATCAGCAGTAATCAAAAACTAGTTAATATTCATTTGTTTTGGGCCTCAAAAAGATTAAACATTTAAACATCCAGATGCATATGAAGTTTAAATTTGCAGTGCATATTTGTGTATTTATTAGGTTAGGGAGGCAATGCATATAATTCAATTTGGAGAACTGCAAGACCTGTTAACCTCAATCAACATCAACATAAAAGTACACATATATGTAATACTACATCATCAGGTACTTTTCTGCATATGTTTTGGGAATGTCCTGTCGTCATCAGTCTATGGACACATGTAAACCTGGTTTTATCATCCTTATTGCAAATGGATTGGTCTGTTAATCCAAGTTTGTGTCTTCTTAATGATGATTCTGATCTCTGTATAACCTCAATGCAAAAGAGAATGTTGTTTGCTGGTTTTACAGCCGCGAAGAATACAAAACTGGTTTACACCGCACATGTGTGGAAAAACATATTGGATCCGTAGCCTCCTGCACATAGTGACTTGTGAATGTACAACAGCACGGATCAATGGGGCCAAGCCTTCTACCATCGATGCTTGGCAGTGCTTTCTCTTTGATATACGTGACTGTATAAAGGAGTGACTTTTGTGTTTTTCTTGTCTTTCCCTCTCTCCCTCCCTTTGACTGGACTTTGAGATATTGAGTATGTGTCTGTTGTTGTTTTTTGTTTTTTTGTTTGTTTGTTTTTGTTTTTTTGGATGTTATGTATAAAAAATAAAAAATGTTGATAACTAACATAAAAGTACTGATTTTCACATATCTGAGAGCACTCTAATTGATGCTACGTTATACATCATGGAGAAAAATAAAACAGGTTTATGCATCATGGATTAATGTCAAGAAGCAGAGCCTGTAGAACATGCATTAATAGTATGAAACTGAAACAATTTGTCAGGCATTTACAATGTCCAGCATATTATGCAGAACGTTTTGGAATATATAGCAGAATATCCACGCTCCTTTTCAGTAGGTGGCGGTATGGATCTGTTAACAACGCACCAGTAAACCCTACGAAGAAGAAGAAAACGAAAGTAAATGTGCTAAATGCGAATACATATAAACGGATAGCAAGAGAAAATGGTACTCGCTGGATTTGATCCATTTGATGCCGGGAAACCTTTTTAAATATTTCAAGTTACCACAGCCACAAGTTTATACTTAAGTGTATATTTAATCGAAAGTCCATCAGCGCTCACCTCAATGGTCATGTGTGGTCGTACTATAACAAATGAGAACATCAGAACGGCCAGTCATCGCTGTTAATCGTTACCAAAGTCTGCAAACACAGCAGTCTAACGACAGGAAATCTACCAGAGATTGGACTTTGCTTTGGAATCGCACGGCGAGACAAACAACAAGCCTAAATAACAGATAGGCCTACTTCTAAATATCTAACGAACAAGACTGTAAGTAAGTTTTAAGATTTTTTTTCCCGATCACACTCAATTGGTGGAATAAAATAAGCATTTATTCATACTGTATAAGCTTGATTTAAATATGAAGTTGCAGGAGACCTTTTCTTAGTCCGGAAGAATTAAGGCTACTCCAAACTGATGTAGCTGCCTGAAATTACGTAAACTAATATTTTGAAGTGCGTGGATGTTAAAACATTAACATTAAGGAGGAAAGGTTATTCTATATGCCAATATATTTGTTTGTAAACCGCTTTAGTTTATATAGTGTATATATAGTTTTTCCCCCCTCATTATTTTCTTGAATAACTTGTTATTGTTTATCATATACATATTATCATATCCAGGTCATTCTGGTCAGCTGACTATTTTCACAAACCAGTGCTGATGCTTGCACTGGAAGTTTAGCTGCAGTATGTCAGAGGAGCGAAAAAAAGACTCTCCATCTGAGATGAGTCTCTCACACAAACAGAGGTAAGACTGAGTCTATTTTCAGAGAATCATTTTAAACACTAATGAAGTTTCTGTTTTTTTTTTTTGTTTTTTTGTTTTTTTAAATTTGCAAATACTTTTAAACTATACATGGCAAACAGGGCTTTATAGAGAAGTCAAACTTAATAGTAACTAACTAACATACAGAGCTTCTACCATGACTGCAGATGTTTTGGGACTAGAGTATGAATTAATTTTATCAGTGCAATTTTTGAACATTCAAAAAGTATCCAGTAGATTCTAAACATTTAAAATATGAAAAGAAAAATCATTTTTGACATATTTGCAAAAGTACAAATTTATTCACTCTCTCACAGCTTTTTTTTTTTTTTTTTGGCCGGGGTAATAGAACAGTAGTGTTATTGAGTGTTATAATTGTACACAACCTTTTAAATTACAGTGTATAAAATGGCTAAATTTATGAAAATTGTTGTCAAATGCCACAGTCAGTCAGTGTTGTTATTTTTCCCCCCTTTGTCTCCTCTGTGTCATTAGTGTGAGACCAGGTTCACATGTGTTCAGCTCTGTGTCTGTAAAGAGTGACCATTCAAAAGATAACATGCCTAACTTCAGTGAGAAAAAACCGCCATCTACCAAAAGGTATTTCGTGTGTTTTACATTACAGCGTTAATGCATTATTAATCTACAGGGGTATGTGATAGAACTTGACTGAAGAAAACTTGAAATAAATTATTGACCACAATATTAATGGCCTTTATTGAGCTTATTCTGGAACTTCTTTCAGTAAAACACCTACACAGGCAATCACTAAGAGGCATACATGTACAGTCGTGGCCAAACGTTTTGAGAATGTCATAAATATTAATTTTCACAAAGTCTGCTGCTTCAGTGTTTTTAGATCTTTTTGTCAGATGTTACTATGGTATACTGAAGTAAATTTACAAGCATTTCATAAGTGCCAATGGTTTTCATTGACAATTACATTAAGTTTAAGCAAAGACTCAATATTTGCAGTGTTGACCCTTCTTTTTCAAGACCTCTGCAATTCGTCCTGGCATGCTGTCAATCAACTACTGGGCTACATCCTGACTGATGGCAGCCCATTCTTACATAACCAATGCTGGGAGTTTGTCAGAATTTGTGGGTTTTTGTTTGTCCACCCGCCTCTTGAGGATTGACTGCAAGTTCTCAATGGGATTAAATTCTGGGGAGTTTCCTGGTCATGGACCCAAAATTTCAATGTTTTGTTCCCCAGGCCACTTACTTATCACTTTTGCCTTATGGCAAGGTGCTCCATCATGCTGGAAAAGGCATTGTTCGTCACCAAACTGTTCTTGGATGGTTGGAAGAAGTTGCTCTCGGAGGATGTTTTTGTGTCATTCTCAAAACTTTGGTCTCCTAAAGTTGATTCAGCTGTGGGATCAGGGCACCTCCAGTGCAGAGCTTGCTCAGGAATGGCAGCGGGCAGGTGTGAGTGCATCTGCACGCACAGTGAGGCCAAGACTTTTGGAGGATGGCCTGGTGTCAAGAAGGCCAGCAAAGAAGCCAATTCTCTCCAAAAAAAACATCAGGGACAGATTGATCTTCTGCAGAAAGTATCGTGAATGGACTGCTGAGGACTGGGGCAAAGTCATATTCTCCGATGAAGCCCCTTTCCGATTGTTTGGGGCATCTGGAAAAAGGCGTGTCAGGAGAAGAAAAGGTGAGCGCTACCATCAGTCCTGTGTCATGCCAACAGTAAAGCATCCTGAGACCATTCATGTGTGGGGTTGCTTCTCATCCAAGGGAGTGGGCTCACTCACAATTCTGCCCAAAAACACAGCCATGAATAAAGAATGGTACCAAAACACCCTCCAACAGCAACTTCTTCCAACAATCCAACAACAGTTTGGTGAAGAACAATGCATTTTCCAGCACGATGGAGCACCGTGCCATAAGGCAAAAGTGATAACTAAGTGGCTCGGGGACCAGAACGTTTAAATTTTGGGTCCATGGCCTGGAAACTCCCCAGATCTTAATCCCATTGAGAACTTGTGGTCAATCCTCAAGAGGCGGGTGGACAAACAAAAACCCACTAATTCTGACAAACTCCAAGAAGTGATTATGAAAGAATGGGTTGCTATCAGTCAGGATTTGGCCCAGAAGTTGATTGAGAGCATGCCCAGTCGAATTGCAGAGGTCCTGAAAAAGAACGGCCAACACTGCAAATACTGACTCTTTGTATAAATGTCATGTAATTGTCGATAAAAGCCTTTGAAACGTATGAAGTGCTTGTAATTATATTTCAGTACATCACAGAAACAACTGAAACCAATATCTAAAAGCAGTTTAGCAGCAAACTTTGTGAAAACTAATATTTATGTTATTCTCAAAACTTTTGGCCACGACTGTACATTCGGCATGGAAAATAAAGATCACGCAGCCAAACATGAATATATCCATCCATCCATAGTCATAGTAGCATGAAATGCACAGCTATACTGTATCTAATTATTATTTGCAGCATTAACATTTTTAAATTATACTGAAATACCTCTTGTGTGATAGTGTTTTGTCTTTCTGTTCTTTTTGTCATTAGTGTAAGATCATGGTCACATGTGTCCAGCTCTGTGTCCGTGAAGAGTGACTGGTCAAAAGATAACATGCCAAACTTCAGTGAGAGAAAAACACCACCTACCAAAAGGTATTTCATATGTTTCTTAATTTTGGTCACACCTAGACTGTGATAGAAAGTTTATCAGTGAATATCTAATATGAACATTTTTTGTTAGTTCAAATATTACCAAATATTACCATCACCATTTTTTCCATGGTGACACACCGCAGCCCAGCCACAATAGCTGTGAATGAGTGATGTATCACTTTTACTTAATTTTTCCTGTTTTATTCAAAATATACACAAACGTGTTAATTATATTATGAAATATCTGATATTCTGATTCTCAAATATGTGTAAGTACATGTATTTGGTAGTTTAAACACCTTTATGATAACGTACCATGTTAGTTGATCTATAACGGGTGATGGGTGCCACCAAGTTAGTTTGTGCTGAATCCAAGCCGTAGGAATTACAATACATAAATTCATCCTCTCTTCCCGACATTAAAGTAAGTTTCTGGTGAACAGAGAGAGGAATAGAGTAAACTTTATTGTTAACTACACTGTGTGTATATGATATCAATAAAACATGTCGTAAAATTATATTTGTATGGATCGTTATTGCCGCTTACCTATTTGTCAGTGTGTATTTTACAAACTAGAAATGTATATTTTGCTAATACTTGAATTTAATGAATTTAATATGAATTTAAATGTCTGAAACTTAAATTAAGCATTATGTGGTTGAAAACACTGAATGGTTTTGATATATGCCAAGTGCTTAGTGCATCCACCTCTGACTTAGCGCCAAGAAAAGCATGAAAGCATATTTGAATGTAGCAGTTGATCACATGATGTGCTGAACATTCTAATCACACCGGTGTGATCGTACGCGTTAAAGGTTTAGTTCACTACCAGAATAAACATTTACCAATAATTTACGCACCTCCATGTCATGCAAGATTTTCATGTCTCTCTTTCTTCAGTTGCCAAGAAATTAAGGTTTTTGAGGAAAACATTCCAGGATTTTTATCCATATAGTGGACTTCAATGGTGCCCAGAATAAAAATTTTTTTGTTCTGGAAGTGAACTAATCTTTTAAAGTAGGGATGCACCAAAATGAAACCGAACACGGTTTTTCGCATTTTTTTCTCCATATATTTTTCTCCAATTTTTTTCACCATTGAATAAATTAAATAGTCAAAATGTGCTTTTTACTGTTTTGTCTAGCTTTTCAAAGAAAAAAATAAATTACAAAACAACAATTTAAAAATATTTACTTAACACTGAACATTTTTTAACATTCTAACAGACACTATGCCAACAAAGCACAATTTAACTTAAAATTAATAAGTTTGTCAAATAATATTTTTTTGGCCATTTTTGAGACCCCCTTCTTGAATCAGTTATGTATTTTTTTACTCTACAAATAAATGCAGCCTTGCTGAGCAGAAGAGAATTATTTTAAAACATTAGAAAATATTACAGATTCCAATTTGAACACTGTGAGTGCTATAATAAATGTATTAATAGAGCTGTTGTAATTATTATTATCATCATTATTATTGCCTTACTTTTTCTCAATTTATTTTGAAAATGCATAAAAATGTTACTGAGTAGCTAACGAGTAACACAGTTTCAGCACAGAGTTTCCTCGTGGACTTTGAACCCTGGCTAACAAGCAGATATGCCGCGAACTCGTGCACCGCTGTTTGAATACATGTAGTCCGTGCGTGTATTAGAAAACATAACGTTCTACTAATCGTTTGAGGCCATTTCACGATTTTAATCATCATACAGTATCCAGCATCAACCACCCTTCCTCTTCTCATCGAAAACATGCAGTGCATTACTAAACAGTCTCTCGCTGTCGGTGCTTGTAATGATTTTTGCATCTTTCTCCGACAGTTTTAAATGCTTCCACACTGATGATATGTTTGCTGCATTAGCATGTGCCTCTATTTGATCGTGTCACGTCATTGTTCGGTACAATTTATTCTGCCTTTTCACTTATTCGGCCGAACATCAAAAGAGCTTTTGTTTTTCTGTTTTTTGCTATTTTTGGCTGAATAATTTTGGTTGTAACATTCGGTGCATCCCTATTTTAAAGCTATTGCTTTTGTTTTCTCATTGCTAATAATTTCTAATTTCTAAAGATTTCTACAATATTTTGCCTGTGAATACAGTATTTTATTTTATTTATTTGTTAACAGGCTTCAATGCGAGACATTAAATTCAGATTTCCAGACTCATAGGAACCATGAGAATTTCAAAGACAATCTTCTAGGGATTTTTCAGGTAAGAAAACATAAGTGTTTAATGTTTATTATAAATATGTTATTGAACACAAAAAAAAATTCAATTTCTTTTTTCTTTCTTTCTTTGTAGGATCTTGAAAGCAAAGTAATCACATTCCTGAAGAATGAGCTCGAAAAGTTTAGGAAAATATTGAAAAAGGAGAACTTGCTGTCTTTAGTGAAAGACTTTAATGAGAACAGATGCAGCATCAAAGAAGCAGCTCTTGATCTCACACTCTGCTTCCTGAGAGAAATGGAGCAAAATGAAGCTGCTGATACTCTAGAAGGTAAGAGACTCATGACCATATGTGACTTGTATTAGAGATGTATTAGAGAAAGTGTATTAGAGAAAGTGGACTGAAACGGTTTTCTTTTTTTTGTTTCTGTGTTTAGATGATCTTATCTTCATTCATCAGCTAAAATGTAGCCTGAAGAAGAAGTATCAGTGTGTATTTGAAGGAATTGCAAAACAAGGTGACTCTACACTTCTGAATAACATCTACACAGATCTCTATATCACTCAGGGTGGTAGTGAACATGTCAATACTGAACATGAGGTGAGACAGATTGAAGTTACTTCCAGGCGTCATGAATCACAAGAGATACCAGTTGATTGCACAAAGATGTTTCAAGCCCCTGAACAAGACAAGCAGATCAGAACTGTACTGACAAAAGGAGTTGCTGGCATCGGAAAATCAGTCTCTGTGCAAAAGTTTGTTCTGGATTGGGCTGAAGGAAAAGAAAATCAGGATATCAGCTTCATATTTCCTCTTCCATTCAGAGAGATGAACTTAAAGGAGAAAGAAAAACAAAGTTTGATGGACTTTATAACTCAGTTTTTCCCCGAGACAAAAGGACTAAACCTTACAAGAAGGAATAATTTCAAAATCCTGTTCATCCTTGATGGTTTGGATGAATGTCGTCTTCCTTTGAACTTTGAGGGTAATAAGACATGGTCTGATGTATCTTCACCAGCCTCTCTGGATGTTCTCCTGACAAACCTCATCAAGGGAAATCTGCTTCCTTCTGCTCTCATCTGGATCACCACCAGACCAGCAGCTGCCAGTAAGATTCCTCCTGACTGTATCGACCGGGTGACAGAGATACGAGGATTCAATGATGCACAAAAGGAAGAGTACTTCAAAAAAAGATTCATAGATATGAATCAGGCCAAAGAAATCATTGATCATGTTAAACAATCAAAGAGTCTCTTCATCATGTGCCACATCCCAGTCTTCTGCTGGATTTCAGCCACTGTTCTCCAGAATATTTTAGAGGAGAAAAGAAGTAATGATGTGAAAAACAATCAGGCTGATGATGCCTTCAAAACACTACAGGAATCAAATACTGAAGACACTCCCAAGACTCTGACACAAATGTACACACACTTTCTCCGCTTTCAGATCCAGCAGAGCCGTCGAAAATATGATGGAGAATACACACCAGATGTTTCCTGGGATAAAAACGCCATCTTTTCACTGGGAAACCTGGCATTTCATCAGCTGGAAAGAAACAACCTGATCTTTTATGACACAGACCTGGAAGCCTGTGGTATTGATGTCTCTAAAGCATCAGTGTATTCAGGCATGTGTACCCAGATCTTTAAGGAGGAAACAGGGATCATTCTTGGTACCACATACTGCTTTGTTCACTTGAGCATTCAAGAGTTCATTGCAGCACTTTATGCACATTTATTTCTAGACATCAACAAGAAAAGTGTGTTTGTTCAAGACTCTATAGAACAGGAGAAAAATGAAACCATGATTGATTTGCTCAAGACTGCAGTGGACAAGGCACTCGAGAGTGACAATGGACACCTGGATCTTTTCCTTCGCTTCCTTCTCGGTTTGTCACTCCAATCCAATCGGCGACTCTTACGAGGTCTGTTGAAACAGCAAAACGACAATGACCAGAGCAGAAAGGAAATAGTTGAGTACATCAAGCAGAAATTTGAAGATAATCTATCTCCAGAGAGATCCATCAATCTGTTCTACTGTCTGAATGAACTGAACGACCAAACTCTAGTGAAAGAGATTCAGACCCACCTTAGCAAAGGAAGTCTTTCATCTGGTGACCTTTCACCTGCCCAGTGGTCTGCTTTGGCCTTTGTTTTGTTGACATCAGAGAAGGAGCTGGAGGAGTTTGAGCTTCAGAAATTCAAGAAATCAGACGAGTGTCTCATTAGATTATCAGCAGTCATCAAAACTTCCAAAAGAGCTCTGTAAGTCATTTAAAATGTTTTTTTTTATGTTATGGTTTAATTTGGAATATGCAATTATCCACATTGCTCTATAGTGATTCTTTAGTTATTATATATTACATATTTTAGTGATCATACTAGGGATGTTCATTTTAACCGTTTAACCGTTAACCAACCGATAAGAATTTTGACCGATTAATACAATCAGTTAAACGGTTTAAAGTCACTTATTTTTTTTAATTTTTTTTCAGTAATTTATCAAGATGTTTTAAAAGGTTTAATGCATGGTTAAAACAAGCTACGCATGTAAAAAAGTATAAATAATAAAAAAAGTGTTTTTTTAGAGAGAGAGAAAAAAAAAAACATAAGTCGCATTTTATTATTTCATTCAGAAATAGGCCGATGCGAATTACAAATATTCTAATAAACACTGTAAACATAGCTATGCTATTTTAGTTCCCCTCACTCCACAACAAATCCTTTCAATTAACAGTAGGCTATTTAGAAAAGAACAAGAATTAAAAATGTAAGAAGCTATAGCAGCAAACCAAAACGAATTAAGGCTAAAACAAAACTGAAACCAATGTTGGGTCTCTCGTTCAACACAAAATCAAATGTTTCCATATTCGTGATGTATTTGAATGCCAAAATATTATTTACCTTTTATGTATAGGCCTACTTCACTCACACTCCAATATCCACATAAAACAAAATGTTTTGCATAACTTCACGGCGGTACGGTGATAACGCTTAACGGCACAGATTTTACTACATTTAAACTAAGGTTTTGTTTTTTTTCCCCCATACGTTTGACTGATAGTTTTTAAATAATGAACAGGCTGCATTGTCAAGGTAGAATGCTAAACTGTGTGCGGCGCTGGAGAAATCACTTGATTTTTTTTTTTTCCCCTTCTAACAGTGGAAGTGTTACGGGGCTGACGAGAGGCGTGCGGATCCATTTGCAGACTTTTATTAGAGAAAGACATGGTCATAACAGGCAGGGTCAAACAGGTATAACGTGGGTGAGACAAAGAGTAAACAGAAGCAAGCGTGGGTTGGCGATCGGCGAACAGTATCCAAAGGGGCAAGACAGGAGAGGTAAACCTAAACGTCAGCGATAGTCCAGGCAGGGGAAAACACAATCCGACAAAGGCAAGGCAAGGTAAGGCTAGGAAAACTAATAGGGCTCTGTAGGGCAGCAATAATGCGTACAATACTCGGCAACGAGGGAGAGAATGTCCAGGGTTGAAATAGTGTGTGATTAGTGATGCTGTGTGATCAGGTGTGCGTGTGATTGGTGCAGTGAGTGATTGGTGACAGCTGTGATCAGTGTTGGACGATGGGAATTGGAGTCCATGGGAATTGGAGTCCCCCCCCCCCCCCTGGAGTGGAGGCGGAACAGGGGGAGGGATGGAGGGCCAGGTCCTTGTGGCAGCGGAGTGATCTGGGACCGAGGTAGAGCCGGCAGAGCAGGAAGCCAGGGCAGAGCAGGCGGGACTGGGGCCCACCAGGGCGGAGCAGACGGAGCAGGAGCCCACCAGGGCGGACCAGGAATCCACAACAGAGCCTGGGACCTAGGGAGGATGGAGACACAAGGAGAAGACAGAACATGCACAGACACAAGGACTGGGGTAGGGAACACAGGAAGTTCATAGTTAGTTCTTATAGCAGTGACAGAACAGAACGAGAGTTCATTGACGGCCTCCATAGCCGTGACAGGACAGAATGAGAGTTCATTGACAGATACCGCTGACACCTCTGGAGGTTCTGTGGCGGTTGCTGCCACCTCTGGAGGTTCTACAGTGGTAAACACAGGACACAGGGAGAGTTCAGTAATGGTCTCTTCGACCGCAACAGAACAGAATGAGAGTTCATTGCTGGGCGCCACCGCCATACGAGGAGCTGAAGTGAGCACCGCCGCTTCGGGAGGTTCTGCAGCATGTACCGCCACCTCTGGAGAAACTGCAGTGGGCACCATCACTTCAGGGAACACAGCAGTGAGCGCCACTACCTCAGGAGGTTTTGCAGCGTCAGCCACCACCTCTAGAGACATCATAGTGGACACCGCCACCTCTGGGAGTTCTGTGGTGGTGTATGCAGCCCAAACACACCAAAATGCGATCCCCATCAGGGGAAGCGTTTCAGACAGGGGAATCAGTTCAGGAACAGGAGGGCTAGAGAGAGTGGGTTTGGGGATACCAGCTGTGCGTGCAGACACCAGCGGTGAATCCCTCAGACTGGATATCAGACTGGAATAATGAAAGACTGACCTTGATGATCTGGGTGTGTCAGCGGAGACGTGACGCTGTGACTCTGGAAGGTCAGCGGAGACGTGACGCTGTGACTCTGGAAGGTCAGCGGAGACGTGCTGCTGTGACTCTGGACGTACAGCCGTGACGTGCTGCTGTGACCCTGGACGTACAGCCGTGACGTGACTTGACTTTAGGAGATCAGCTGAGACGAGATGCTGTGACTCTGGACGAACAGCTGTGACGTGACTTGACTTTAGGAGATCAGCTGAGACGAGATGCTGTGACTCTGGACGAACAGCTGTGACGTGCTGTGACTCTGGATGATCAGCTGAGACGTGACTCAGTTGATGACAACCAACTGTGACTTGGCTTGACTATCTGACATCAACCGTGACTTGACTTGGTTCTTGAAGATCAGCTTTGACTTTACTTGATTCGTGACAATCTACGGTGACTTGACTTAGCTTGTGAAGCCCAGCTGTGTCTTGACTTGATACATGAAGATAAGCTGTGACTTGGCTTGGTTCTTTAAGATCGACTGTGACTTGATTTGACTCCTGAAAATCAGCTAGAACATGAAGGGGGGTTGTTATGGCCGCCATTTTGTGAATGGGCTCTGCTGTCACCACCATTTTGTGAGCGTGCTCATGCGTGGTTGCGATCATAGAACTGAGTGCGGTGTCACGTTCTTCCGCGACACCCACAGTGAACGATGAACCAACAGTCAATAGGATATAGTCCATAAAATCACTTAAGGACAAACGGGGACCCTCACAAATTAGTCGCGATTTGAGTGGCTGGTTAATGTCCTCGCAAAAGAAGTCTATCAGTGTACACAGTCCGGCAGATCAGAAAAATAGGCTATATTTAAATACTCCTGCATGTAAGATCGCAAGCCCTGCTCGAGGGTTAACAACAGTCTCGCAATGTCCATACCTGGCCAATGTCCACCTGAAAAGCCGCTGGATCCTTGAGCGGCCGAGTATTCTGTTACGGGGCTGACGAGACGAGAGGCGTGCGGATCCATTTGCAGACTTTTATTAGAGAAAGACATGGTCATAACAGGCAGGGGCAAACAGGTATTACGTGGGCGAGACAAAGAGTAAAGAGAGGCAAGCGTGGGTCGGCGATCGGCGAACAGTATCCAAAGGGGCAAGACAGGAGAGGTAAACCAAAACGTCAGCGATAGTCCAGGCAGGGGAAAACACAAGCCGACAAAGGCAAGGCAATGCTAGGAAAATGCTAGTGTGTGTGATTAGTGATGCTGTGTGATCAGGTGTGCACGTGATTGGTGCAATGAGTGATTGGTGACAGCTGTGATCAGTGTTGGATGATGGGAATTGGAGTCCATGTGATGTGTGGTGTGAAAGTCCATGTGGTGAGCGGGTGTCCTCTAGTGGTGAATGAACGGGAGTGCAGACCAGATTCGTGACAGGAAGCAACTACTCCTTTTAGTCATGAAGATAATCGGAATTGTAAACGGTTAGGGTTGTTTATTGCTAAATAAAAACTACAGAAACTAAATAATCTATTCAGTTGTAAAATAACACTGGATAGTCTTCACTGTACAAATAAACAGTAATGACAGACTGCAGCAGGTGTATTTAGGCTGTTGTCTCTTAAAGACCTCATGGATGGATTTAATATACTGTTAATGTTTACATTCACTTAACCCTTTAGGCACCAGGGTTTTTTTGAAAAAATGCTGGATTTTGACATCAAGATTTCAAAAGCTTGTGGCTTGAAAGGGCTGTCTACTGGAAATCTACTGTAAATTAGAAAAATGTTGGGCATGACCTAAAATTTATGTGGGGTGGAAATATACTCATCTAATTTGCATATTATGATGTCATCAGGGGGCTGCCCTCTTGAATTTCTTAATATTCAAGAAATAGTAGATATTGAATTGATATTTGAACTTATTTGCATGTTTTTTTTTTTTTTTTTTTGTCTTTTCATCCAACTGTGTTTACATAAACACTCGCCAAAACGGGCATTTTGACATAATTTTGTATGTATTTGGCCATTTACATGCAATAAGGCGCAAAACATAACTCAACTGTGTAGTTGCACGCTGGTTCAGAGGCGGGCTTTATGTGCACGCACTTTGGGTATGGGCGCACAGAAAATGGTCTATAAGAGAGCGCACAGTATTAAGTTCTTTTTCACTTTAAATTGGCAAGACTCAAAACCATGTGCAAATGATACATTCCATCATCTGTCATCTACCAAGGATATTATAGTTTTGAATTTTTAAATTAGTTTTTATTTTAATATCGTTTTCAAATTTCCTATAATTCAGTTTAGTTTTAGTTAGTTTCATTAATGGTTTTGTTAGTTTTAGTTTAGTTTTTATTTTGTGAACACATTTCTATTTAGTTTTTATATATTTTAGTTTCAGTTTTAGTAATTATAGTTTAACAGAGTTAATGGAACACTTCCAGTGTAGACCAAACCAAGACATTTAATTTTAGCAAAGTTGAATGTTTGCAGTTTACAGTTAACTCTTGTGCAAACCTCTTAATAATGACAATAAAATAATTCTTTACAATTCAACAAAATCCAAAAATATGCAGCTTATATGTGTACTAGGGGTTGAACGACTTCTGTTTTTTTAAAGTCGACTTTTATGTGAAGAAAGTCGATTCGAAGTCGACTAGTCGCTGATGACGTCATTAATGAACAAATAAGTCTGGAGCTGTGACAAACACCTTGTGCACAGCTGGCATATGACACAGTGCCGCCCACATGGCTATTGCTCCTATAACAGCTCATTTTTATCAGTTCTTTTGTCTTTATATTCGTTATATTTCTCACAGATTTCTGCTCGTTTTGTCAGATACAGATAAAGTTGCACAGTAAAGATTACATTCATATGAATGCATTAGTGAGAGCGATCGCGTGTGTGAATTAATTCTACCTGGCAGCTACTCTCTACTAGTAATGAAGTTGTGGAATTTAGTTAATAAGAAATATATGCTTGAACGTTTCAGTTTCTAAGCTATTTTATTGATAACTCGCAGAACAGTGTTGACAATACATTTCCGCGCTGAACGATTCTGTGCGCGCGCGATCTGCACGTGATGTACGCGCTACTGTCTGAAGCCTATGTGTGTGCGTTACAGAGCAGCAGCGCATTATATTAGAATGGCGATTAACTGACCTGTACTATAAGCTGTTTAAAACGTGCATTCTCCCATTCAATTTCGAGCATCCAGTAATATAATCACACATGTCTTGTGGAGCGCTTTCAGAGTATGCATTTATTTGTCATTTTAGTTTGGAAGCGGAGCTTAAATGTGGAAGTCCTTCAGAGATTTCTTATATTGTTGCGCCCTCTATAGGACCAACGACTAGTCGACGTCAAGCTAAAAGCGTCATGGCAGAGCATTAAAGTCGACCAGTCGACTAGTCGACTAGTTGGTGCAACCCCTAATGTGTACAATTTATTAATTCATATTCATGTTCATATTCATTCATATTAAAGATGTAATCTTGTTTAATATGCCAATAGTTTACAAACAACAAGCTAATCAAGGTTTTCAGAGTTACTAGACAGCATCAGGCAGTTGAGTTTTTATCAGGGTTGAAGCTAAATTCTGCAGGACAATGGCCCTCCAGTGCTGGATTTGAGGAAACATGCCCTAAATAGTATTAAAAATGACTTATTTCACATAGATTTTAGCATGGACAGTGTGCACATTGGGACACAGGCTTGTTGTTTGCAATCATCATTGAAACTCTGTAAACTTTATTTTTGTCCATCTGTGTTTTCAATGAATAATTTGTTGGATTTTTTGCACATACTAGCCACCGGTGCACACTGTATGTCCCGTCTCCCTCAATGAGCATACACAATAAGAAGAAACAATCTAAAATGCTTTGAAACCTCATACTACTCAAAAATAAATGCGATGGTGATTTAAATGATGTTTTCACTTTACTATGACGAGCCGCTCCAGCGCGCAGCTTCAGATGAGCAATGCAATCAATCCCAGTACTAAAGCCTCTTTTACACAACACGGCCAGCGGTGAAAACACAGCACGGCAATCGCTTTCTCTCATTTTGGATGCGTTTTATAAAGTCAAGGCGGTGCTCGTGTCATGGATTCGAGGTGGACCTTACCATAGTAATCGCAAAGCATGACAAAATGACTATTCACTAAAGTCAGCTCATGCAAAACTTTTAATTCTGTGTCTAACTCACTCTCATGTTGTTCTCGCACGTCAATCACGCTTTTAAACGTTCACGCGCTGTAAAGTGTGCATTATTATTATTTCCCATTTCATATTTTATAATTATTTCCCATTTCATAGCCCCATTGTTTTTTAAATGCAAAAACGCATTCTCTGTGAATAGCCGCTTAGGACGCAGCTCACGTGCATGAAGCGCCATCTATTTCCCTAAACAACCACAGGTCCGATTTTCTGGCACAGAATGACAGCTTATTAGATCACGAACACGATTATTTATTTTTGCTAATTATTATTTTAGTTTCGTTAGTTTTTCAGTTACTGTTGTTAGTTTCATTTAGTTTTAGTTTTTCATTTATTTAAAAATTTTAATTTTATTTCAGTTTATGAAAATGTTTTTTGACCAATAGTTTTAGTCTTAGTTTCAGTTTTCGTTTACGAAAATAACCTTGTCATCTACTCAACACCTGCAGGAATGAGTAGAATTATCTGCAAAACCCGCAATTCAAGCCCTGCTCTGTCTCCTACGGTAATTCCTCAACTGTGAATGATGTGAGCGGCGTCACTATGATGTCACTGAGAAGCTGCAGCCGTAGCGGGGATGATTTTTGGTGTGGCGGCGCGCCACGGCAGAATGAATGTAGCAGAAACACTAATTTTATCTAAATTCCATTGAATCAAAAATACTAGTATACAGAAATTACTAGTTTTTGAAAAGATATGTTAGTGTGGCTCACCCTGTTCATGTAAAATAATATAAATATATTATTTATAATATAAAAAATATTGTATATGTTCCACCTAATTTTGTGATGTGATTTATTTCCCCTGCAGGTTAAATGATTGTAACTTATCAGACAAAAGCTGTTCAGCACTGGCTGCAGTTCTTGAATCAGATACCAGTCTGAAAGAGCTGAACCTGAACAATAATACTCTACAGGATTCAGGAGTGAAGCTGCTCTGCACTGGACTGAAGAACATACAGTGTAAATTGGAGATACTGAGGTAAGTTGTATGACAAAAGACATTGAGCTCAACCAGAACTTGTAAGTTGTGTGGCAACAAATGATTTAGATATTTTTTACTCTTTAAAAATGTATTATTTGAATGTAACTAAATACACATAAAAAATAATCTTCTTTTTCAAAAATATGTACTGTGTACAAGTTCTGGATTTATATCTTCTATATTTGCCTGATATTGTCTAACTTTCATTATCAAGGTGTTAAAAAGCATAATTTCTAAATTTAAGCTAACAGCAACTAACTAATAATGATTGAAAAGTCTTAAAACCAGGCCACGTATTACAAACCTGACTTGGATAATGATCAGAAGTATAATGCTGAGAATGGCACTAGAACAGGCTTGATCTTGAATGGATACAATATTTCAACAGAGATACATGTATGAAATGGGCAATGAGTGAAATTTTTCAGAGAACCCAATCTGATCAGTGTTTATGAGAAAACACTTAATGATGAAATACATGACTGGAAAAATAGTCTGCATGTGCATTTTGATGTTTTAACTAATCATCTTGCATGCATAAAAGTGAACTTTCCATTTGTTTCTGCCTAGTTGTCAGTAGCACAAGAACATGGGGTGCATCAGAAATAGAATGAGGCATCTACAGTATTTGCTGTTGGCGACTTAGCACACGTTCAGTGACAGAATCATTGTTTATAATGGGTTCTATGGGCTTTGACGCAAAGTGTTGTGCTGTTCTCATCCGGTGTAGTGATGTTACCTGCCAATTTACACTGATGCTACAAGACTAGACGGTGTATTGTTTTCTTAGCAAGGAACCTTTACTTCATTGTTCGCCCTGCTTTCTGTAGTGCAACTACCGAACTTCCTGTGAAAACTCTTTTTTTCTTGTTCTTTTTTGGAAAAATGTATAAGAATGCTCATTTTTTGCTGATCGCCTGTGGTTGGTTTGAATGGCAAATTTCTAAAGAGTTTATTTAACACTCATAAATATAATTTATATTCACGTTTTTTGTGAATATAAGCTTCTCCTCTCCAACCATCCTACAACATGTCCTCTTGACCCAATCCCCTCACACCTTCTCCAAGCAATCTCACCCACACTCTTACCTGCACTCGCACACATCATCAACACATCCCTCCTCACAGGCATCTTCCCTACGCTTCAGGAGTGGCCATTTAACCGAGACTGCGCTACTTTCAGTCACTGAAACCCTGCGAATTGCAAAAGCCCATTCCAAATCATCAGTCCTCATTCTGCTGGATCTATCTGCCGCTTTTGACACTGTCAATCATCAGATACTCCTGTCCACCCTCTCATCACTGGGCATCAATGGCATTCCACTTCGCTGGTTTGAATCCTATCTCATTGGTAGGTCTTTCAGGATGGCCTGGGGAGGGGAGGTATCCAAAGCACATCGACTGGTCACTGGGCTTCCTCAGGGATCGGTTCTTGGACCCCTCCTCTTCTCCACATACACTACATCACTGGGTCCCATCATACAGGCACATGGATTCTCCTACCATTGCTACACTGATGACACACAGCTCTATCTCTCTTTTCAACCAGATGATCCAACGGTAGCTGCAAGGATCTCAGGCTGCCTGGCGGACATCTTGGCATGGATGAAAGAACATCACCTGCAGCTCAACCTGGCAAAGACTGAGCTTCTTGTCCTCCCTGCCACTCCGACTCTACAGCATGACTTCACGATCCAGTTAGGTTCATCAACAATAACCCCATCAACTTCGGTCAGAAATCTTGGTGTAATCTTTGATGATCAGCTGACCTTCAAAGACCACATTGCAAAGACTGCTCGATCTTGCAGGTTTGCACTATACAACATCAGAAAGATCAGGCCCTTTCTGACAGAGCATGCTTCACAACTTCTTGTCCAGGCCCTTGTCATTTCTAGGCTGGACTATTGCAATGCTCTTCTGGCTGGACTTCCGTCTAACACAGTCAAACCTCTACAAATGATTCAGAATGCAGCGGCACGACTGGTCTTCAACGAGCCCAAAAGAGCCCATGTTACACCTCTCTTTATCTCCCTGCACTGGCTACCAGTCACGGCTCGCATCAAGTTCAAGTCACCGATGCTTGCATATAGAACAACCACAGGCTCAGCACCCGCTTACTTGCACTCTCTATTAAGAATCTACATCCCCTCCAGAAATCTGAGATCTGCTAGTGAGCGACGCCTCGTGATACCATCACAGAGAGGCTCAAAATCACTCTTTCGACAGCACTTGTCTTCATCCTAAACTTAAAAAAAAAAAAAAAAAAAAAAAAACTTTCTCTTTACTTATTCCTTCCCTTGGTAGCTTGTACTTATTTGAACAATGCCTGAGATTGGTGTTGCAAGCACTTCGTCTGTCTGATTGCCTCTTCAAGATGAATCGCTTTATGTATTCCCCAATTGTAAGTCACTTTGGATAAAAGCGTCTGCAAAATGACTAAATGTAAATGTAAAAATGTTTGTTTGTTTGTTTGTTTTTCCCTTGGGAAACTGATGATAATGATATTTCAAATCCAGCCAAATCAAATATGTCATGAATTTCATGTTGCATTCAATGACAATTTTTTTTTTTCATTATATGGGCTAATGATAGCTATTATATATGGGCTAAATACATGCTTTTAAAATATAAATTAAATATAATATACACCAGAGTTGCTGGAAGATGTTTAGGTTGGACCTATGATCTATGGGAAGTAAATTAAACCTCTGAATAAAAGGGTTACTAATGTTTTGTTTATATGAAAGCAAGAGCACCCTCAGCTGACGCTTTGATAATACCATATGGTCGAAACAGATTTGTCAGATGATCCATTGCTTATCTGTGTTTACAGAAAGGGTCAAAAGTTTCTGTTTTCAACGTGTTTTTGGAGCATTGAGCAGTGTAGCCAATCACATACATATCTGTTGATTTCTTGAACACAATTCTCCACACACCGCTCAAAACACTGAACGCTCACAAATTATAACAAAGTGATGATATTAGGGCTGTGAATCTTTGGGTAAACAGCGAATCGATTCAATTTACGATTCATAAGGTTTCAATTCAAGAACTCAGAATGATTCGATTACAAGATGATTCACAATTAAATTAGTTACGATTCGATTAACAATTTGATTCTGCATTCTTCAAGTGCATTCACAGGATTATTTAAATGCTTCTCCTAAATTCCTTAAATGCTTAGTAAGAGGGCAAATGATGAAGCCTTTATGGAGTAAGAGAAAGAAAAAAAAAACACTTGTCCATTGTTAGATGTTAGTTTAACGATGCTATGGCATGACAAATGGCATATGAAGAAATTCACTCTAGTAAAAAGTAATATATTCACAATTGCCAACATTTATTTCAAACTAATCTATTAACATATTTACTGCATATTAACATATTTACTGCATCAGCTTGAGCTGATATAAAAAAAATTGAATTAATCTTTATATGTTACTTAACATTAAGCCTAAAATGTGTTTTAATGTCACTAATGAAGAGGGTTGTATGATCTTTGAATAATAAATGTCATTAAAAGCAAGATATTTAAAGTGTACCTGAAGTATATGCTTTTAGACACTTACATTGTTTTGGCTCCCTCCACGCAATAAATGCGCAGTCTTCAGCTGCTCAGGGTAATGTCACTGGTATTAATGAGAGCCACAGAAAAACTACAGAAAAGTAAAACTACTTCACTCTAGCAGTACTGGCCTTGAGTACTAAGGAGAGATCACACATTGGCTGCTTAAAAAGAGCTAAGAACAGTGGAGTGCGTGAAGGAGAGATGTGAGGCTCCAGCAAATGCTGTTCAAGGTCTCCTCTAATTCATGCTTGTAGTAATTTAATGCATATATATATACATATATACATATATAATTTTTTTTTTTTTTTTTTTTTTTTTTAGGTCCAAAACTTAAACCATGTTAAACCATATTGATGTTGTTTGTATTCTGTAGATTAAACAGACCAAAGACTTTTAGATGATTGAAACCCTGAAAGTGATGTTGATGTCTAAAATATTAAAGTTGTCTATGCTTCTATACACTGTGTGCAGAATTATTAGGCAAGTTGATATTCTGGTCATATTTTTTTGCCAAGAACATTTGACCAATTCCAAACCACATCACATCAACCAATTCAATCTCTTTTTTTGGCTCATTTTATCTGTAAAAGAAAACCTGCCTAATAATTCAGCACACCTGAAATAAGGAGTTTTTTACTTTCAGCCTTCATAGACAATTATATATAACTTAGAAATGATTAAATACAAAATCAATAGTAGTTATTAAGATTGATGTGGTTTGGAATTGGTCAAATGTTCTTGGCAAAAAAATATGACCAGAATATCAACTTGCCTAATAATTCTGCACACACTGATCAGTTTTTGCAACTAACTTTCAATACATTCGTACAAAGAATTAAATATAATTTATATTATTCAGGTAATTTTTAGAATAACTGTAATTTATTTTTGTAATTTATTTTCAGACTTTCAGACTGCAGTATCACAGAAGAAGGTTATAAAGCTCTGGCTTCAGCTCTGAGATCAAACCCTTCACACCTGATAGAGCTGGATCTCACAGGAAATGATCCTGGACAATCAGGAGTGAAGCAGCTCAATGATTTACTACAGGATCCAAACTGTCAACTGAAGACCCTGAGGTGAGATGCAATGAAAAGATGCAAAATAAATTACAAGCAGGTCAGTTATTTGTATAAATATTATTTCACTAATACAAAATAAGATCTAATTGAAAGAGAACAACTGCACACTCGCTTAAAGCTGCAGTCCGTAAGTTTTGCCTCTTTGTCGCCATCTCTGTTTGAAAACCTGGAATTGCAGCTGCTTGCGGAATCATCTTCCGTGTGTAGGGTTGTGAGTCGGCTCGGCTCCTGCGTGGATGAATCTAATGTTTTGAGGAGTATGTGTGTCAGTCTGTCAGTCACCGCACCGGTGTAGATACTGCACTTAGGAATCACAGATTCTAGCCTATGTCTTGGAATATATGAACCAAATAAAATTTTCAGCATATATTGCCATCTGAACAAGTAACAAGTCTGCCACGTTTGTTCTGACCAACTGAGGAAAAGAAAGCATTACAATAAATTGCGCTAACAATGGTGATTAAATCTAACGATCAGTTAGCTCATATCACATCAAACCGTGCAAATTATTATTATTGTTATACTTTATTCTCAAATTATTAATGTTAACAACATCAGTGTTGCGTGACTATGAGTATAGTGTGTATTAGCGTGTAGATTTCAATTTCTGTACAGTCTGATCTAATTGTCATACCATTCAAATTTCATATTAAGAAATTATTTTAACCCAAAAAGCAAATTATGCTCCCTTCGAACTGGTTTTCTTTAAAATACAAATCTTGTGTATTACCAGGCTATCTGTAATCAGAAGCGCATTTAAAACTGGAATACAATTTAATTTCATTCACATGTGTTTCATAAACACATAATCCTTTCTGGATTACAATCCGCCATCAAAATTATACGTTTAATTACTCCAGCTGCTGTGAGAAAAGGCTATAAACGATCCGCCACCTGCAGGATCCTCACATGCTATAGCCTAGTAGCCGGGACAACTTCATGTTTACAAACGTGAAGCAATGATACAGCAGCATGCTCGATTTTACCAGGAAACCTACCCGTACCACTCAAATTAGAAAACATTATTATAAAATAACCGTAGTGAATCAGGCTAAATTGAGGCTATAGTTTTGAACACTGGCTGATTATGTACTTGCTCAAATATTTTTTTCGGATTCTTTAAGCATAGGCTATTTATTAACCAACGTTTTGGCTTGTAGCCTTTTTCAAGGTAGGTACCAATACAAAATAAACCATTTTGCACTCAGAATCATATGCTATTTTTATATTAGATCAAGTTTATTGAATTGAATCCTTCTTCACCTTCTCTTCTGCAGGTTTTTGAGTCCTGCTGCAGAAGAAGCCTGTCAGTATGTGACTGGAATTGTGGGTAAAAACCCGTTACTCTGAGTGAGCTGAATTGAGTGAACGTGAACTAGGAGACACACGAGTGAATCAGATCGCTGCTCTACTGCAGGATAAACACTGCAAACTCAACACACTGAAGTGAGTATTTCACACGGTTTAATACTTTACAAAAAATGTTAATGTTACATTTTTACAGTCTAAAGAATCACTGTTATTGTTTTACTTTAAAATAAGGATTGAGATTAATTGATCTATCACAGTGTTTCCCAAACTTTTCCATTCCATGACCCACCTAGACAAGTATAATCTATTTCAAGACCCACCAACATATTTGAGATAAAAAAACAATTTACATTACTGTAAGATTAATCTTAAAAGTTTAATATGGCAGAAATGAAGTATGCAAGAAAAATAACCATTTTATTTTATAATAAAACTGTAAAATTTCACTATTAATATTTACTTTTTAATTTCTTCGTTTACAGACGTCAGTGAGTCTATGATATATGTCCATAAAAACTCAAAATACACTCACTCCGGTGTGGCTATGAACTATAATCCGCGCTGAGAATGTTGTTAAACTCATCGCAGGGTTCAGCGCAGAAAATGCATTCATGCATTCGTGTGTGTGTTTTTTTTTTTAAGCAAAGCATAAGAAGCAAAGCAGAACTATCTAAAACAGTTTGGAGATTAAAATAATTGTAAAAAATAATAAACAGGTGTGTCTCATTTTAAATAAACACTAAAAACTGAGATGACAAATTTACGTCAGCCAGAAATTTACTTTTGTGATGGTTAAATGAATCTTAGGCAATATCTTCAAAAGATTGTTGAACTTTGGCGCATTTTTCTCTATATAGTAATGATATGGCAAGGAAATTAAAGGAAATTTTGTAAATTTTGTTATGCTAGCATGTAGAAATCATAAAATATAATAAAAATAAATCATATAATGTTACAATTAACCCCTCATTTGTGCCCCACTCATTCCATACGTGTGAAATGCTTTTTACAGACCATTTCGTTATAGCCAAATGCATATGAAGGAACGAAAACAACAAACTCTTTATATCTCTCAGAAAGATATAGTACAGAGTTCAAACAGATGATAGAAATATATGACCATACCTGAAACAGTTTTCAATTCAATTCAACATTTTAATTTTGCAGTCTCATGCAGAATACAGCACAGTGAAGTGAGCGAGTTTCTTCTCATTAGTAATGCGGACCAAGCCTTTTACTAATGAACCGTCGCTCTGAGACCCTCACTGTTATTACAAATTGTGCGTGCCTGCACTTCAAAACACGCAACACATGTTTTAAAGAACAGCCTTTGCGATTCGAAAATCTCACTAAGCAATATCGCAATTGGTAATTAATGTAGGTATATCGTGTAGCCCTAGACTGAACTGTGTGTGTCTTTGAAACACAAATTTAGCTGCAGCCAAGTGACTTTGTGCAGCCCACCTTGTCCCACTCTGCGACCCACAGTTTGAAAACCCCTGATCTATCTTATCAATTTATCTTTCTGTTTCGCTAGTAGTTTAATGCCTTTGTTTTCTTTCTCTACAGGCTAAATAATAACAGTATTACAGCAGAAGGTTGTGCTGCTCTGACTTCAGCGTTTAATTCAAATCCTTCAAACCTGATAGAGCTGGATCTGAGTGGAAATAAACTAGGAGACTCAGGAATAGAGAAGATCTGTCTTCTGTTGAAAAATCCACAATGCAAATCTGAGAAACTGAAGTGTGTATTTTCATTTGTGTACTTTTCTACATGTTTATATACATTTTATTAATGTTAATTTGATTAGCTTAACTATAAAAATGTAACTGAAAAAAGGCCCAAATTTGTGATTACTACTTTTATCTAATTTAGAGTATGCCTGAGGCTCATTATTAACTTATTATGTGTGGGGTTTTTTTGTTGTTGTTTTTTTAGTCTTTCAGACTGCAGTATCACTGAAGAAGGTTATAAAGCTCTGGCTTCAGCTCTGAGATCAAACCCTTCACACCTGATAGAGCTGGATCTCACAGGAAATGATCCTGGACCATCAGGAGTGAAGCAGCTCAATGATTTACTACAGGATGAACTCTGTAAATTAAAGACCATTAGGTGATTAAAACATTTAAATATTTATTAAAATTGTACTTTTAAAATGATCTGCAACCATGCTGCACAGAACATCAGTAACTGGTTGCTGTTCCATGTCCTGTATTGATCCATTTTTTATTAATCACATAACATAATGATGCAAGATTAAAATTGGCAGGATCAGGATCAATTATTTGTTTGCGTAAGCCATGAACTCATTGGATTAACAGCACTTTTCACAGTGCAATCAGTTACTACACTTCTACTGCACTGATGAACATGGTACAGATTTTATAATTCCTTAAACGGTAAATAAATTAAGCAATTCTCAATAAATAAATAAATTTCTTTACACAAATGCAATAAATATTCAAACATCACATAATGTCCTCTAAACAATATATTACAATTTAGTAGGGGTTGTCGCTTATCTCCAATTTTAGTATTTTTAGTCCTTTTTTCACACACCAGAAAAGTATTGTTTCCATTTACCAATAACAGGTTCTCTTCCATCTGTATAAACTGAAACATAATACAATATTTGAAATTTATAAAGAATTATTCATTAAAATATAACTTCTTATTTTGTTGTCACACGCACAAAAAACTTCTTTGCAGCCTTCAGTGAGCATTTGATTATAGGTGTAAAACACGCCAAAAATAAATGTTTTAGAAACCGATTTCAAACTCTAGAAACAACTAAAAACCAAATGCAATATCACACTAAGCAGGAAGGGAGCAGCAAAAGGTATAAAATTACAACACAATTATGTAATCTAAAATTGCCTCCAACTTCCTGTAGGTTTTTTAAAAGTCCTGCTGCAGAGGAAGCGTGTGAGTATCTCACTAAAGTTCTGGGTTCAAGTCCATTATTACTGACAGAACTGGATCTGAGTGAAGATAAATTAGGAGACCTGGATTGGGAGAAACTCTCTGCTCTTTTGATGGACTCTCATAGCAAACTGGAGAAAATGAAGTGAGTGAACATGATTTATACATTATAACTTCTGTTTATTCATTATTAAGGCTGTCAGTCACATGTGTGAGCAGATATGAAGACCTGCTGATCTGACAATGTATGTTGAATAATAAATAATGCTGTTTTTGTGTTCAGGCTGAATAATTGTGAGCTGACAGAGAAAAGCTGTTCAGTTCTAGCTACTGTTCTCTCCTCCAAAACCATCCTGAAAGAGATGAACCTGAACAACAGCCGTCTGCTGGACTCAGGAGTCAAAGAGATCTGTGAGGGACTGAAGAATCCTCTGTGTGAGCTGAAGATACTCAAGTGAGTAGATTTCACCTTCAGCTGCACTCAACAGGACAGCAATGATAGGAATATTATAACATAAATTTTTCTCTTTTTTTTATCTGTTCACCTCCAGTAGTAGAAATAATTGAATTATACCATAATTCCAGTAATACCATATTGTTTTTTGCTGTAGACAGTGGTCTTCATTCACTAACCTTGCATAGACACACAAAAGCCATTATTAACCTCACAACAGTGTTATTTTTAATCACAGTAATAAAAACTAAATAAAATAGCTATAACATTTGTTGACAGTTATATTTTTCAAATATAATATCAAAAATATCAAAAAGGGTTGAAAATTAACAAGGGCATGGGGCAAAAATGGCACGCCAAATTCACGATAGGGGGCAAAACATTTAATTTAGATATGCTGATGTTACATCAGATTTTATTTTTACACATTTTACCTAAAAAGCGTATTGACTCATCAACTCATCAAACAAAAAAAAAAGTGCTGATACGATGCAAACAAGAGATTCTTTTTGCACAGCTTGATTGATTGTAATGGTTTTTACAAAAAGACATAACACACTAGTCACTCAAGGCTTCAGTGATGGGATGTTCTTTGCTTACTTTCTGTATAATTTTTTTTTTTCATGCTACTTAAATTGATCTTGGTTTTCTAATGTGTATAAAGCAATAAAATAATTCATAAACTGTTCTTAGCCAGAATATGATGTGCCATTTCCCAAAATAGAGGGAATATTTTTTTCGTAATCTTTTTGCTTTGGGTTTAGTCTGTTTGCTGTTGTAGGCTGTAAGGAAAGTAATCTGATGAAGTGATATGGATCTGTAATGCAGTCAAAACCTGCCTGGATCTACTTTAGCTGTGCAGTTATTTAAAATGATCTACACATCTTTCAGCCAGTTGTTACTTTTAATTCATGTTTTTATTTTCTCTAGACTGTCAGACTGCAGTATCACTGAAGAAGGTTATAAAGCTCTGGCTTCAGCTCTGAGATCAAACCCTTCACACCTGATAGAGCTGGATCTCACAGGAAATGATCCTGGACAATCAGGAGTGAAGCAGCTCAATGATTTACTACAGGATCCAAACTATCAACTGAAGACACTGAGGTGAGTGTCATTGAATGCAATAGTTTTTACATTTTAGCTAAAGAACAATTAAACCATCTTTTATCTCTGTCTGTTTGTACTTGTGGTCATATTTAATTGTGAGCATTTTTATAAAGAAAAAAGTATGATTTCTACATCAGTGCCTTTTATGTTGAATTTGGTGTGAAAGAGTACTACTAAGTACATTAAGATTGTTCATTCATTCATTGTTGTAGAATGCAGCACTGCAATGTACAGTTGTGAAATTTTAGTGTACTTCTATCTCTAGGTTGTTACAAAATCTTGCTGCAGATGAAGCCTGTCAGTATGTGACTGGAATTGTGGGTAAAAACCCGTTACTCCTGAGAGAGCTGAATCTGAGTGAACATGAACTAGAAGACACACGAGTGAATCAGATCACTGCTCTACTGCAGGATAAACACTGTAAACTCAACACACTGATGTGAGAATTGTTTACATTTAATGATGCACATTTAAAATAGGTGAACTGAACAGTGATCAGAAAACAATATTCAAGTTTTTTGTGTTTGTAAATCCCCGCTCTCCTGTTTAATATTTTAGGCTGTGTGATTGTGGTCTAACAGAGGAAAGCTGTTCAGCTCTCGCTACAGTCCTGAGATCAAACTCCAGTCTGAAAGAACTTGACATGAGCAACAATAATCTGCAGGATTCAGGAGTGAAGAAACTCCAGGACGGATTAAAAGATGCAAAATGCACACTAAAGAAACTCAGGTTTCACTGAAACAATGTTTGATTTCATTTAACTTTATTTTTTTCATAATACAATTTAAATTTTAACTGTAAGAAAAATGTTTTTAATTATATTAAAACACATGATAAATTTCTCTAGACTCTCAGACTGCAGCATCACTGAAGAAGGTTATAAAGCTCTGGCTTCAGCTCTGAGATCAAACCCTTCACACCTGATAGAGCTGGATCTCACAGGAAATGATCCTGGACAATCAGGAGTGAAGCAGCTCAATGATTTACTACAGGATACAAACTATCAACTGAAGACACTGAGGTGAGACGTGATGAAATAACGCAAAATATATGATATGCAGGTTAAATATTTATACAAAATAATTTTTTAGTAATACTGTAAGCTGTAAAATTTGTTGCATCTGAGAGTGTTATGTTATTGGTGATAAATGTCAGCACAGTTTAGTTGTGATACAAGCCACAGTACAAGTTAAATATACATTATGAGCCTCTAAATGTGCTGATATCCAGTATTGTGATTTTAATTAATTATTTTTATTGTTTTTTTTATTTTTATTTTTTTAATGCAGTACATAAGACAAAACATACTTAGACAATACCATCAATCAGCCTATGGAGGACGAGAAATGACTTAAGTATAAATAATTCAATAAATGACTAAATACAGAAATAAATAAATAAATGTAGAAATACATAAATAAATACATGAATACATAAATAAATGAAGAAATAAATCATTAAATGCTGAAATAAATAATGTAGAAATACATAAATAAATTAAGAAATAAATAATTAATTAATTAAATGCTTAAATAAATAAATAAATGCAGATATACATAAATGAATGAATAAATTATTTTGTCAAAAGTGTAATTTTTAATTGTACTATTTTTGTACCATTTGTGTTATACTACATTAATTTCCACATTTATTTATTTTTACATTTATTTGTGCATTTCTACATTTATTTATTTATGTATTTCTGTGTCCGTATGTTAATAAGATAGGCGGTTCTAACCTCTCTCAATGCAGGATTGGTTCAACAGGATCGTCATCGTTATGGCTGTACTACTGTGGACACTACCATTGCTAATGATTTGCGTTTAATAGCACGTGATGTAGATCATGCACCAAACGACTACCTTCTGTTTCGTTTGGAGCATGTAGTCGATGAATTAGCTATCAGCTCCGTGCTGATATGGATATAGGCCTTGATCCAGCTGTGTTTGCCAGACGCAGCAGGCCAGCTTCACATGCGTTCGAAACACCGCAATCAGCCACGTCTTGAAAATACACAGTCAAGCCCAGCTGCACTTTTTATTTATTTTTTTTTTTTTTTTGCATGTCTAATTGGTATGTGTGCTGGAAGCAGTCAAAATGGATGTAAAGACGCTGTCATAACAGCATCATAACACCAACCCTACACCTAAAAGGCTAGGTGAGAAAGCATCGCGTCCAGTGTGAAACGACCTTAAACCTACCCCTTACAGGAAACTTTCTGCTATTTCAGATTTTGATGCCATGATTTTCATGCTGAAGTTGTGAGGGGGAAACAGGAGAACTCAGTTCACCGGAACACCGGACTTGCTCACAAGTCAGAACTACCAAGGACGCAAGTCTGAATTTTGCATACTTGGTATTGAGAAACGGCTTGTGTATTTTCAAGACGCGGCTGGCTTGACCGCAGTTAATAAAGTTATCAGGCTAACTAGGCTAATTGCTGTCTCTCGTTTCTAGCAGAAACGGTTGTTCTGACTGGTTTGCCTAGTTGACCAATCCTGCATTGAGAGATGTTAGGACCGCCTACCTCATTAACATATGGACACAGAAATAAATAAATGTAAAAATACATAAATATGTAGTATAACACAAATGGTACAAAAATAGTACAATTAAAAATTATACTTTTGACAAAATAATTTATTCATTCATGCATATCTGCATTTATTTATTTCAGCATTTAATTATTTATTTCTTTTATTTATTTATTAATTTATGTATTTCTACATTTATTTATTTATTTCAGCATTTAATTATTTATTTATTTATGTATTTCTATATTTATTTATTTATTTATTTATACTTAAGTCATTTCTCATCCTCCATATCAGCCATGATTATTCTAGTCTGTTAATTAAAAGGCTGCTTATATGCATATCTGCTTATCGATTGTGAGATGCAGACATGTAAGAGGCAGGGGCGGATTTAACCAATAAGCGAGGTAAGCGGCCGCTTAGGGCCCCGTGGAATCAGGGGGCCCCATCTGATATTGGCGAAACATATTTGCAGCGTTGAGCAATGTAGCCGTTCAAAGACATGTGGCTGATTTCTTGAACACAGGTAGCCAAATTTGGCTTTAGAACAGCATCAGGTTGACAAATTACTGGTTGTGACCGTACAAATAAACTATAAACTAGAGCGAGCAAGCAAAATAAGGGTTATAAACACTTGGAATATGGAATGAGTTGCAAGGGATAGTTTTATGTTTGTAAAAAGACTGAAAATTTTTACAATTTATTAAATAGACAAGTGCACGCATTTTTCTTTTCTTTTTTTTTTTATTCTTTTTTTCTTTTTTTGACAATGTCTTCCTTTTGTGATCCGAAAAAAACAAAAAAATAGGTAGCCTAATTTGGCTTTAGAACAGCAGCAAGTTGACTAATTACTGGTTGTGAAGGGATAAATAAACTAAAAACAAGAGCGAGCGAGCAAAATAGGGGTTAAGCATAAAAGGACACATAGTTATTGTATGGGGGCCCCATACCTGGAATTTGCTTAGGGCCCCCAAATCGCTAAGTCCGCCCGTGGTAAGAGGCTGACAGTTAGCTGAACATACACTTAGTGACACTTAGCCTAAATTTTAATCATCTTTATTTGAATATGGCAACATGGTATCTGGTGCTATAATATTTCTATGACATAGACCTATCCCATATCAGCCGATCACAGTGGCCATAGTTAGTAAGCTTCATGACATCATCTATAGTAACAAGGTCAACCCACTCTTTCCCGCCTAAACTTTCTCCCCATTCATTAGTAAAAGTTGGTCTCAGCAGTTTAGGTTTAAAGAGGAAACTCTTACCAGAACTTTTACTGCTGTTTAGGAGAACACTTTGTGGTAAATAAAAGGTTTTGTGAAAGCAACCCCCATGAGTCTCCTGGTCTTAACAAATGAGACCAATCAAAATGGTAACTTCACTGTACATATTTGAAAATCAAGATCTAGTGAGCTTTTGCCTTCTGCTCCTCAGGACATTTGCACTGTCACAACATTTCTTTAAATTAAATATTTGAAAGTCAAAAAGTCATTATTTTTATGTGTATTTATGTTCAAAGTAAAAGTGCTAAAAGCAACTAGATATTGTCATTATGAACAATAATGAGATAAAATTAAATAACCATATTAAATTGAATCATCTGCAGGTTTTTGGGTCCTGCTGCAGATGAAGCCTGTCAGTATGTGAAAGAAATTGTGGGTAAAAACCCGTTACTCCTGAGAGAGCTGAATCTGAGTGGACATGAACTAGGAGACACAGGAGTGAATCAGATCGCTGCTCTACTGCAGGATAAACACTGTACACTCAACACACTGATGTGAGTATTTCGCAAACTTTAAAATGTTACATTACTTTTAATACTAATAGTATTGTACTTGATAATACTATTTTCTCATTTGTTTAAGCCAGAGGCATTTTTCTCTCAACATCACAGTCACAATAATGTGGCGTTGTAACGTGGCTGACGAGACGAGAGGCGTGCGGATCCATGTGCAGGCTTTTATTCATAGGCATAGTCAAAGATACAGGCAGGGTCGAAACAATGGCAAACAGGTATGGCCGGGACAAGACAATGAGTAAACTTAGGGCAAACAGTGTCCAGACGGCAAGGCAAGGGTTAATCCAGGGAACACAGGTAGAACAAACACAGGGAAAACACAATCCAAACTAACGGGCTCTGTAGAGTTGCTACCGCTTGGAGAGCAATAAATGCGAACAATACTCGGCGACGAGGGAGAGAAAGTCCAGGGTTTATATAGTGTGTGTGATTAGTGATGCTTGGAATCAGGTGTGCCTGTGATTAGTGCCTACAGCTGTGTGTGCAATCAGTGCAATGAATGATGGGAATTGAAGTCCAGTGTTATGTATGGTGTGAAAGTCAATATGATGAGTGACCTCTGGTGGTGAATGAGCAGAAGTGCGGACCAGATTCGTGACAGGCGTATTAAAACTAAACATCCCATCAAAGAAACAAATAATTATTAGCTTAGCTCTGATCAAGGGTCAATAATTATTTTAGTTACTGTAGATGGAGAACAATGATAAAAATAACTTTCATGTGTTAATTCTGTGTAATATAGGCTAAATGTGTGTACACATTTTATTTTCAAAACTATACATTTCGTATCTACACAAGATTTAGCTTGATAGTATAGCGAAAGTATTGTGAAGCAAATTATTTGTTAAAAACAATTCAACAAAAAATGTGACCCTGCACCAGTTTAGTGCCTGTTTCAGAACAACCCCCCCCCCCCCCCCCCATATATTTTTTAAAATATTGATTATTGAAATTAATATAATTTATTTATTGTAATTATTACCAAACCACCAGTCTTAATGAGTGAGTCATTCAGTTTTTTTTTTTTTTAATTAAATGATTGTTTCAGACGGCTGCTTCATTCAGAAAACATGGCAAGTGACTGTCTTTATGAATGGGTCACTGAATCATTGGCTCACTTGATTTGTTCAAAAAATAGGATTCATTCAAGAACAAGACACCGTTTTGTGTTTCTTGGAAAGGCACAACAGTTCTGCTGTGGCTTTGTTTGCAAAAATACTGAGAATATTTTGTGTAAAATGTAACATAATATTAACTTCTTGTTTATTGAACTCTTGTATAAAAATCAATATTACGTTTGCAAATATTTGGGGAAAACTGCACTCTTGCTCTTGTTAAACTACATGATATGATGTAAATATAAGATAAAATCCATACATGGGCTTCATTTGCCCTCTTATCTAGTGTTTCACTCATCTTTATATAGTTTTTCTCTGTCTCCCTTACACCTGCCCCCTCCTCCTCTTCTAGAGAAGGAAGCCTTGCCTTTTTTCCTTCGTCTACAAAGCAATGTCAAAAGTTCAAATAAAAAAAACATAACATCTCTAAATAGCGAAGGTGTCTACATCTGCTTTAAGCTATAGGAAAAAATTGTAACACCTTCCTTTGGCATAAACAATACATAAGCCTATATGTCTAAACCGCAGTATAACACCTCTAGTAGGTGTTATGAACATCTTATACCTAGGCTCAGCTAGAAAATTCACTCTGCACCGAGGTGCAAAGCGTATCTTCTTGCTTTAACCATCCCGTTTCAAAATAAGCATAGCAAATACATAACAGTTAAAACCACAAAAATTATTATCGTCTGCCACAGCAATACAGGATATATATGTTTGCACAGCTTTTAACACTCATACTTTAATAACAGAATTCTGGAGTTTCACTGTCTCCAAATCATTTGTTAATTTTTGTAACTCAGCAGAAAAATCACATAACCCAATCATCTCTCTCATTAATTTCATTATTCTCTTATTCATTGATTCCTGCTTCCTCATCAATTTTAAGATTGTCTTCATTTTGGAGATGATCTTCTGATCTTCTTGTTCTCTCTTTGTCCCGTCTGCGACGTTCCTTCTTCTCTTGTTTCTTGACTTCTCTACTCCAGTCTCTTTGTATCCCTTGAACTAAAAAATCATCAAAATCAAACTTCTATTTTATCTGATCTTTTTCTCACGGTTTTGTTAGAGAGTTGGTCGGGAAATCTCATACCAGATGGGCTGATTAACACGACAAACTTTTAATTAAAACAAAATGTTTTAGTAAATGTTGAAATTTACTTGAATGCTGTAGAGGTATTGTTCACCATTAGTTCATGTTAGCTAATGTAGTTAACTAAGGAAACCTTGCTGTAAACAGTGTGGCTGAGAACAGCAAACCTAAACATATTTGACCCGTTGAGTGACATTGACACAGAAGAACCAGTCTTAAAATTGACATGAAGTGAGTGGAAGAGAAGAAATGTTTTATAACTTGATATTTCTGAAATTAAAAAATGCATTTACGAGAGAATTTCAAGGTTTCAGGGTAAGGTTTCTAAATGGTTTTGAAAGAAATATCTTGCTAATGCTAATCAAGGTTGCATTTAAAATACAGTAAAAACAGTGTTTCACTTTATTTTGATGGTGCCTTTAACACATTCTATTGACTGTAAGTAATGCTGCACCTACATTTCTACTAACTCTCATTAAAGTGTTAGTAGTGTATTAGTTGACTGGTAGGGTTCGGGTTAGATTAAGTTGACACGTTCTTGCAAAGTTACTTATAGTCAGTAGAATATCTGTTGGGAGACCAACACAATAAGGAGTGAGTAGATATGAAGCAGACAGTCTACTAATACTCTTATGAGAGTTTGCTGACATGTAGTTGCAACATTACTTAGTGTCAACAGAATGTTCAAAAGGGACCATCAAAATAAAGTGTTACCAAAACAGTAAATCTACAGTTTGAAACTGTTTTCTATTTGAAAATATTTTAAAATGTATTTTTCCTCTCATGCAACAGCTCCATTGCTCCAGCTTTCAGAGTCACATGATCCTTCAGACATCATCCTGATTGCTGCTCAAGAAACATTTCTTCTTATTATAATAGCTAGTATATATAGCTGAAAATTACGGTGGCCTGGAAGTGCAAAACAACATTACAAAGTGTGAAACACTTTTAAGAAGCTCGAGACAAATTTACATTTTGGAAAACATTTTTACCTTTCATAAAACACAATTACATGGGAAAAACACTTTTACCAAGGACGAAACAAATTTACATTTTAGAAAACAAATTAACAAGACGCAAAACACTTTTACTAGTCCCGAAACAAATTTACAATGACAGATTCTTCACGGAAAGGGAATGTACCACACACCGGAAGTGACGCGGTGTTGTTGGTGAGCGCGGTAAATTCGTGTTGTGGTTGTGGAGTAAATGGCGTAAATAAAGTTTATGGTGACCGAACATGGACTGCGGCCGAGGGATGTCTTGCCCGTTTCGTGGCAAACACATGAGAAGCTTAACACTGTCCGGCTGTCGAGACGTCCCCTGTGTTTCTGTCTGGTTCGCGTCCTTTAGAAACTCCAAACACCGACCACACGTAAAGTAAAACCGCGTTGGGCTATCATCGCTTGGACTACAGCGTCACGCGCCTTCTTTTTTAATGTGATTTTTCTCCAATGAGGGTGCGGAACATATGGCAAATTATGCTACAGCACTTATATTATTGCACTGGTTGGTTATTAACTGCGAGCAGACAGAGTGTCAATCAATGCATTGGAGAATACGGCGAACATAAATAAAGAAACAAAGTTGCTTGTCAGATTTCCCTAACAAGCAACCATATTTTTTAAATAAGCCCAAAAAACCGCAACCCGCAACCAGGGATTTTTCTCTGCAACTTTACAAAAAAAGAAGCCAAAAGTCGCGGACTTGGCAACTGTGCTTTCACCGCGTCACTTCCGGTGTGTGGTACATTCCCTATCCGTGAAGAATCTGTCATTGTAAATTTGTTTTGTCCTTGGTAAGAGTGTTTTTCCCATGTAATTGTGTTTTATGATTGGTAAAAATGTTTTCCAAAATGTAAATTTGTCTCGAGCTTCGTAAAAGTGTTTCACACTCTGTAATGTTGTTTTGCACTTCCCGGCCACCGTAAAAAATGGTTATGATGCTCAGTAATTGTGTGGAGGTGTTTCCATTTTTTGATGAACAGAAAGATTGAAATATAAATACAAAATGGAAAATAGAAATGTGAATTATTTGAAATGATTTAAAATAGAAATCTTTATTAACATTATTATTGTCTTTACTCATTACTTTCAATTTTTTATTGTACATTTTGCATTTTTATTGCACATGTATAATGCAAGACAGGGAACATATCAACATCATATACCACAACACACTGACACACACACACACACACACACACACACACACGTTGGATTTTGTGGTTTACAGGGACTCTCCATAGGCGTAATGGTTTTATACTGTACAAACTGTATGTGCTATTGCCCTACACCTAAACCTACCTCTTACAGGAGAGTGTCTGCTATTTCAGATTTTCAAAAAAACACCATTTAGTATGTGTTTTAAGCCTTTTGATTTACGGGGACATAGGCAGTGTCCTCATAAACCACCTTCAAATTGTAATACCTCTGTCATACACATGTTATTATACAAATTTGTGTCCCCGTAAACCACAAAAACCAGTACACACACACACACACACACACACACACACACAGAAAAGAAAGCTTTAAAAAAGAAAGAAATTGAATCATGACTATAACAAAGATATGAATTAGGACAGCACTAAAATTGTAACTATTTTGAAAATGAGGAGCATATGTTTCCAATCTTTCTGCTTAGTTTTATTTGAAGTATAAAAGCAAAAGCAAACTTTGCGATATTCTCACAGAATCTAAGAAATGTACCAAATATATAAATATAAGGGATAAATATTATTATTTTTCACTGAAAGATAATTAAAAACATCCACCCAGAAATTAGAGGTAAAATCACTGCAGTAAAAGGGTGTTCAAGAGTTCCAGGAAAGGCAGAACAAACTGAAAGCTCTTCTGTAAAAGTGCCCTGTGGATATATTCTAAACAAGTCTCTAACCTTCAGAGCAACAAGATCAGTGTCAGAAAAAGAGTGAAAGAAACCTCAACATCGCCAAAGCTGTAGCACTGAAAATCACCAACTTGCTTAACAACTCGTGTAAATAAATGTTCTTACACTTTTCTCAAGTAATTTACTGTAAAAAGAAGCACTGTATGGTCTTTTTGGTTTAATTTAATGGATCCTTGAATTAAAGTATTGCATTTCTTAAAATCATAATGACCCCAAACATATGAATGGGACTGTAATTATAATGAGTTCTCATTATAAACACAACATAATAATCAACTTTAATATTCAGTGAAGACAGTTATTTGATGGGGTGGTAAGGGTTGAGAAACATTTGAGAATCAGTGCCTTTGCTGATCATCAGATCTGATTCATTGACTTTTCTCTTTCTGTCTTCAGTCTGTGTAGATGCAGAATTACAGAGAATCAGTGTCTCATCCTGACTTCAGCTCTGAAATCAAACCCATCTCACCTGAGAAAGCTGAACCTGAGTATGAATCAACTAGGAGACTCTGGAGTTGAAAACCTTGGGCTTCTGCTGAGCAGTTCACAATGTAAACTGGAAAAACTATGGTTAGTGACATTATACTGTAAAGCAGTTACAGTGTGATTAAAATGTACTATTAAGCTATTTATTTAAAGGGAGCAGGGCTCAAGAGACATAATTTATAGCAGCACATCTTCTGACATTTCCCATCTAAAGAAAGATTCAAAAGTACTGTCAGGTAATGGACGGTTTGTTCAGTATGACTGTCAGCAGAAAGTTACATACGCTGAAATCTGACAAAACTCACATAACATGAATGACAATAGATTATTCTGTCAGTTACGTTCAAGTTTCTCTTTTATTGTCTCTGTTAGGAGAAATTTGTCTTAGGCAATCGGGAGAGCAGATCAAACATACAACAATACATTATTCAATACCCCCCCCCCCCCCCCAAAAAAAAAAAAAAAAAAAAAAACAACAACCCACAAACACATTGCTTCTACAACACTGATAGTACTTAAAGGTCAAAAGGCGTCATGAATTGCATGTATCTGGGGGTTAGCTTATGAAGTTAGCAACATAAGCTAACATCAGATATTTGTAAAATTGATACTTTTTCATCCTCATTTTTACTCTCTGCCAAAAACACTCAGTTTTAAGAGACTTGACTGCTTTCAGAAATGCAAGTAATGCAGTGATTGGTGAACTTCATTACACTGTGTCCATGACATCCTCCAAAAACATTTCTTCTTATTAATATAGCTTATAGCTTATATATATATATGTATGTGTGTGTGTGTGTGTGTGTGTAGCTGAAAATGGTTATGATGCTCAGTAATTGAGTGGAGGTGTTTCCATTTTTTGATGAACAAAAAGATTGAAATATAAATACAAAATGGACAATAGAAATGTGAATTATTTGAAATGATTTAAAATAGAAACCTTTATTAACATTATTATTGTCTTTACTCATTACTTTGAATGTTTTATTGCACATTTTGCATTTTTATTGCACATGTATAATGCAAAACAGGGAACATATCAACATCATATACCACAACACACTGACACACACACACACACACACACACACACACACACGTTGGTTTTTGTGGTTTACAGGGACTCTCCATAGGCGTAATGGTTTTATACTGTACAAACTGTATGTGCTATTGCCCTACACCTAAACCTACCTCTTACAGGAGAGTGTCTGCTATTTCAGATTTTCAAAAAAACACCATTTAGTATGTGTTTTAAGCCTTTTGATTTACGGGGACATAGGCAGTGTCCTCATAAACCACCTTCAAATTGTAATACCTCTGTCATACACATGTTATTATACAAATTTGTGTCCCCGTAAACCACAAAAACCAGTACACACACACACACACACACAGAAAAGAAAGCTTTAAAAAAGAAAGAAATTGAATCATGACTATAACAAAGATCTGAATTAGGACAGCACTAAAATTGTAACTATTTGGAAAATGAGGAGCATATGTTTCCAATCTTTCTGCTTAGTTTTATTTGAAGTATAAAAGCAAAAGCAAACTTTGCGATATTCTCACAGAATCTAAGAAATATACCAAATATATAAATATAAGGGATAAATATTATTATTTTTCACTGAAAGATAATTAAAAGCATCCACCCAGAAATTAGAGGTAAAATCACTGCAGTAAAAGGGTGTTCAAGAGTTCCAGGAAAGGCAGAACAAACTGAAAGCTCTTCTGTAAAAGTGCCCTGTGGATATATTCTAAACAAGTCTCTAACCTTCGGAGCAACAAGATCAGCGTCAGATAAAGAGTGAAAGAAACCTCAACATCGCCAAAGCTGTAGCACTGAAAATCACCAACTTGCTTAACAACTCGTGTAAATAAATGTTCTTACACTTTTCTCAAGTAATTTACTGTAAAAGAAGCACTTTATGGTCTTTTTGGTTTAATTTAATGGATCCTTGAATTAAAGTATTGCATTTCTTAAAATCATAATGACCCCAAACATATGAATGGGACTGTAATTATAATGAGTTCTCATTATAAACACAACATAATAATCAACTTTAATATTCAGTGAAGACAGTTATTTGATGGGGTGGTAAGGGTTGAGAAACATTTGAGAATCAGTGCCTTTGCTGATCATCAGATCTGATTCATTGACTTTTCTCTTTCTGTCTTCAGTCTGTGTGGATGCAGAATTACAGAGAATCAGTGTCTCATCCTGACTTCAGCTCTGAAATCAAACCCATCTCACCTGAGAAAGCTGAACCTGAGTGAGAATCAACTAAGAGACTCTGGAGTTGAAAACCTTGGGCTTCTGCTGAGCAGTTCGCAATGTAAACTGGAAAAACTACAGTTAGTGACATTATACTGTAAAGCAGTTACAGTGTGATTAAAATGTACTATTAAGCTATTTATTTAAAGGCAGCAGGGCTCAAGAGACATCATTTATAGCAGCACATCTTCTGACATTTCCCATCTAAAGAAAGATTCAAAAGTACTGTCAGGTAATGGACGGTTTGTTCAGTATGACTGTCAGCAGAAAGTTACATACGCTGAAATCTGACAAAACTCACATAACATGAATGACAATAGATTATTCTGTCAGTTACGTTCAAGTTCAAGTTTCTCTTTTATTGTCTCTGTTAGGAGAAATTTGTCTTAGGCAATCGGGAGAGCAGATCAAACATACAACAATACAATTATTCAATACCCCCCCCCCCCCACACACACACACACACACACACGCGCGCACACACGCACGCACACACACACACACACACACACACACACACACACACAGAAAAGAAAGCTTTTAAAAAAAAAAGAAATTTAATCATGGCTATAACAAAGATCTGAATTAGGACAGCACTAAAATTGTAACTATTTTGAAAATGAGGAGCATATGTTTCCAATCTTTCTGCTTAGTTTTATTTGAAGTATAAAAGCAAAAGCAAACTTTGCGATATTCTCACAGAATCTAAGAAATGTACCAAATATATAAATATAAGGGATAAATATTATTATTTTTCACTGAAAGATAATTAAAAACATCCACCCAGAAATTAGAGGTAAAATCACTGCAGTAAAAGGGTGTTCAAGAGTTCCAGGAAAGGCAGAACAAACTGAAAGCTCTTCTGTAAAAGTGCCCTGTGGATATATTCTAAACAAGTCTCTAACCTTCGGAGCAACAAGATCAGCGTCAGATAAAGAGTGAAAGAAACCTCAACATCGCCAAAGCTGTAGCACTGAAAATCACCAACTTGCTTAACAACTCGTGTAAATAAATGTTCTTACACTTTTCTCAAGTAATTTACTGTAAAAAGAAGCACTTTATGGTCTTTTTGGTTTAATTTAATGGATCCTTGAATTAAAGTATTGCATTTCTTAAAATCATAATGACCCCAAACATATGAATGGGACTGTAATTATAATGAGTTCTCATTATAAACACAACATAATAATCAACTTTAATATTCAGTGAAGACAGTTATTTGATGGGGTGGTAAGGGTTGAGAAACATTTGAGAATCAGTGCCTTTGCTGATCATCAGATCTGATTCATTGACTTTTCTCTTTCTGTCTTCAGTCTGTGTGGATGCAGAATTACAGAGAATCAGTGTCTCATCCTGACTTCAGCTCTGAAATCAAACCCATCTCACCTGAGAAAGCTGAACCTGAGTGAGAATCAACTAAGAGACTCTGGAGTTGAAAACCTTGGGCTTCTGCTGAGCAGTTCGCAATGTAAACTGGAAAAACTACAGTTAGTGACATTATACTGTAAAGCAGTTACAGTGTGATTAAAATGTACTATTAAGCTATTTATTTAAAGGCAGCAGGGCTCAAGAGACATCATTTATAGCAGCACATCTTCTGACATTTCCCATCTAAAGAAAGATTCAAAAGTACTGTCAGGTAATGGACGGTTTGTTCAGTATGACTGTCAGCAGAAAGTTACATACGCTGAAATCTGACAAAACTCACATAACATGAATGACAATAGATTTCTGTCAGTTACGTTCAAGTTCAAGTTTCTCTTTTATTGTCTCTGTTAGGAGAAATTTGTCTTAGGCAATCGGGAGAGCAGATCAAACATACAACAATACAATTATTCAATACCCCCCCCCCCCCACACACACACACACACACACACGCGCGCACACACACACGCACACACACACACACACACACACACACACACACAGAAAAGAAAGCTTTTAAAAAAAAAAGAAATTTAATCATGGCTATAACAAAGATCTGAATTAGGACAGCACTAAAATTGTAACTATTTTGAAAATGAGGAGCATATGTTTCCAATCTTTCTGCTTAGTTTTATTTGAAGTATAAAAGCAAAAGCAAACTTTGCGATATTCTCACAGAATCTAAGAAATGTACCAAATATATAAATATAAGGGATAAATATTATTATTTTTCACTGAAAGATAATTAAAAACATCCACCCAGAAATTAGAGGTAAAATCACTGCAGTAAAAGGGTGTTCAAGAGTTCCAGGAAAGGCAGAACAAACTGAAAGCTCTTCTGTAAACATTGACCTGTGGATATATTCTAAACAAGTCTCTAACCTTCGGAGCAACAAGATCAGCGTCAGATAAAGAGTGAAAGAAACCTCAACATCGCCAAAGCTGTAGCACTGAAAATCACCAACTTGCTTAACAACTCGTGTAAATAAATGTTCTTACACTTTTCTCAAGTAATTTACTGTAAAAAGAAGCACTTTATGGTCTTTTTGGTTTAATTTAATGGATCCTTGAATTAAAGTATTGCATTTCTTAAAATCATAATGACCCCAAACATATGAATGGTACTGTAATTATAATAAGAGTTCTCATTATAAACACAACATAATAATCAACTTTAATATTCAGTGAAGACAGTTATTTGATGGGGTGGTAAGGGTTGAGAAACATTTGAGAATCAGTGCCTTTGCTGATCATCAGATCTGATTCATTGACTTTTCTCTTTCTGTCTTCAGTCTGTGTAGATGCAGAATTACAGAGAATCAGTGTCTCATCCTGACTTCAGCTCTGAAATCAAACCCATCTCACCTGAGAAAGCTGAACCTGAGTGAGAATCAACTAAGAGACTCTGGAGTGAATCACTTATGTGACGTACTGAAGGATCCACACTGTAAACTGGAGAGATTGAGGTCAGTAACATCACTTCAACAGTTTAATGAAGACACTTAGTACTCAATATCTCACGATGAGTCTCTGAGTATTTTGTGATCTGGTGAAGTAAGGATTAAACATGCACTGATACCACGTTTCCAGAACAAGACCAATACTTTTGTTTTTGTTCACCGATTTTGGATACCGATTACCAATAGCAGTATTTTCGTAGCATTTGTGATTTTTTTTTTTATTATTTATTTTATATATTAGATATTTAATATTAGAGAAACCAAAATAATATGACTCATATACAGTAAGTTGTGTATTGTAAAATTTATTGTTTGAGCTTCTGTAACTTTCACTTTCATTCTATTGCTCTATTGTATTTTGCATTCATTTAATAGCACAGCAGACATTCAAATCAACATTTTCCTGTAGTGATGTGGGGAACCAATTTATATACTGTGTGTGTGTGTGTGTGTGTGTGTGTGTGTGTGTGTGTGTGTGTGTGTGTGTGTGTGTATATATATATATATAGTACTTTTCACTAAATCTGTTTTATTAAACAACATTAAGTGTTACGTTTTATATCTTTATTTCTATCTCCTTCTCTTTCTCTTTCTTTCTCCTCACAATCAAGTAGTGATAGGTGCATTGTTTTACTTTCTTTGCTAGTGACATGTCCAACCAAACTACACATTTTCCAGTGATATCTGTTAGAAAGAAATGTGCTTCACTTATCAGCTTGTGCACAACAGCTATACACGTGTGAATATTGATTAATAGAATCTTATTAATATTATTGATTCATATTAATATGATTTTAATATTCTATGAATGATATGCATTTACATAATAGACATCCTTAATCTCTGATATCTACTTTCTGCTGTCTGTTTGTTCTGTTGTTGGTGTCTCTTTGTCTTGACACAAGTGCAGTTCTTACACTGCATAGCATCTGTTTTTGGTATCGGAGCCTTTTAATGAGTATAAGTGCACAAGAACAGTATAAAGACCAATACTGATACTGCATCCCTAGTGAAGACGATCTCTATTCCTCTTTTTGTTGTGTTTTGTTGATGTGACTGTACAGAATAAAGAGTTAGTAACATTATAATGTACAGCATTTAAAGTGTGACAAAATCTTAATTTTGTTGTTAGCTAATGGACTGATTGGTGTGATGTGTATCAGCAGAATAAGAATGGTTTCTCACTGTGCCTCAGACCAGACCCCAAAAAAGACAAAAATCTGCATTTTGATTAAATATTTAATTAGAAATGTGTGCAAGAAATTATATTTGTGATGAGAACAGTAACTGTATACAGTATCACGTTTACAAAAAAATAATTAAGTTGCAAAGAAGTGAATGTGTTTCTCTGTTTTTGTTTTTATTTTAAACGTTTTGGCGATATAGAGCATAGCATTATACATTTAAAATATTTGAGTCTTTTTATGAATTGGCTTGTTAAAATTCCTACTGGCTGCTATTTTTTTCTATCTATCGTACAGTAAGGTGCAGTTATAATTACCTTTGAATGGCAAATTTCTTCAGGCATTTAAAGTCAGGACCGGATGTGAAGCTTGTCTGGGAAACATTTGTTCAGACGGTCTCTACTTTATAATGCAGCACTTTATATTCTTGAACAATGCTGTTATGAAAGATTCCCTCATTCTTTGTGAATAATTAGCGTAGCTTTGATGAAGCTCTGCCCACACTGAGCCCACTGTCAAATCAAACAACTTTTGATCAAAGCTGAGAATTTCCCGTCAAATTCACTTGAACTTTATGCAAAATTCATGTAGTGGAATTTCCATCAGATGAAATTCCTCATGACATGGATTCACAATGAGATGACTGTGATATTACTGTGATATTGCTGTAATATAGAAAAGGCAAATGTAACTGTGCACTCTAAATATCATAAACAGCGTACACTGGGTAAAAGTGAAAATGATCTCTCTTTTTCTGTCTCTTTGTCTTTCTGTTGGTCTCCTTCTAGTCTGAAGTACTGCGGCATTACAGATGTTTCTTCTTTAACTCAGTCTTTGACAAACTCAAAAGCACTGCAGTTTCTAAAAGAGCTTGATCTGAGAAACAATATGATTGGAGACTCAAAGAAGCAGCTCACTGATCTGCTACGAGACTCAAACTGTAAACTGAGGTGAGTAAACATCACTTTGTTGTAGCCATACTAACACAGATAAGCATGTTGAATATATTATATTTAAAACACAAATACTATAGTCACTCTTTAGTTTGGAGATCAATTCTCACTATCAAATAACCATTAATTATGACTTTTGCTTCAATAAACTCCTAATTTGCTGCTTATTAGTAGTTAGTAAGGTAGTTGTTAAGTTTAGATATATGTTAGGATTAAGGGATCTAGAATATGGTCAAGCAGAATAAGGCATTAATATGTGCTTTATAAATACTAATAAACGGCTAATATGCTAAGGATATGCATGCTAATAAGCAAGTTAATAGTGAGAATTGGTCCTTAAAATAAAGTGTTACCAATATTGATCTATAAAAATGTGTGTGCTAAATCATGTAAAATCGGAAACTAACATGATTACAAGAATTTAATATTTGTTAAAGTCTATTATACTCTGTAATAAAAGTAATTGAAATACTGTAACTAATTTGCAACTTCTCCCACTCAACACTGTTTTTCACTTCCTCCTTACAGGCTGGAGAAGGAAAATTTTTTAAGCTACATTGTTCGGTCGTTTACACCCCGGCCAAAAGCTCAGGAACATAACAAATCAACAGTACAAGAAAACTAACCGTCAGATGAGGAATCCAGACAAGCCTCACTAGTACTGTAATAAATTAATGTTTGATGTGATGTCTGTAATCAAAATTTAAAATGTTCATTATATATTCAAATATGAACTGAGAGTATCAGCATAGATAAAAAAAAATCCTATTGTACCCCTAACCTGTTTTAAATCTTTGAGGACAGCAGAAGGGATATTTTTGGTGAGAAGCAAGCACTACAGCTATTATGAATTCAGTGCATTTATAAACAGACCTATTTATTTGATAAACAGCTTCAAACAGCACTGCTTTAACAAAACTAAAGTTTATTACACTGGCTCTTACTGTATGTATTGATTTTCAATAATGATAACTAAAGCAATAAGCTGGAAGAGGCTCAGACTTTCAAATTTAATAATGCAGCATTAATAGAAACATACATGCATGTGAGTAATGTTGAATACTTATTGTTGTTTTTGTATTTACAAATGATTTTTTTGTGGTTTTATTTGCAGGTGAAATAAAGGAAAGAGAAGAGGATGATAAGCGCTCGAATGAGGTGGATTAGCAGGAAGATATGAGTCTTTGGTATAAGGACTAAACTCAGATAATGACGTGATTAATCAACTCAATTTTGAAGAAATTAAAATATTGCTGTTCATGATTGTGCAATAAAATTGACGTGCTCAGATATATCAGATGAACATGAAATATAAACTGAAAGTAAGTCTACATGTTTAAAGATTCAAATCAGTACTATCAATGTCAATTTTATTTTTCTTTATGCCATAAAATGTATGTATGTCTGTATGTATGTAGAGTCGGGCTTGTAACCTGAAGGTTGCTGGTTTGATTCCCGCACCTGCAGGAATTGAAGGTGGGGATTGTGAATTAACAGCACTCTCTCCACCTTCGATACCATGTCAAAGGTGCCCTTGAGCAAGGCACCGAACCCCTAATTGCTCCCCGGGCGCTGGAGTAAGGCTGCCCACTGCTCTGGGTGTGTGTTCACTGTGTGTGTGCACTACTCACTGCTGTGTGTGTGCACTTGGATGGGTTAAATGCAGAGCACCATTTCGAGTATGGGTCACCATACTTGACAATACATCACAACTTAACTATATATATATATACATATGTATGTTTTTTTTTCTTTTAATTTGTATTAAGTCAGTTTTGTGTCTGCACAAATATATTGTTTTAGTTCTGTGAAGAAACATTCAAGTAAGAGTTTGATTGTGTTTGGTTCATTAAATAATGCTTTGACTGACGTAAGAGGCGTGGATGGAGTCTCTCCTCTTTCATGAGTCCAGACTGATCTTCTGGCAGCTGTAGAGTTTCTCCTGTTTAAAGCTGTAGAGTTTCCTGTAGAAATTACACATGAATGAGCAGCCATGCAGGTCTGACTAATACATAAAGACAAATGTTATAAAACCCATTCTCATCTCACTGGCAGTTATTTCATACAATCATTGACATAATTAACACTGTTGTCATCCAAAGACAGTGTTACTATCATACAACAACTACAGGAAATGACATCATAGAGAGGACGAGATGAGCACTTGATCCAGGCCGGATTTGAACCCGTGTCCCATCGACTCAATAGCCCTCTTGTGTTGTGCATGTTTATTTAAAACTAGATAACTAAAGCATTTCTTCTTTTGATCCTCTCTGACATCCATTATTTACTCCCAACCTGCTCTTCCTTCTATTGTGCACAATATATGAAAATAATATGTTAAATATGAAGCAACAATTCCTAATGATGTGATCAAAGAAATGTTTTCTGCAAACATAGAGATGGATACACTTTGATCTAGATCCTAACTTCTGAAGTAAATTATGTCACAAGGAGATCAAACAGTTTGAAGGGCTTCTGAGAAATGTTTTAATTAATTTCTGAATGTAATGAATAGAGGAGGTATATAACAAATCTACATGTGTGTAAATATTTTGCCAGTATTATAAAGTTATTACGGTAATCACATAAAACAAACACAGCAGTCTTTGGTTATACTATGAGAAAAAAAACATATGTTCTGTATCTTGAGAAGAGAAATTACAGAAATGGCAAGGTACATGAAGTCACACAACTTACAATTTAATCTTACAAGGTCTGCCACCTCCTGCTGGCCATACAAAGTATAACATATTGGAACATCTTTTCCTTTTTCTTTTTTTTTTTTAACAATTTAAAAAATTTAAACTGCATTATGTTCACTGTATGCAAAAAAACAACATAACATAACTTGTGCATAACACAGTATACTCAAAGTTGCTCTTCCGTTTCTTAAGAACAATTGAACATATTTAAACAAAATCTCTCAAGTGTGTTGGTCTCTTGACTATTCTGCCACTTCTAGTTGTCACAACACTGTTGCTGGTGTCTGAATGGTGTGTGTGTGTGTGTGTGTGTGTGTGGTGTGTGTGTGTGTGTGTGTGTGTGTGTGTGTGTGTGTTGTGCGTGACTCTGGTACAGTCTTGGAATGTCCCTTGTCTTGATGAATCTTCTGATTAGTCTGATCAAACTTGACAGTTGTTTTTGTGTGTCTGCTCTCTGTGGTCCTCCAGGCACTGTCCTGAGATGTTTCCGATTTCTCCGTATAACAGTTCCATTTTACAGCTTAACAGTGTATGATCTGTTATACCTGTTCCACCTTTGCCGGAGTCCAGTGTGCTCTATGTTTCGTGTCCAGCTGAACTCTTACTTGTTCTCCCTCTTGCAACGGTCTAAGATCTTTCGCTCCTCTGTTGTAATAGTTGGCCTGTTTGCGTTGGTTGTCTTTTACAGCATGCTCTGTGTTGACAACACCTGGCTGCAGGAAGCTGTCATGTGTCAGCAGTAATGTTTTTGTTCTTCTGCTCATGAGTCTTTGGGCAGGACTGGCATTGAATCCCTGGGATGGAGTGTTCCTGCGCTCTAGAATAGCCAGGTATGGATCAGCCTTTGCCCTCTTTGCTTTTCCCATGAGCTGTTTGGCCGTCTTAACTGCAGACTCGGCTTTGCCATTGCTTTGCGGATATGCTGGAGATGACGTCACATGCCTGAATTCCCAAGCTATGCTGAACTGTTTGAATTCCTGAGAGCTGTACTGTGGCCCGTTACCAGAGATTACTGTGTCTGGGATCCCGTGTTGAGCAAAATGAGCCTTTAACTTGTGTATCACTGTACTTGAGCTGGTATCAGAGAGACGATCAATTTCCCAGAAGTTAGAGAAATAGTCAACTGTGATGAGATATGCTCTGTTGTTAAATGTGAATAAATCTGTACCCACTTTTGCCCAAGGCCTCATAGGAATGTCATGTGCGCACATTGTCTCTTTCTGCTGTTGTACATCTACAGTTCTGCAAACAGCACATTTCCCAATGTATTCTCTAACAGCAGCACTCATTGCAGGCCAGTATACACAGTCTCTAGCTCTGCGTAAGCAGCTTTCAATGCCTAGGTGTGACACATGAATTCTCTCCATGATCTCTGTTCTCAGCTTTGCTAATATTAGAGCTCTCTCTCCTCTAAAAATCACTCCATCTTGCACACTGAGCTCTTCTCTTACAGAAAATAATAGCTGAGTTTTCTCCTCTGGCCATCCATGGACTATCACTTCTGCAACATCTGAAATTTCTCATCCTTAGCCGTTTCTCTCTGTATCTTTTGCAGAATCCCTTCTGATATGGGCAGGCACTGCAATATGTTAATTGTCTCAATTTCTTTCTCTACTGATCCTTCTTCAGCACACTCTGGTAAGTATGCTCTGCTGAGAGTATCTGCTAGGTGCATCAATCGACCTGGCACATAGACAACATTAATGTCATATCGTTGTAGTCATTGTAGCATTCTCTGCAATCTCTTGGGTGCATTAAGCAGTGGCTTTCTTACAATTGTTTCTAGGGGTTTGTGGGCTGAATGCACTTCTACTTTCCTGCCATAGGTGTACTGGTGGAATTTCTCCATTCCAAAAAGGATTGCCAGGCATTCTTTTTCTATTTGAGCATATCCTTTTTCTGTGGATGTAAGAGCTCTGCTGATATAAACGACTGGTTGTCCTTTCCTGCAAAATTGCTGCACCCAGTCCTGTCTCAGAGGAGTCACACTGAAGAACCAGGTCGTCTTCTGGGTTGTAGTACTTCAAAACAGGTGCTGAGGCAATCATTTATTTCAATTTGTTGAATGCTTCTTCCTGTAAATCAGTCCACTCCCAAATCACGTCTTTGTGTGTCAGATGTCTCAATGTGTCACAGCTGTCTGATAAGTGTGCGCAAAATTTGGACAAATAGTTCACCATACCTAATAATCTCTGGAGTCCCTTCACATCTGATGGTCTGGGCATCTCCATTATGGCTCTCACCTTCTCTGGGTCAATCTTTAGTCCTTCGGAAGTCAGTCTGTGTCTGATGTATGGCACCTCTTTCTGTCTTAACTTGAGTTTGTTGAAGTTTAGTTTGATATTTCGGTTTCTACAACGGTCCAGCAGTTGTCTTAGTTTTGTTTCATGATCTTTCTCAGCTGCCTCATCATTGTCACTTTCTCCACAGGCAAGGATGTCATCTGCTATTATCCGAATTCCTGGGAGCCCCTCCAATGCCTGAGTCGACCTGTGCTGGAACACTTCTGGAGCCGGGCTGATCCCCATGGGCATTCTAATCCATCTATACCTCCCACATGGCGTTGCGAAGGTAGTGAGGAAGCTTGACTCTTCTGAAAGCCTTATGTGCCAGAACCCGTCCTTCACATCACACACTGTGAAGACTCTCGCTTTGGTCAGGTCAGGGAGAACATCATCTATGGTGGCCAAGGGAAAGTGTTGACGCCTCAGTGCTTTGTTTAGTGGCCTTGGGTCAATACTAATTCTTAGTTTTCCAGATGGTTTCTTCACCACCACCATGCTGCTAAACCAATCCGTGCTCTTTTCCACCTGAGCTATGATGCCTCTCTCTACAAGGCTTCCCAGCTCATCTTTTAGATGTTTCATTAGTGCCACTGGAACTCTTCGCTTTGGAAGCCTCACCGGTTTAACTGCAGGATCCACCTCTAGGTTATATTCACCATCCAGGCATCCATCTCCTTCAAATACATCAGCATACTCCCTATGCATGTCACTCCTGTCCCATGGTTTCTTTTCTCTGCGTCTCTCTGTGGTAACAATATCATCAATCGCCATAATATTTTCATGCTGTATTCTTACCAGATCCATTGCTTGCACAGCCTTGTTTCCTAGCAGGGGTACTGACGAGCTTTCCTCCTCCACAACTAAAAAGTTTTCTGTTTCTGGGGTTTCTTATTTTTATTCTGCATTTTCCTACAGGTTTCAGGGTGCTCTTATTATACATGACCAGGATTTGTTCAGTCTTTTCCATCACTGTGTCAGGGTTTAACTGCTGAATGGGGATTACGTTACAACTGGCTCCGCAGTCTAGTTGAAATTTTACTGGTCTTTCTCCTATCAGCATGGTTGCAAACAGTTGTTTTTCCTGTGTGTCGTCCTTCTGTTGTGAACTAAGGCTTAGGATTTCCTTGTTTAACTCTCTGTACAGCGTGCACTTCTTCAGTTTCTGTCCCTCGATGGTCATCACATTCTCTTTTGACAGTTCTGATGCTCTACATATTCTTATGCATTTCAGAAGTGTATGGTCTGACTCTCTTAATAGACGTTCTCTCACTTGTGAGTTCAGTATGCCGCATACAATTCGGTCTCTAATCAGAGAGTCTCTAGCCGATCCAAAATTGCACGTGTCTGCCAGCACTTTCAAATCAGTAATGTATTTGTCAATCATTTTGCCTGAGTTCTGATTTCTGGAAAAGAATTTGTACCTTTCTACTGTTTCGTTTGGTACAGTCTGGTCACGTCAATTCATTCTGGTAATTTGCAACCTAGTCTACTGTATAACCTATCCAGGAAAGAATTTTGGTCTAATATGAACAGTACAACTGTTACATTAAATAATTGATAAAAATCTACTTTTTTATTTTTTAATTAAAAATTTCCTCTGCTTATGTTTTAGCCTTAAGTGTTATGTACTGTAGTTCTTGAATGTTCTTGAATATGTTTGTACAAATTCTTAACTGCTTCTTAAATAAATAAAAATTAAAGTGACTGTGTGGAATGTTTGTTTAGAAATGCTGCTTATTCCACAGGCTTATTAAACCAATTTAAAATTTCATGAGATTAAACACAATCCAGTTGTTTGCAGAGTAGCCTATTTTTGCATGTTGTATGCAACATAAATGTTTAACACTGTTCATGGAGCTGATGTCACAAAAACAAGCTACTAATCTATTTAAAGGGGGCATCAGAATATATGACCCCATTGTTATGTGTTTGAAAATTCCTGACACAACAATCAAACCATTTCAGGCAACTTATCTGTCCTTCCATCCAGCTTTTTTTGTTTTGTTTTTTGGTTGGTTTTATCACAAATGTAAAATAAATTTACAAACATTGCATCTATATTCTATACTCTACATACATATGAATAAAACCAGTGCTTTAATTTGTAATGAAATGCTTTATTTTTTCAAACAATGTGTGGTAATATCAGGTTAACAGTACCTTTAACTTAACAAAAACCTTAAACACTAATAATATAAAGGCAGGGGAGGGGGAGATTAAAATTGACATGCTACACAGCTAGGGCTTCATGGGGTCGGGCTCTTGTACACATTGCATGTTTATTCTCATGATATTTTTATTTAGTTTAATAAGCCTGATGAGTAATCAGCATTTCTACACAAACATTCCATATAATAATAGTAACAACAGAAAAGATAAAGAGAGAAAAGCCAACAACAAAGTGTTGTGTGTAAAAGTATCTCAACCAGCTTTGAAACATGAGGTGCATTTTAGTCTCAACTGTACCCATATGGTGTTCAGTTGAAACAGTAGCACGGTACAGTTGCGACACCCATTCTTAATGCTCTAAAGCTGGCTAACCATTTATAGCAAATGTAATAAATTACAAAATTACAGTTTTAAATAATTACAGTTTAAAAATAAATGTATTTATTTGCTTTATTTAATTCAGATTCAGTTAAACAAAATAGGAAAAAATATTTAACACCACAAAAATATATGGCAAACAGTACAAATGTAAACATAACAGTAAAAATAACATTATACACACCTGTATATTCTATAATCCTACCCCTAAACCTACGCACCACTTGAATCTTTCTGCATTTTTACATTTTCAATCATTCTGTATGATTTATGAGCTTGTTTCATCATGGGGACCTAAAAAATATTCCCATAATGTGAATTTACTGGTATTACTATACTTGTGGGGACATTTGGTAATACCAGTACACAAGCACACACAGCCTCTGTATGCATTTTATTTTCTATGATTGGACTGTTACTGTATACAGTACATAGCAACCTATAAATGGTGTCTCAACTGTACACACTTTATCACCTTGTATATTTCTTAAAATGCTATGTAATCCTTTTAACATTCATGTTAGAAAATATGTCCATTAATAATAGACAGTTGAAATATCACAAATATAATTTTGCATAGCATGTGTGTAAATGTGACTTTTATCATAACACTGTACAACTAAACAGCATGTGAAGACTTGGTAAAAGTTGGTTTTATATTCGCACATTTGGACTTCTGAATTCAATTACTTTGTTAACCACACTACATTGGACATTCAGTGGACATTCGCAAGTAAGTATGACATTAAAACAATACTTGGCCATTTTGATCGATTGTGAAAAAAAATGTAGTAGGTTGACAATAATGACGCTGATTAGAATTTGCAAAACATAACTTTATTGCACATATAATTAGAAAGTTATTGAATGCGGAAATGTGTGAATGTGCGAATATAAAACCAACTTTACCCAAGTCATGTGAAGCAATAGGACATCAATACGGGTACAGTTACTCCACTGACGGGCTCACACATTTCTCTAGATTATGAAAAGACCTTGCATGGCACAATATCATAAAATATGTCAATGTTTAGAGCACAGAGTAACGTTTACAATGATATATGTTAAGTTTAACAATAATAAAAGAATAATAAGCTATTCATTGTGGAAGGGACATGGTGAAATGAAAATCTCACCAAACTGGAAGTGGAAAGACGCACACATTTCAAATTTACCACAATCAAAGAGAACACTAATACACATGTGTGGAGCAAAAATCACGGCTCGGGTTCTTGTGCACGCAAGTTATTTAAGGTGTTTCAACTGTGCACATGTCTCAAATGTACTCAGTCTACCCCTAACGGAGAGAGAGCAACTGGACAGAGAGAAGAGAGACAATAAATGTATTAGAAAATGAATAAATAGCCTAAATGCCAATTAAATATTGAAAAAGCTGTACTGTTCATGTTACTTTTTTTAAAAAAAGTTTTTAGTGTATTTATTTATTTTTTAAAGAACACAGTACATTTGGAGAACATAATATGTGTGAAAGAATTTCCTTTATGCTATATATATATACACACACACGACAGACAGACAGACAGACAGACAGACAGACAGACACAGACAGACAGACAGACAGACAGACAGAGACAGATAGATAGATAGATAGATAGATAGATAGATAGATAGATAGATAGATAGATAGATAGATAGATAGATAGATAGATAGATAGATAGATAGATAGATCTATTTGAACCTGTGCGCTGTTTGCGTGTCCAATCCACCTGTGTGATACAGTTCAAGCCAAACAGTGACAACAGCGCCTCCTAGGGTCACAGAATTTGGTGTAACACCGGCTGTGCAGCGCATATAGCGTTTTACTCAGTTCTCTCCCTGTCTCTCCGATTATATTGGAAAACTTTAACCTTTGTCTTGCCATCCGCATCTGTAAGCGATACATCCATGTACAGGGAAAACTCCTCTCCCCATGCTTTACGAGGTTTGGGTATGCACGTTGCATTCCAGTCAAAATTCGCAGGAGGCTTCAATCCGAAAGCACCATCCATGATCTGCGCTCGTCTCTCTTAATTGCTTTCTCTGTAGCAACTTAACTCAGTATTTCACTTTTCTTTCATTAATGTACCGCTGCCACCATGATTTAAGCTTAGTTCACTCTGTTCATCAACTATAAATAAGGAATCTCAGAAACACACCCTGCGTCCCAATGTGCATACTATCCACCCTGTCTGCTCTAAATAGTATTGAAAATTACTAAAGTATTTAGAATGGATAGTATGCACATTGGGACGCAGGCACAGATCTTTCCGTGCTCTCTTTTACTTTCTTTACTTCACGTGTACACACAATTTACAATAACCTTACAAGGTCTGTCACCTCCTGCTGGCCATACACAGTATAACATATTGTAACAGTTATATATGCTTATTTCCCCTTTCAATTAACGTTTTGAGTAATTATTCTAGTATTTGCTAGCCTACCATATATTTTGCAAATACTGTGAACGCTTGACAATTATGCCAATAAAGTTTTGACTTTATTATTGTATTTATGCCCGTGTGTGATGATAAATGAGCGTGTTGTGTTTTCATTTACAAATAAAATTACGTGAATGATTAATTCCTCAACGAAACACAGTAGTATTTCTAATTATGGTCTATTAGCTGAAATAAAATTAAATATAGCCTATGTTAAATTTAAACTCCATTCCAGTAAAAATTCCAGTCAGCCTAATCAAAGCTTTATTGCATGTCGAGTAGTTATTTACAATTTAGAACGTTAAGTAAAGAGATCGAAATGAAGGGGGAAAAAACGAATATAAACGAATATCAAAATATAACCAATAATAATAGGCTATAATAATAATAATAATAATAATAATAATATACAAATATTACGGGAAAAAGACGATCAGTTAATGGATTTACAAAACTGTGGGATGGATAAAAATGTTTTCTTGTGGGCCTATTTTATTTTATGCACTTTATGTGCATGCTAACTTCATTTGAATGCTGACTATAAAACAGTCCGGTAGCCATGGTTAATAATAATTTAATGTAATAATTTCTATAATAATTAATATAATAATTTCTTAATTCTAAATAAAATATTATGAATCCATCTCTGATAATCCCGGGTTGCTATGGTCACGCAGGTTTGTTTACGCATTGAATTCGTGGCCACGAGAAAAATATGTCGTTCCCTCAACATAGCATCTCGAGGCCACAACATAAGGATGTCGTTACCTCGACAAAACGATCTCGTGGCCACAACAAAACTAAGTGAACCGATATATCACCTCGCGGGCACCGTAGGACTTTGCTTTGGAATCACATGACAAACAGTAAGTGTGAAGGACCGAAAAAATTGGAAAGTGTGTCTAATGCACACGGATAATTTCGTCGCCTTGGAATTATAAGGTTCTATCTGCATTCTGAGTAGTTTTGAGATATTGAGCTTCAAAGTTTTTGCATTCCATATAGCAAAAATGATATGGGGAACAAGTCTCTTTCCTACATGAAAATGACAGAGACCCTAAATATATTCTAAATGTACAATATCAAAATCCTCTCAAATTTTTAAATGGGGATTTTTGGAACAGGTCAAATGCAGATAGAACCTTCTAATTCTAAAAAGTCATTTTCCTCTTGGAATTATAAGGTTCTATCTGGCAAAACATTAATTGAAGCAACAATTTTCAAGAAAAACAAAGTTTTTTTTTTTTAAATAATTTGTTCTAAAACATAAAATTAGTGTTGTAACAATGTGTCAACGTATGAGAGAGGTAAATTTAATGCTTTATTTATCACATTTATTCCATATTTTAGGAGACATAATTTTTTCTTGGTTAAGTTAGGCACGAAGGGCAATACTAAATATTTTGTCCAGTGCTAATGTTAATTTTAGCTGGATTATAGTGGGTAATTAAACACATTATTGAGGGACATTTCCACATTATTGAGGTTACTCTAATGCATCTGACCAGGACTTTATTCCACAAAAAGCAGCACAGGGAAATGGCTTTCTCTTTAGATCAGTATGGCCGAGATAACATGCTGACGTTTATTTTTGTAATTAAGACCCCATCATTTAAATTGTTGACTATTTGATATTTAAGGCTTAATGTTTTAAAATTTAAGATATTTTAAGAGTTTAAACTGCATGAATATTTCAATATTCGGGTCTTTAGCGACCCAGACAGCACGGATGGATCTGCAATGGCAAACTCTCCGGATATTTTAAGAACATAAAATAATAATAATAAAAAGAATAAAATAAGCATACTTCCTTACCTTTTGAAACTTAGAAAGGTTCGATTTGAGCAGATTTTACCATCACTGCCATGTCAGAGCGCATTTCTCCATCTGGCTCATATTCACGATCTCAATATATTCTCAAAACTATCGTTTTCAGCATCATAATGAGTGAAAAAATCACATCATTATGTTTTAAACAGTGCCACTTTGTGGAATAAAGGTGAATTGCACTTATTGATTATGCAGACATGTAATTATTGTTGTTTAATGTTTAATCTTTCCTGCTGTCACGGAGCAGTCCGGCGATGCCAAAGAACGTTGATCCTGATTGGTCCTCTTGCCAGCATTAGAAGTGCTGATTGGCTGATTCGCAGATAGAACCTTATAGAACCAAGTTAGAGTTCGACTTTGTAGAAAGAACCCTTTTGTTTTCTAAATAAAAAGTCCTAAAATATACAGAACTTAAAAAAAAAAAAACATCACATAATGTAAATAAGTTGTCACAGAATAAGAATATGTGAATAACTCAATTTTGACAAAAATGTCAGATAGAACCTTATAATTCCAAGCTGACGATTTGTGGTTCTTCGTCTACAGTTAGCCTATGGAATAAAATTATGGAATAAAAAATGTTTGTTGATTCAAAATGTGTATACATAATATAATAATAATAATAAATAATAATAAGTTTTATTTATATAGCGCCTTTCCAGAGCTCAAGGACACTTTACAATAAACATCAGAAATGGGAGGAAAACATCAAACAATAAACAGAAAGAATAGAACATCAGAAATCCAAAGAGTAATATACAACATAAAACAAAATAAACAGAAGTTAACTAAGAAAGATAACATTCTGAAAACAAGTAAGTTTTGAGCAGCGATTTGAATTCAGACAGGTTATTGACAAGACAGAGTGATCTGGGTAGAGAGTTCCATAATTTAGGGGCAACAACACTGAACGATCTGCCCCCCATGGAAGAGAGGCGATATCGAGGGATGGTGAGAAGATGAGAGTCAGAGGACCGCAATGAACGTGGTGGAGAATAGGGGAGGAGCAGATTACAAAGATAGTAAGGGGCCAGACCATTCAAGGCTTTAAAAGTAAGCAGGATAATTTTAAACTTGATGCGATAGGCCACTGGTAGCCAGTGCAGATCAGCTAGAATAGGGGTGATGTGGGCTGAACGCTTGGTGTGAGTGAGAAAACGAGCGGCTGAGTTTTGAATATACTGTAATCTAGCAATAGTGGTAGCTGGCAAGCCAATGAAGAGGGCATTACAGTAATCGAGACGAGATGAGACAAAAGCGTGAATGAGAGTATCTGCATCTTTGGTACTTATGAAAGGACGGAGCTGGACAATTCGTTGTAAGTGAAAAAATGCCAATTTAGAGAGAGAGTTAATATACTGAAATGAAAGAGATGGGTCAAACATAACACCGAGATTTCTAGATGGAGTAATTAAAGTGCCAGTAATATCACAAGTAAAGTCAGCGGGAACTTTGGTGGTAAGTGCTGAAGTACCAATGATGATGATCTCAGTTTTTTCCATATTTAGTTTCAGAAAATTAGAGTTAAGCCAAGTTTTAATATCCTGCACGCAAACAGAAATGTTATTGATTTGGGTGGATAGGGAAGGCCTGCATGATGTGTAGATTTTGATGTCATGATCTGCATATAAATGATAGCTAAAGCCATGACGCTGTAGTATCTGACCCAGTGGTAAAATGTAAATAATAAACAGCAAAGGCCCCAGAACGGAACCCTGGGGGACGCCTTGTTTCAGGGGGGCAGTAGGGGATCTGAAATCCCGAGCAGAAATGTAAAAGTGTCTGTCATATAGATATGAAGAGAACCAGGAAAGAGCAGTATCAGATATACCCACAGCCGAAAGTCGAGAGATGAGTAAATCATGAGAGATAGTGTCAAAAGCAGAACTGAGGTCTAGTAACAGAAGTAAAGATAGAGAGCCGGTATCGCAAGAGAGTAATAAATCATTAACTACCTTTACAAGGGCAGTTTCGTTTTGGACGGAAGCCTGACTGAAATGGATCAAAGAAATTATTTGCCACTAGGAAGGACCGAAGCTGGGCTGCTACAGTACTTTCCAGTAATTTAGCAATAAATATAGCTTTAATGACTTCATTATTTAATCTGAGGATGTTGTCAGTGAACAATCTTTAGTCTCCGGTCTCCAGGGTGGGAGGGGGCTTATAGCAAACGGAACTTTGATTTTTATCACGTGCCCAATCATCTACTATCTGTCGCTAACAGAGCGCGAACAAACATCCCTGTAGGCTACACAAGACTGTCTGTACTACTGTAAGTAAGCTTTAATATTTCCCGTTACAGTTATTTGGAGTGTATGAAAGGGTTTCAGCTTTATTTAAATGCGAATTTGTATGCCAGTTCCAGGAGTATAATGTTAGCCTATAACCGACCATCACCACTCATGTTAAAGCATGACGCTTATTAAAATTGAATAATTATTATTCTGAATGATTTTTCCCACTCTTCTTCCATTTAGTCTGCTTTTATCATTTAGATAACTCGCATTACTAAATGTACTGCGAAATCGAAAGTAGAATACAGTCACAGGAAGTTATAAGATCTCTACGAAATCCGACATTTCTAGTTAAGTAGCTAAACTCGCACATGCGTTCTTTCATGTAATTCGGTTTTATTTTAAAGAATAATATAAGAAAACAAATGTTTCATGTCATTAAAGTCTTTATTTATAGCTTATGGTAGCCAACATATTCATAATTCATATACAAAGTTTTTTTTTTTTTTTTTTTATATTTAACAGACAATTACACAATTTACATTTTGTGAACCAACAACATCAGCATCAGAGCGCTGGGTGTCTTTATCACGCATCACTTTATTTTAATATTAATCGAATTGGACCCAGGGTGATTCTGAAAGAAAACTCTGCTGTTGCTGTAGTAACGGAACTTTCATGCACATTTGATTGACAGATGAACCGCACGATCTTATTTCAGTGTTTTTTTTTTTTATTATGTGGATATTTCAGCTACCAGTTTGATTTGTACATTCAGTTGAACAACATTAATTTAAACTGTCCACGGCGACAAATCCTGCTGCACCACAGTGCCACTTACATAGTTTATCATAAAATCCACATTATATTTGTCCCGAATTATTGTTCATAATGAGACATTAATGTTCATAACGACTTTATCATAAGCTGAAAGATTGTGTATCTTTCCGCACAACATTTGTCTTTCTGTCTGTATCCAATAAGGTTCGCGCTTTCTCTTTCAATTTGCTCTATTTTGTCAAACACCGTACTTCAAAGTCATCGATGCACCTTTGTTAATTCCTGAACTGGGATTTTATATTTACTGTTTTAGACTGCTGTCTTGAATTGGGTGCAATCCCTGTGAGTTGTTCTGAATGCTGCACTGCTGTCCTCGTCCGGTGTGTGACTATTTCGCCCATGTATTAAATGCGCGTCCTTGAAAGCGTGTAGTTTTCTAACGTATTTACTTTAACTTCTTAGGTATATGTCAATGGTATGACCTTTCAGATGCGTCTGAAATTACAAAAGCATATGCATATATTTAATTGTTTGATCGAAATTATTGCTAGGGACAGTTTGGTAGTCGCTGGATATTGGTAGGGACACGTCCCTTGCGTCCCCCGTCCCCCCCCCCCCCCTACACCCCTGGGTAAAGGTATTTAAAGACTCCAGTACAGAAAGTAAAGTATTGTTGGTTATCATTGTCTGTAGCAAAGTACTGACTCAGTGTCTATTTCCTGCATAGCACATTTAGGCCATGTGTTTTGTGGAATGATCTATAATAATCTTTTTCTTTTTCATTCTTCCCTCTGAAATGCCATGTCATTCATCTTAGTAACATTGTTATCTTCAGGTCATGCTGAACAGCTGACACTTTTCACAACGCAGTGCTGATATTTGCACTGGCTGTGTAGCTGCAATATGTCAGGGGACCAAGGAAAGGACTCTCCATCTGAGATGAGTCTAACTGAGGAACATGGGTAAGTCTGTTTTCAGAGAATCCTTTACTGAAGTTTCAGTTTTTTCCTGTAAACAAAACCTTAAAAACAGCGGGACACCACCGCAGCCTCCGTGGTGCATGGGGGTCCCACACCTTTGGGGGACCCTGTCACAGGACATTCTAAAGGCATTCACAAATCACACAAAACGCAGTTTTTGCTTTGAAAATGCGAAACACGGCAGTGAAATTGAGAAAAAACGCAAGGTCTCTTTTTTTTTTACTTTTAAACTTCTTTTGACTTCAGCGCTGCATTTATGGAAAGCCATGTCTTGCTCCAGACACTGCAAAAGGCAAAAGACACAAGTGCAAAGTGGAGTGGAAAAGCCCGTAAAGAACTCTTAACATGACTTAATATTCTAAAACAACAACCAGGGAAACTCAATTTTCTCTCACATTTCACAAACGCACCAAAATCGAAGTGGATATTTTTATGTTTAACGTCGTTTATGCATTGAGACAGTGATATTAAAAGTTCAAACTCTGTAGAAGAGCCCACCCAACGAGAAAAGTTTTATGTTAACCGTTTACGTCCCACTGTAAAAAGTGGTAACGTGCAATTGTTATGTTAAAGAATTATTTATACCTGTTCTTATGCTTAAATTTAGTTTTGCTAGTACTGCATTGAGATTGTTCCGCCATTGTTCTGTACAGTCACGTTGTTTCCACACACATTCAGGATAATGTTTTCTACCAGGAACAGTCTTCTACCTTCATATGAGGTCGAATACCTTCAAATGAGACTGAAGAATCTCCTAGTAAAATGTGTGTCTCTCTCTCTCTCTCTCTCTCTCTCTCTCTCTCTCTCTCTCTCTCTCTCTCTGCTCTTTGTGTCCTTAGAGTAAGATCAGGCTCAGACGTGATCAGCTCTGCGTCTGTGAAGAGTGACTGGTCAAAAGAAGAACCACCAAAATTCAGTGAGGAAAAACCATCTACCAAAAGGTATTTCAGTTGTTTTGCATTACAGCGTAACATTAGCTAAATTCTCCGCTGTGGTGTGTATGTGACACAACTTGACAAAATGAAAAATCTATTCAACTGCAAGCAGAATGTTTAACTAATAAAGAGTACTGTAAATATGTTTGACTTTGATTAAACCATAGTGCATCTGTCCATCATTGTCTTAGGTGCAACATTGCTGTGAAAAACTAGTTTTTTGATTCTATAGGGGAAAAAATATTTGAATCAATTGAAAGAAAAAACTGACACTAAGTAGATGTCACAACTTTCTGTATCTGAAGATATTTTTTTCCATCTTGAGGCTTTTGTGTAAACCTCCCATTTCAGAAAGATGTGGAGATCTTCGTTGGAGATTGATTCATTGTATTTTAGCCACAAATCAGTTTGTTGCAAACATGAATGAAAATGTTACATCAAATTGTCCTTTTTGTTATGCCTTAGATGGTGTTTTCCGTATGTTTTGTGATTGCCCTAGACTTGACCCTATTTTTGTGCTGTTAAGAAAAATAATAACAAAATTAGGTTCCCCTTCTGTCGTTCACTTCGACGTTGTGTCGAGTGTACGACACTAGGGTCACTCTTGGGAGCCCAAACACCGCTGACATCTTTGAGAAAAGGCCAATGAAATTGGGTGTGCAGAATTTGCATAGCTGGCCACACCCGGATATCCGGGTATAAATAGGCCAGCGTAGCATCTGCTCGCTCGTTCTGTTTTTCGGAGCCGATGCAGCGTCTCTTCCTGAGAAGCAGCACTCATTCACCTCTTGATCTCCTCGTCGTTGGATCTAGGGCACAGGACGCTTCATGTCTTCCGGTTGAGCTGCCTAATGGGTTTGACAGCTTGTCTCAGGATGAGTTTAATCTCTCATTTGGCGCTCGCAAAGAAGATGAGCTGTCTCTCGCAGCATCGGAGGACGGGCTTGAGCCATCAGAAGCTGATGTCTCAACTGAGCAAGTTTGCGCAGGCGGGCTGAGTTTCAGTTTGAGGCAGGCGCTAAAATGGCGGCTGTGCTTGCCCGGGCGGCCAAAAGCATTGGGCTGGACTGGACTTTTTCACCCTGTTCCGAATGCTCGCGGCTGGACCGGAAGTCCATGAGAAATTGACAGAATTGTGTAAGGCACTTTTTTCAGCCAGAAAATGATATACCAACTCCTCCGTCCTCACCACCCTCGATGGGGGTCCAGCAAGGGGGTATATGGGGGGTCTCACAGGTGGAGAGTGCGATTGCGGTGCATTCTGCTCGCAAACGCCGCCACTTGGTGGGGCCACCCAGGACTCCCATCCAGGGCCTATAAGTTTCTTCGGCACTCGTGGCGAAGGCTTACATGGCTTCTGGACAAGCTGTGTCCGCCCTGACCATCCTGCAGGTCTACACGAGGGTAGTCCCGACCCCGAGGTGTTGCAGGAACTGTGCTCGACGACTGACTATGCCCTCTAGGCTACGAAGTCACGGCGTCACTTAGCCCACTTGACGCATGCTGGCGAACTCATGTTTCCTCATCCGTCAGTGGCGCATGGGGCAGATGCCATGGACAAGGGACGGTGTGTGTGTTACAGGACGTTTCACCTCCTACCACTGTGCCTTCCACAGCAACCCTGCCCGAGGTATGTCAAAACTGGTTCCCCTGAGTCCATTGGCAGGGTATCTGAATGCTTGGTTAAGCCTCTCCAATCCCTCGCGAAGGCTTCTCAAAACCATTCGACTCGGCTATGCGATTCAGTTCGCCAGGGGTCCTCCCAAGTACAGAGGCATTCTGTTCACCTCGGTTCGAGGCGAGAGTGCTTCTGTCCTTCGGGCGGAGGTTGCAACCCTTCTCCAGAAGGGGGCAGTCGAGCCTGTTCCCCTAGCCGACATGAAGAGGGGGTTTTACAGCCCGTACTTCATTGTACCCAAGAAAGGCGGAGGGCTCAGACCAATCCTGGATTTGAGGGTTCTGAATCGGGCCCTTCACAAGCTTCCGTTCAGAATGTTAACTCTCAAACGCATATTAACATGTGCCAGAAATCAGGATTGGTTTGTGGCAATAGACCTGAATCCTACCAAGGCACAAACCTTTTCTTCGGTTTGCCTTCGAGGAACGAGCATATCAGTACAGAGTCCTTCCTTTCGGGCTGTCCCTGTCTCCCTGCGTCTTTACGAAAGTCGCGGAAGCTGCCCTTGCCCCTCTCAGGGAAGTGGGCATTCGCATTCTCAATTATCTCGATGACTGGATAATTTTAGCTCACTCAGGGGAATTGGTTTGCACACACAAGGACATGGTCCTCGAACCACCTAGCTCGATTGCGACTTCGGGTCAACTGGGAAAAGAGCAAACTCTCCCCTGTGCAGAATATCTCTTTTCTCGGTGTAGAACTGGACTCAGTTACGATGACTACACATCTTTCTCAAGACCGTGCCCAGTCAGTGCAAAAATGCTTGAGGGCTCTCAAGCGGAAAACAGTGGTCCCTCTCAAAAACTTTCAGAGGCTCCTGGGGCATATGGCATCCTCAGCCGCGGTCACGCCGCTGGGTCTGATGCATATGAGACCGCTTCAGCACTGGCTTCGTATCCGGGTCCCGAGATGGGCATGGCACAACGGCTCACATCGTGTGAACATCACACCATTTTGTTGCCGTACATTCAACGCTTGGGAGGACATTTCTTTTCTACGAGCAGGAGTGCTCTTAGAGCAAGTGTCCAGACGCATTGTTGTTACAACAGATGCTTCCAAGACAGGCTGGGGCGCCGTGTGCAACGGGCATGTGGCATCAGGGGTTTGGACAGGACCTCGGCTGCATTGGCATATCAATTGTCTCGAGTTGTTAGCAGTGCTTTTAGCCTAGAGGAGGTTTCGACCCTTGATCCAGGCCAAGCACGTGTTGGTCCGGACGGACACCACAGCGACAGTGGCGTACATCAACCACCAGGGTGGTGTTCGCTCCCATCGCATGTCACAACTCGCCCGCCATCTCTTACTTTGGAGCCAGCACAGACTCAAGTCTCTGCATGCCACTCATATCCCAGGCAACCTCAATCGGGGATCGGATCTCTTCTCACAACAGGTCTCACTCAGGGGCGAGTGGACCAGACGGTTCAGCTGATTTGGAGTCAGTTTGGCCAGGCACAGGTGGGCCTGTTTGCCTCGTCGGAATCGACCCATTGCCAGTTGTGGTACTCCCTGTCCGAGGCTCCTCTCGGCACAGACGCACTGGCACACAGCTGGCCCAGGGGTTTACTAAAGTATGCGTTTCCCCCAGTGAGCCTAATTGCACAGACACTGTGCAAAGTCAGGAAGGATGGAGAGCAACTCCTGTTTGTGGCCCCTCATTGGCCCTGGTTCTCGGAACTCGTGCTCATGGCATTAGCTCCTCCCTGGCGAGACCCCCTGAGGAGGGACCTTCTTTCTCAAGGGAGGGGCACAATTTGGCATCCTCGCCCGGATCTCTGGAACCTCCATGTTTGGTCCCTGGACGCGACCAGGAGGAACTCAGAGACCTTTCACCAGCAGTGGTGAATACCATTACTCAGGCTAGAGCCCCCTCGACGAGGCGGGTGTATGATCTGAAGTGGCGCATTTTCGTAAATTGGTGTTCTTCCCAAGGGAAGAACCCTCGGAGATGTGGTATTGGGCCTGTGCTCTCTTTCCTCCAGGAAGGCCTGGACAGGCACCTGTCTGCCTCAACACTTAAAGTGTATGTGGCTGCTGAACCAAGACACGGTGGAAGGCAAATCGGTGGGGAAGCATGACCTGATTATCAGATTCCTCAGAGGTTGAACCCTCCGAGGCCACACCTCATTCCATCTTGGATCTCACTATCGCTTAACGAATCATGCCTGGAGTTCGGGCCAGCAGACTCTCACGTTGTCCTGAGAGCCCGGCCTGGATATGTTCCCAAGGTTCCCACCACTCCTTTCAGGGACCAGATGGTAACATTGCAAGCTATTCCCTTTCAAAAAGGGGACCCCGACCTGTCTTTGTTGTGCCCAGTGCGAGCCCTACGCACATACTTAGATCGCACTCAGAGTTTCAGACGTTCTGAACAGCTCTTTATCTGCTTTGGAGGACAGCAGAAAGGGAAGGCTGTCTCCAGACAAAGGATTTCCCACTGGATTGTGGATGCAATCCTAACGGCCTATCGGGCCAAAGGCCTACCCTGCCCTCTGGGAGTGAGGGCTCACTCTACCAGGGGCATGGCTGCATCGGCAGCCTTGGCGAACGGGGCCTCTCTAGCAGATATCTGTAGAGCTGCAGGTTGGGCTACACCTAATACATTTGCTAGATATTATAATCTACGAATGGAACCAGGTTCTTCTAGAATCCTGAACGGCAGTTCTTTGACTCAAGACACTGGTAGGGTGTAGAGCTTGCTGTCAGCGCTACTCCCCACAGGGTGGTTATGCGCTTATTCAGTCCTGCTTAAGTTCCTTTATGAACTCTGGACTACCTTTCCATCATATAGCACTTTACTTAGCGGAGTTTGGTGGAGGAACTTGCTATTAGAACCCATTATGAGGTAAGTCCCCTTGAGTGAACTCTCGTATTAGGTTAGTGCTCCACAGGTAGCGGCTCCTCGTGCGGCCCCTTGTGTGTATTCTCCACTGAGTAACCCCTGAGTTTCAGTGTTCCCCTAGACAGACATTTAATCTGTCAACAGGTTCTGAGTTTTGCTAGTTCTCCCCTTACGCTGAGCCCACCTCAGAATCCTCCCTGTGTGGTACTTCCTCTGTAAGTCCATAGGTGGATCTTCACCACCAAGACTTCCAGCTGAATATGAATGACACGCTGGCTTGTCAACATCTGCGCCCCCATGGACTCGTGACGCAGTTCGGCAGTTGTGGCGTTTTCCATTGGGACTCCTAGTGTCGTACACTTGACACAAATGTTTGAGAGTGAGTGTGAGTCCTGAGGCTGGCTGATCTCTGCCGGTGTGAGCTCAGTCAGTCTCAGCAGCAGCTGAAGGAGGGGCCTCTTTGTGAGGTTCAGCTGTTGGTGTTTCAGGGCTTTATAATGGTATATGCTGGGGTTGCTTGCCTTTCGGTGTTTCCAGAATTTGATGGCTCTTTTTGGATGTTTAGAAGGAGAGGGTATTGGCCTAATTCTGCCCTGCATCCAGGTGTTTTTCTTTGGACTTTGAGTATTCTTTTACAGAATTCTAAATGCAGATTTTCAATTGGATGCTGCCATATAATATGTGACCCTGGACCACAAAACCAGTCTTAAGTGTCAATTTTTCGAAATTGAGATTTATACATCAGTTGAAAGCTTTCCATTGATGTATGGTTTGTTAGGGTCAGACAATATTTGGCTGAGATACAACTATTTGAATATCTGGAATCTGAGGGTGCAAAAAAATCTAAATATTGAGAAAATCGCCTATAAAGTTGTCCAAATGAAGTTCTTAGCAATGCATATTACTAATCAAAGTTATAAAGTTTTGATATATTTACAGTAAGAAATTTACTAAAAATCTTCATGGAACATGATCTTTACTTAATATCCTAATGGTTTTGGGCATAAACGAAAAATTTATCATTTTGACCCATACAGTGTATTTTTGGCTATTGCTACAAATATACCCCAGAGATTTAAGACTGGTTTTGTGGTCCAGGTTCACATATGATTGGTTCAAGTACTGATATGAAAAGTTTAAGCCAGATTTGGATTGGGATATCAATTTTAATTGATCTTTATTTAATTTAAAGATTTATTTAATTTAATTTAATTTAAGTGATCTTTCTGACGGAGTGTGACTTTATATAGTTGAGTGCCTCACAGTATCGAAGGCGGAGGTCCTGATTTTCTCTCTCTGTTTTCAAAAGTTTCTTCTTGGAAATTGGGAGACTCGAGGGGTGGTATGGCACACAGGAAGACTGGCTGAGATGTTGATATGATGCCTTTTTTCGTTTTCAGCCACAGGTGGTACTTTTCTCTTTTGAATAATTCTATGGACAGTTCAGATTTAGTCCAGATTATCATCCCTCCCGAGTCTCTTCCATGTGTGGTTCATTTGAGTTTGACTGAAGATTATATTATTTCTCTGTATCCTGAGGGACAGCCAGTGGACTCGTCCCCTCTACACCAGGTTTCTTGTAAAATTATGATATCTAAATCATGAATTTATTTAGTAAATTCCGGAGTTTTAGTTTTTAGGCCAAAGAGTGAGGAGTTCAGACTTTGAATATTCCACAAGGAGATGCAAAGTGATTTCATCACAAAAAGAAAGATAATCTATAGAGTTTGTTTGCAATTTTGAGAAAAAGAGAAAGACACAAAAAGAGCAAAAACATAACAGATTGGGTGCAACAGTAAATACAGATAATGTGAGTAATGTTATGGTAGGAACTCAGAACATCAAGTAATTTAATTTGGATTTTTAAAAAAGTTCTTATCTCTGTCCAGTGTGTATTAGTAGGTGAGAACAGATGATACTCAGCAAGTGTTGTATGTTGTGAAGTTCAGCGTTGGCCGGGTTTACTCTTCCACTGACAGCCTGGGCGTAGCTCTGCCTCCCTGGCTCGGGTGGGGTCAGCTGTGGGGCTTTTGTAGAGCTGTCTCTGTCTGTGTGGCTCCTGTCTGGACTGAATCTCTGGCTGGGGCTCTAGATGAAGTGCTGGGTGGGATGCTGTTTCTTAAGGTGTGTCTTGCTGGTTTGACTGGGTTAAGGTTGGTTCTGCTCCACCTGGGGCTTGTCTGGTTGGTCCTGTTTAGAGTGACATCTTTAAGTCTCTTTGCCAGGATATATACTAGATTTTTACAGTATATATGTGGACATGATCATACAGCCAGTCAGTGTCTAGGTCTGGGTGGTGTACCAAGTAGACATTAGGCACAAGGGCACAGTGTCTGGAGATGCAGGCATTTATTTAATTGATTGTGTTGGGATGGAAATCTTTTCTCTGAAGCAGAGTGGAGAGGATGATTTTTGATTTGTGGAAAGTGTGTCTTGCTTTTTCCACTACAGCTCTGAGAGAATCGGACATTCTGTCATGTTGGCTCCGCAGATCATTGGTGCCCATATGGATTATGATGTGGCTGGGATGGCCCAGCTGAGATTCTGGCAGAAGCTCCAGGGCTTTGTCAGTGTTGGGACACCAGTGTTTAACAGTTCTGTGTTGGGGTAAGAGTTTCCTTATGCCGATGAAACTGGCAGTGGGCGGGTTTTACAAACCATAACAAACACAGACATTCCGGGCCGGAATGCACATTTTCAAAGGAGAATAACTGACTGTAGCATTGTTTGTCAGATAAACAAATATGCTAGTTTAGCATGTTTCTTAAATATTTGCAAACATATTATGGTATTTTTATGATCCTACATACAGCACCTTTAAAATACTCTGTAATTTTTGGTCATATAGATGAATAATACATGTTTCGAATCTGTAAAGACTACGTTTATTTGTGTGCTCTCACAATAACAACAAAACATTGCGCTTTTGTAGAATAATGAAAGCAAACAGGATGCGTTTTTTGAACTTGAGCGCAAAGCTCCGAAACTCTGTGTATATTTGCCTTACAGACATAAAAAATATATCTATAGAGAATGAAATGTCTACTTTAAAATAGACCAATTCAAATAGAAAACAAATATTCTCAGATTATGTAATCTGTAACAAGCATACTATTATTATTATAACCTTTATTTTACCAGGAAAAGCAGCACATTGACCAAGTCCTGGCCAAGATTGACAGTAACGCAGCTCTCGTGAGCTTAACAGATAACATCCTTCCATACATACACAGTTATAAATTAAATCAAATTTCCCCCCAAAAAAGGATATCAATACATAACTAGTCAAAACATCTACAGCCCAATATTTCCTTCTCCAAGTTATTTAAAATCACTTTAAAAACCACTAGTGAAACCAGCTCCCTATATAAATGCCTTTTTCCCAATTCAGTACGTACCACTGGAACAGACAATAAGAAAAATTCCTGGGAACGAAGGCTATAGCTACGGACATATTTTTTTACAGATGAAGATATGAAAGAAGTAAGCCCAGGATATATTTATAAATACGAGTAAAAATACACCATGCTATATGCCTAATGTAAAATAACCAATAACTTACACAAAGTTTAAATAGGTAGCCACAAATGAAAATCAGTCGCCTACACTGTGGAACCAAATATATAAGAAACGTAGAAAGTTTATTAGCAAAACGTAAAACGAATAAGAAAGCTTAGAGGCACGGCATAGCCTACACTTTGATATAAAATAAAATAAATAAATTACACAGTTTAAATAAAATAAAAATCAGCTAACACTGTGGAACCAAATAAATAAGAAACTAATGTTTAAAAAAACGTACAAAATAACATTAACGGCAGAAGTCAACAGGCTTTTCAAAATCCAAAATATTTTTAAAAAAGGCACTTTTGCATTTTGTTTCGAAACTTTTCCGCCATCGTCTGCCTCACCTCACTCTTCAGCTTGACTCACTCTCCTCACGTGATAAATGAAATCTGATCTGTGATGTGACTGTTGTTCGGCACGCTGCATTCAGTTTTAATTGTAGTGTCTGTTCCCTAACTGAACTAAATGATTTTTATTACTATGGTGGGGAACAGTGCCACGGTGGACAAGTGACGTAACCGGTTTTGCTGCTTTAAAACTGCCAACACAGTCTATCGCAGCAAGCCTACTGTGAGCTGTCTAGGTTGGGTCTCTCTGGTTGTTGGCTCACTGTGGCGGGTGTCTCTGGGGTGGAGGGCAGAGTTTGGGCTTTGTGGATCTGCTCTGGGTCTTGCCTGATGTGAAACGGCTCTCTCACCTGCTCTTTCAAGGCCTCGATCTCACTGCGCTGCTGCTCTCTCTCCTCCTGTAACTCTCTAAGCTGCTGCCTTGTCTCTAGTATGAGATGCTCTCTGTTCTGTAGCTGAAGTCTCAGTGTGGCCAGCTCTTTCTGATAGCTTTCCTTCTCTGTCTGTAATCTTTTCACTTGCTTTGTGAGGGCTGACGTTCTCTGTGTGATGTGCTCTGAGTTTTGCTGGAGTTCAGTGTGATGTATTCAAGTCGGCTGCTCCTATTTAAGTACGGTTTCTCTCAGCTGCACCATCTCCATCTCCAGCCTTGTGAAGTGCTCCTAGATATGACCGTGAATTTAGACAAAGCAACCTTGTCTGCCTCACGGAAACCTGGCTTAAAGATCATCATATAACCCCATGTTTAACAGGGTATACAGCAATACAAGCGGACAGAGACAAGCGCAGCTCATTTAACTAATAAAGAGTAAATATGTTTGACTTTGATGTGCTTTGATTAAATCATGGTGCATCTGTCCATCAGTGTCCATATTAGGTGCTTAAGGTGCAACATTGTACCACAGGAATGCAATAATATGTTACATGAGTAGTACATAAATTCAACATGGAGAAGCCTTTTTTTAATAAATTTTGTGTTGTCACATTTGCATTGTCTGGTACTAGTAAACTTGCGGATTGTTTTGATGTCTTTGCAGTTAGCTCAGTATCGCTCTGATTTAAAGCAATTCTCTTTCTTTTTCTTTCTTTATGTGTATCTATGTAGGCTACACTATGCATTATGTACAAAAAGGGTTAAATATAAACATGATATTTTAAAATAAAAAAACAACTGCTTGTTTACCATTTTAATGCAAAAGTTAAAATAAACTAATCTAAAACTAATCTAATCTAATATAACTAAATAATTTTTTTTTTTTTTTCGCTTCTGACTTCGCTGTTAGGACGGTCTTGCTTATTGGTCTGTGCTTTGCTCCCTATTTATATACTTTTCTCAGATCTCTCTAAGATTTTAACTTCAGCAGATCAGCACAGTGCTTAAACAACACATTTTTGGAAAAATAAGACTCTTTGCCTCCCACTGCCAGCAGATTACATTCCGGAGACGGGAAAACATAGCTGTCTACATTCAAACAGACGAGAGAAAATGCCTCTCGTGGAATCTACTTGCTGCATGAACTGCCACAGACTTTTACAAAGGATTGTGGTTCTTGAAACAAAGTTATTTGCTGGAACACACAGCAGATGATCATCATGGACTCACTCAAAGACAGTTCCTTGACGCCACCTTGTGGCGTAAAAATTAAATTGCACTGACTGACAGCCCATCTAGAACACGCAGGTGAAATATCAACAGAAAAAAGTATCTTGTCAGTCAGATTCGAGGATCAGAACTAACTGTTTATATATAGGCTAACAATATACTAATGATCTTATTGTCAGGTTTATGTTTTGTTATGTGGACCGTTATTTTGTCATTCTCTTCTGCTTACTTCACTTCCTGTTTCAACGCGATTTAGTTTCGGTTTGATTGGTTTCCGAATATGACCTCCTTACATCGTAACACATACACACACATATTTTATATATATATATATGCGGTAATACCACATACCGCGCTATTGAGCCACTCAAAATTACCACAAGGGAAATTCCTTAACCGCGACAGCCCTAATCACAGCTATGCTGATGATAGCCAGATTTACCTAGCCTTATCACCAAATGACTATAGCCCCATTGACTCCCTCTGCCAATGCATTGATGAAATTAACAGCTGGATGTGCCAGAACTTTCTTCAGTTAAACAAGGAGAAAACTGTTGTCGCATTTGGAAACAAAGATGAAGTTCTCAAGGTGAATGCATACCTCGACTCTAGGGGTCAAACAACTAAAAACCAAGTCAAAAACCTTGGGGTGATTCTGGAGACAGACCTTAGTTTTAGTAGTCATGTCAAAGCAGTAACTAAATCAGCATACTATCATCTCAAAAACATTGCAATAATTAGATGTTTTGTTTCCAGTCAAGACTTGGAGAAACTTGTTCATGCCTTTATCACCAGCAGGGTGGATTATTGTAGTGGTCTCCTCACCGGCCTTCCAAAGAAGACCATTAGACATCCGAGCATATCACACCAGTCCTCAGGTCCTTACACTGGCTTCCAGTTACACTTAGGATTGATTTTAAAGTACTTTTAATGTCATAGGACCTAAATACATTGCAGATATGCTCACTGAATATAAACCTAACAGACCACTCAGATCATTAGGATCGAGTCAGTTAGAAATACCAAGGGTTCACACAAAACAAGGGGAGTCCGCTTTTAGCTATTTTGCCGCCCGCAGTTGGAACCAGCTTCCAGAAGAGATCAGATGTGCTAAAACATTAGCCACATTTAAATCCAGACTCAAAACTCATCTGTTTACCTGTGCATTTGTTAAATGAGCACTGTGCTACGTCCGTGTTTTGTCCATAGAAATGCATTATTCACTACTGTAAACTGACATGACCGGTGGATGTTTTCTGTCCACACAATTAATCGATTATTTTCATTTTTCATTATAAATTCCTTTATTGATTAGTTGATGCAGTCCTACCATCCATGCATAGTCATGAGAAAGATAAAAAACACGGTTATACTGCATGTAATTACATTAAGTCTCATAATGAGACTGATGAATCTCCTGTAGTAAAGTGTTTTTTCTCTCTGTTCTTTGTGTCATTAGTGTAAGATCAGGCTCGTGGGTGTCCAGCTCTCCATCTGTGAAGAGTGACCGGTCAAAGGATAAACCACTGGATTTCAGTGAGAAAAAAACATCATCTATCAAAAGGTATTTCTTAACTTAAAAAAAAAAAGGTTTTACTGAAATTTTGGTATCATGATACTACTACTGGTTAATATAACACTACTAGTTAACATAATGCAAGTTCCTGATAAAAGAAGAAATGCTGGTGACTTTCTTGTTATTGTAAATCTGCATTTCCCATTTACACTTTTTTTTTTTTTTTTAAATAAATGCTGAATAAAAGTCAGTGTAACAGTGTTAAGTACCCTAATTGTTTGCGTGTGATTATGTGATTATTGTTGCACATGAAAACCCTTGAAAAGTTCCTGATTAGTGTGAATCTTCATCATAACAATAGAAAAGTGCAGCAGAATGGAAGTTAGCATGAAACAGCAGGGTTTACTCTGGCAGCCTGGAAGTTTTTGGTAATCAAATTCAGGTAGAATAATAGATAGCTTCCTATCAAAAAAAAAATGTAATTAATTTGATTACATTTATTTACTCATACATGTATCAGTACTGTGTGATTGATTATCAGGGCTTGAAATGAATTAATGTGCAAGAGAGAGGTTAATTCAATGCAGTGTTCATTATAAATGAGTCAAAGTTAATGATAAGAACAAGATCACTAACAACATAACAGCAACATAGACTATTATAAGGGTTCAAGCTAACATAACTATGTAGCAGGGACATCTCTGCTTTTTGTTTTAGTAACTAAACAAAAACTTTCTATGTTTTGTTCAGTTAGATTTATCAAATGTGTGAAATTACCAGCATATTAATTTTCACATCTATACATTTGTATAAAAAAATTGAGCCTCTGAACTGGAATTACCATTAACTTTTGCACTTTGTAAGTGCACATTTCTGAGGAGGACTAGAAAGAGCATGTGCAGATATCAAAAACAAAGGAGTTTCCTGTAGTCAAGTATGTCTTTCTTTCTCATGCAGGTTTGATGATTGTTTGCCCAAATGATAAACACAGCTGTGAACCTGTTAGTTTCTATGTGATTTGTTGTTTTTGTGATTTAGCAGTAAAGGACGGAAGACCACAGTAGACATTGGTGCAGAATATACACGATGGGAAACTCTAAAGGCCCAGATGAAAATGAAGAGTGATGTGGAACTGGCAACTTTTCTTCTTAACCGGTGGGAACACAAACATATGTTTTAGATAGCACAATTTAACTAAAAGGTTTAATTTACAACATAAATTATCAACCATGCCAAAGCGCATAATACATTTTTCTATAACATGTAACTTAGCTTTTGAAAGGGTGTACACTCTGCCTTTTGGAAACTAATTTAGCACTTTACAATAAGTGTTCAAATACTCTGCATCCCATAAAGAGAAATGCATTTGTTCCTAAAAAGACAACATTTATTTTGTCATGTCAGTTGTGTGATGATAATGACTTTGGCTACGACCTTCTGACATTTTCTGACATTGATATGTGATGTCATCAGTCATAAACAAAAAGAGAAAAAAATACAATTATACTGATGTTGAGAATGGATTTGTTTGCAAAAAAACAACAAAAAAAACTGTTTCTTACAAATTTCTCTAATATCGGAAATTAATTTTCTAACAGGATTCAATATGAGAAATCAGACTTCCAGAATTACCGCTTCAAAAAGAATTTCAGAGAAGGTCTTGTCTGGATCTTCCAGGTGGGGAAAAATATTGTTTATATTTTTAAATAAAGTTAAAAAAAAAATATATATATATAACAAACAAATACATTATTCAACAAATGTAAAATTGCATATTTTATTTGTTAAAAAAATGACAGTTAATTAATGTCTGCAGTGTTTCCGATATGATTTTAGTTGTGCACACATCCACATCCCTCCGTGATGGACTCTTTTTCATGTTGGTAGAAGAATATCTCCTAAAAACAACCTCTACAGCTTTCATATCGGCATGTCTTGTGCTGCTATCAGTAGGAATATACACACAATCTATTCTAATTTACATTACTTATGAAATTATTAAATTAAAAACTTACTTAAAGTTACAGTTATATGCAAACAATATTTAGCAACTTTACAGTTATGCATGATATACAGTCATATACAGAATAATATACAGTCATTTGGAAATGTTCATTTTCCCTAACTTAATTTTTACTGCTTTTAAGAAATTTATTAACATTTACTGTTGCATTAATATCATCAATGAGTCATGTCAAATTGCAGCAGCAATGCTCATAAATCAGTGGCAGTGTGCCTGCTAAACTGAATATAGGGAAACACTGGTTTGACATTTTTCAAGGTACTTCCAATAATTTTACTTTAAATGAATGATTCAAGTTTGATATGTTAACTCATGATAACTGATGTTCTAAAATTATATTAAATATTAAATACTGATGTTTTAAACATTTTATTTTTCATCTATACCATTGCTATTTTGTAGATACATTTCTCACATTATCACAGCTTCATTAATGCATTTTACAGCTGCCTGTCTGTAACTTGTTTAACCTCATGTTTATGTGGATGTAAGATTTAATTACATTTTATTGTTGTAATCTTTGTTTTTATGCTTTGATTTTAGAACCTTGAGAACAAAATAATTGTATTTCTGAAGACTGAGCTGGAAAAGTTTAAGAAAATATTAAAAAAAGAGAACACACAATACTTTATTCAGGACTTTACAGAGGACACGTGCAGTGTCAAAGAAGCAGCTCTTGATATCACACTTTACTTTCTTAAAAGTATGAAGCAAGATGACGTTGCTGACACTCTAAAAGGTAAGAGGCTCATGAGCATCTGTCATACTCTCACTTAAAAAAATGAGGAAAGAAAAGTAGGATCAAGTGTTTTTGTTGTGTTTGTTTAGATGAGCTGGTCTTCATTCATCAACGACAACTTAAATCAAACCTGAAGAAAAAGTACCAATGTGTGTTTGAAGGAATTGCAAAGCACGGTGACTCTACACTTCTGAATAGCATCTACACAGATCTCTATATCACTCAGGGTTGTAGTGAACAGGTCAATACTGAACATGAAGTAATACAGATTGAAGTGGCTTCCAGGCGTCATGAAACACAAGAGATACAGGTTGAATGCACAAAATTATTCCAAGCATCTGAACAAGACAAGCAGATCAGAACTGTACTGACAAAAGGAGTTGCTGGCATCGGAAAATCAATTTCTGTTCAAAAGTTTATTCTGGATTGGGCTGAAGGAAGAGAAAATCAGATATCAGCTTCATATTTCCTCTTCCATTCAGAGAGATGAACTTAAAGGAGAAAGACAAACAAAGTTTGATGAGTCTTTTAAGTCAGTTTTTCCCAGAGACAAAAAGACTGAACCTTACAAGAAATGATAAATTCAAAGTCTTATTCATCTTTGATGGACTGGACGAATGTCGTCTTCCACTGAAGTTTGATGTTAATGAGACATGGTCTGATGTATCTTCACCAGCATCTCTGGATGTTCTCCTGACGAACCTCATCAAGGGAAATCTGCTTCCTTCTGCTCTCATCTGGATCACCACCAGACCAGCAGCTGCCAGTAAGATTCCTCCTGACTGTATCGACCGGGTAACTGAGGTCAGAGGGTTCAATGATGCACAAAAAGAGGAGTACTTCAGAAAAAGATTCATGGAAAGAATCTGGCCAGTGAAATTATTGTTCATGTCAAACAATCAAGAAGTCTCTTCATCATGTGTCACATCCCAGTCTTCTGCTGGATTTCAGCCACTGTTCTCCAGAATATTTTGGAGGAGAAAAGAAATAATGATCTGAAAAACAATCAGGCTGATGACGCCTCCAAAACACTGCAGGAATCAAATACTGAAGACACTCCCAAGACTCTGACACAAATGTACACACACTTTCTCCGCTTTCAGATGCTGCAGAGTCGCCGGAAGTATGATAGAGAATATACACCAGATGTTTCCTGGGATAAAGATGCCATCCTTTCACTGGGAAAACTTGCATTTCATCAGCTAGAAAGAAACAACCTGATCTTCTATGACACAGATCTGGAAGATTGTGGTATTGAAGTCTGTAAGGCATCAGTGTATTCAAGTATGTGTACCCAGATCTTTAAGGAGGAAACAGGGATCACTGTTGGCACCATGTACTGCTTTGTTCACATGAGCATTCAAGAGTTTATTGCAGCCCTTTATGCACATATGTTTCTAGACATCAACAAGAAAAACGCATTTGTTCAAGAGTCTACAGAACAGGAAAACCAAAATGACACCATGATTGATTTGCTTAAGAATGCAGTGGACAAAGCGCTTGAGAGTGACAATGGACACCTGGACCTTTTCCTTCGCTTCCTCCTCGGTTTGTCACTTGAGTCTAAAAAAAAAACACTCTTACGAGGTCTGTTGACACAGCAAGATGGCAGTGATCAGAGCACAAAGGAAATAGTTCAGTACATAAAGCAGAAATTTGAAGATAATCTTTCTCCGGATCGATCCATCAATCTGTTCTACTGTCTGAATGAACTGAACGACCAAACTTTGGTAAAAGACATTCAAACCCACCTCAGCAAAGGAAGTCTCTCATCTGCTGATCTTTCACCTGCACAGTGGTCTGCTTTGGCCTTTGTGTTGTTGACATCAGAGGAGGAGCTGGAGGAGTTTGATCTTCAGAAATTCAAGAAATCAGACGAGTGTCTCATTCGACTATCACCAGTCATAAAAACTTGCACAAAAGCTTTGTTAGTAATTTGTCACATTTTGCACTCATCTGAAAAACACATTTGTGAATAAACTTTTCTAAGTCATTTGCCACTTGCAAGTAAATTCTAAACAACATGACGTAATTAATATTTCTATATAGTTTAATTTAATTTACGCATGTTCTATTTTATTCACATAAACCTTACTTAAATTTGTATATGGTTAAATGATATCAGTATGATTTAGGGCTACAACTAATCAATGTCAATAATGAGAATGTAATTATTGAGTAATCACATCTATGCACTTTACACTAAAAGCAGCTGCTAGTCATGTCATTTTTAATTAGTGAATTAAACATGTTTAAAAATAAATCTAAAATATAGTGGAATGTTTTATATCATGCACAATCTCATTTGCATATAGTTTAACATGGCCCTGGCAGGTGCTCTGGCAGGTGTGTGTGTGCTGTTTAATGCATTGGAGACATTTTCCTCAGTGTATAACTTACATTTTACAGTTATATCTTTAGATGTAAATTTTTAGAAAATGCATTTTGCATAAATGTTCATCCTGACAGCAAGGAAATCTCTGTTGAACTTCAGACTTCATTAATCGAGTGCCAATATGCACATGCAAGTGAAACAAATGCAACTAAAACAAACTGAAGTGCATATTTTTCTATGTTGGATGTAGGTTTAAAATGCTACATGTAACTTAATTGCATTTAAAGGGGTCATGAACTGTTCTCTGAGGTTCCCTTATGTTATCAAGATTGTTACATCAAAAACATGTTACAATTTAGAAGTAATAGGTTATTTCTGTCCTGTTTTGACCCCCTCATCAGAAGACTATGTTTGAATAGGTGTGGCGGATTGTAGACTCGGAAGTAAAAACCCACTATGTTTGACAGCCTACATCCTTCATAGATGGACACTGCTGTGATTTAGGTAAAAATTAGGCCCCTATTATGGATTTTTGAAAATTACCTTTCATGCAGTGTGTAACACAGCTCTGACTGAAATGAAACCATGAGTGACTGAAAACATCCTGCAAAATTTTAAATCTGACAGTGCACTGTGTATAAAGTCTCTCAAAAAAAAAAAGAGTTGACTCTGAATTATTGAAACGAGTCGTTTTTAAAACAAATCCCAAGCCGTTTTATGTTGATGTCAACATGAAACATTAGCAGTATTGCCCACCCATTTGTTGGTCTTTTCGCGTTGGTCTGAATGAAAATGCAAATTCATTCTTTGCCACTAGGTGCCACTTTTGGAGTGGTAAAAGTAGCGGTTTCCCCGGTAACGCTGTACACAACATCTTGTTGTCTTTGGAGCCATCTTTATCGTTTGGTTTCTACATAGACATGCGTTCATTTGTTTATCTCATTATTTACACTACATACGTGAATCAGTGGGCGGGGCTAAACAGGCAGTGGTGTAGAAGCAAGCCTTGATCTTCTACTGGGGAGGCGGTGCTTATCCACACTATTACGTCATAGAGTGTCACATTCCACAACCTGTCATTTTGGCTGACTGGCATCAAAATAAGCTGTTTTTAGACTAGTGAGAAGTTTTTAATTATGAAACTCAAAGGATGTTTTTTATAGTACAATGACCTCTTCTATGTCAAAAGATCAAGGGAATTTTGGTTTCTCCTCAGTTTATGACCCCTTTAATGAGAACATTACCTGTACAGGGACTTTTGTAATGGGGTATAAATATAATTACTATTCTCACATAAGTGAATGTTTTAGATCATAATGTTTCTTTCTTTTTTTTTTTCTTTTTTTGCACATAATGTATAGCATAATCTGCTTTGATACATTCACCATGTTACATAGCCTGCAGTTTGCACATTATTGGAAGACAACACTGGGCAGGATGTGGTAACTTCATTAAAAAAAAAAATAATAATAAAAAAAAAAAAAAAAAAAAAAAAAAAATATATATATATATATATATATATATATATATATATATATATATATATATATATATATATTATATATATATATATATATCAGTTTAGTACTAATTTATTGAATACACAATTTACAGATTAATCATTTATCAAAATAATGTTAGTTGCAGCTCTGCATCAAAACCATACACCTTAAAAAATTGATGTGCTTATTTAAAATTGTTTAGTTTATGTAGCAAGTATATCTGTGTCTAAAAAAATACTAATTACAATATATTTAATGTATAGGTAAAAATATTTACATTTCTGTATTTACCAAATCTAATTCTGTGATTTCCCTTATAGACTGAATGATTGTAACTTAACAGACAGAAGCTGTTCAGCTCTGGCTACAGTTCTTGGATCAGATTCCAATCTGAAAAAGCTGAACATGAACAATAATAATCTGAAGAATACAGGATTGATTTATCTCTGCACTGGACTGAAGAGTGTAAAGTGTGAATTGGAGATACTAAGGTATGTTGTGTGACAACAGTCAAAATTTGAGTTAAAACAAAGCTGAAGGTGTGATTTGTTTTAGAAATGATTTACAAATTATGTGACTAAATTTATTGTTTTAATATAACTACATTAAAGGGCTAATGATGAGTTACCAGATACATGGACAATATGAGAAATGCTTCATTTAAATATTTTTGTTTACTATTTAGAGTTATGAATTTGTAAATCTTAATATCCTCTCTTGGTCAGACCTATTTTTGTTCAGAGATCACTAAACTTCAGGAGACAAGACACAAGCTGATTTTTGTTCTTGTGTTTACACTCTTCTTTTGCTTCTTTTGCCTGTCCATGAATGGAAGTGAATTCCTTTTATTGTTTTGATATATTATAAAATTACACAAGGTTATTATAACTCTCCCCAATTTGTTTGGGACTTATTTATTACATTGTGCAATTAGAATGTGAATAAATTAAAAAAAAGAGTTGTTGTTTTTTTTCTCCAGGCTCAGTAAGTGTGATCTAACAGAGGAAAGCTGTTTAGCTCTTGCTTCAGTTCTCAGTTCAGACTCCAGCAGTCTGAAGAATCTTGATCTGAGCAACAATAATCTGCAGAATTCAGGAGTGAAGCTGCTCTCTGATGGACTGAAAGAGAAATGTAAACTAGAGAAACTCAGGTGAGCTGATATCTGACATACTAAAGGTATTTTTTGTTTGCTTCCATCTCACAAAATGTTTTCTCTAATGGATTTATATTGTTTAGGACATTTCTATAATCAGTTAATCTGAATGTTACATTTTCTTTCCTGTTCTAGTCTTTCAGACTGCAGTATCACTGAAGAAGGTTATATATCTCTGGCTTCAGCTCTGAGATCAAACCCTTCACACCTGATAGAGCTGGATCTCACAGGAAATGATCCTGGACAATCAGGAGTGAAGCAGCTCAGTGATTTACTGCAGGATCCAAACTGTCAACTGAAGACACTGAGGTGAGACGTGATAAATTAATGCAAAATGAATTATGCTGCAAGGTAATTATTTGTAGAAATATTATTTCGGAAATAAAGTGTGTTTCATGACATGGTGAGACATGATGAAATTATACAAAATAAATGACATGCAGAATTATTTTTATAGAAAAAATAATATACTAATACATTAATCTGTTGTTATTGTATTATAAGTTTTAATAAAGGTTTTCAACAGTAATTTCTAGATTTTTAATTATAAGTTTAGTAAATAACTGAATTGAATCCTGCTTCATTTTCCCTTCTGCAGGTTTTTGAGTCCTGCTGCAGATGAAGCCTGTCAGTATGTGACTGGAATTGTGGGTAAAAACCCGTTACTCCTGAGAGAGCTGAATCTGAGTGGACATGAACTAGGAGACACAGGAGTGAATCAGATTGCTGCTCTACTGCAGGATAAACACTGTAAACTCAACACACTGAAGTGAGTATTGTACATGGTTTAATATTTCTGAATGTAAAATACCTTTCAGATACGACATTATTTTAATGTTATATTTTCACTTGTTTTGTATTAAAACTGTCATTTTTGTTTATTAAAGAAGGTTTTAAGATAAATTGAGTAATGTTTACTGTGTTGTTTTCTTTCTCTGCAGGTTGAATAATATCAGTATTACAGCAGAAGGTTGTGCTGCTCTGACTTCAGCGTTTAATTCAAATCCTTCAAACCTGATAGAGCTGGATCTGAGTGGAAATAAACTAGGAGACTCAGGAATTGAGAAGATCGGCCCTCTATTGGAAAATACACAATGCAGATTAGGGAAACTGAAGTTTGTATTTTCATTTATTTACATGTTTGCGTGTGAATATACATTTAATAATGTGTAGTGTTTTCTGTATCTTTGTGGTTTTGTTTGATTCACTAAACTTTAATATTAACAACAAACAAAATCCAAAAGACAGAAACCTAGGTAACATAGGAAGAGCTTGAGCAGAACTGAGAACTCCAACGGTACATCCATCAATGAACAACACCAGACAATGAACAAAGAGAACACAAAGGCTTACAGTAAATACACAGGGGACAATTAGACCGACAAAGATACAGGTGTAAACAATTAGGGAGTAATCAATGAAAACACACGAAACAGGGACAGAGGAAAATGACCAGATAAGTTCACAGAATTGCAGAGATACAGAAAACATTATGAAATGTATATTTGGTATTTCAAATGATAAAAATCTAGATTACCATAGAGACTACAATGTCATTTTCATTTCAGTTTTAAATTTTTCTTGGACTACTTACAATTTTAAATATTGTGTGAAATATTATGACATTCAAATGAAGCAGGTGATATCATTAAAACATTGGTTTGTATATACAGACTTTCAGACTGCAGTATCACTGAAGAAGGATATAAGATTTTGACTTCATCTCTGAAGTCAAACTCACACCTGACAGAGCTGGATGTCAAAGGAAATGATCCTGGACAATCAGGAGTGGAGGGGCTCATTGATTTACTACAGGATGACTCATGTAAATTAAAGAGCATCAGGTGATAATTGTCTTCAAATATTTCAAAGAAGCCACATACATGGAGTCAAAGCTGTGCAACTATGTAGAGGAGACAATACTTCCAGAATTAAAAATGACATGAAGTAGAATTTTCTTGAATTTCAATTTAAAGAAATTCAACACAATTACACAACTATGATAGCATTGCTATCTAATCCATGTTCTCTTCAACTTCCTGTAGATTTTTGAAAAGTCCTGCTGCACAGGAAGCGTGTGAGTATCTGTCTGAAGTTCTGGGTAAAAGTCCATTATTACTGAAAGAACTGGATCTGAGTGAAGATAAATTAGGAGAGCTGGATGGGGAGAAACTCTCTGCTCTTTTGATGGACTCTCATAGCAAACTGGAGAAAATCACGTGAGGGAACAATACATTATATGTTATACAATACATACACATACATACATTATAACTTCTATTTATTCATTATTAAAGACTGAGTCACATGTGTGATCAGATATGAGGTTCTGTTAATCTGATGTGTGTGTTCAATATGTGCTGACTAAATAATGCTTTTTTGTTTTGTTTAGGCTGAATAATTGTGAGCTGACAGAGAAAAGCTGTTCAGTTCTAGCTACTGTTCTCTCCTCCAAAACCATCCTGAAAGAGATGAACCTGAACAACAGCCGTCTGCTGGACTCAGGAGTCAAAGAGATCTGTGAGGGACTGAAGAATCCTGTGTGTGAGCTGAAGATACTGAAGTAAGTACATTTCACCATCAGCTACACTGATCACAACCAGTGGCGTTGCGAGTGGGGGGCTTTGCGGGCTTAAGCCCCTGTTGTTTTGCCAAAAGCCCCTGATCTTTTAGAAGATGGACCATTCACTTCACAAATAAAATGTTTTATTAATTATAATTTGTTCTCCAAGTACTAGAAATCCATCTGTCCATGATGAAAAGCAGTCTGCACTGATGGCTGTGGTACATTATTGCCTAAATTATGTGTTCATTCCACTAAACATAGCTTTAAAGCCCTCGTTTTATGTTTTGAATATTTAAATAGCCAGATCACGAACAGATTCAGTCATAACATTTAGATTTTTAAATCTGTGTTCGCGCTACCGCTGACCCAGAGAGGGGAGTTAATATGAAACATCTTTACAAGTCTTTTGTATCGTTATTTCTGCATTACAAACCTTCAAATAATCACAGAAGTACTGGAACAAAAGTTTATAGTTTGGACATGAACACTGGTCTACCTTTTTGAAAGTGACTTCATGCTTCAAACAAAGATTGTATCAATTACATCGTTATGCCTGCAGGTGGCGACAAGTGACTTAAAAAAGAGATTCATTCAAAAACGTTGATTCATTCAGGAATTAAACAAGTGAAGTCTTTGAGCAAGTCACTGAATCATTCGTTCAACTTGATTTTTTTAACAATATGTTGAATATAGAATAGCCTACATTTTATAAGCAGATTGTTGCAATTTACATTTTGTCAGAACCTGTATTCTCCATTCTCCATTTATCCAGAATTGTGCAGCTCTAGTTGGTCATTTATCTACATGTAATATAAACAAATAAACTATTTTAAAGTCAGATAAAGCATCAAAGATGTGGTTAGTGAGGCTCAGTATACAATGTATGGGGGCGAGGGCAGACCTAGTGGGGGAAAAAAATACTAAAATGTATTTGAAGTATTCTACAAATACATTTACATATTTATGTGCATAATAAAAATACCCTGTGATTGTACTTTTGGTATACTAAACTGGTATAATTTAAGTCTGCTAAATTGGAACAATTAATTTTGTACTTAACCCATTTAAAATATCCAAATGATGTGTCATTAGTAACCCTTTGAAATAATCAATAATTATTATTTTTTTAATTTTGGAAAAGTGTGTGAAAAATTATGTTTTATGGCCGGTCACAATTGTGACCGGTGGGATAATGTGTGTGCTGAATTAACATATTTCATAAAAATTGTTATATATCTTAGCTCAGCTATTTTAAACAGTTTGATCACATTCTAAGGTTACTATTATGCATAAAAACCTATGACCCAATACTGATAGGAACCCAATACTGGCGAGCAGTCGGAAAATCACGGACGGGATTTGTGACAAATATGTTAGTAGCGGCAACTTTACATGTTAAAGACACCAATAATCTTCGGGTAATCAAAAAAAAAATGTTTTATTCATTACATCATAATCTGATTTATTTATTTTTTTTCCTTCAGGAAATGGCCAGACTAGAATAAATAGCAACACAGTAGCAAACAATAAACGATATGGCAAGACAAAAATTTAATTATAAAACCAAAGTTTGACCAATTATGAGTAAGGTTAGGTTAAAACATCTAAATATGATGTCTGATGTCACTTCCAGATGTGCCGTCAGATGCTGAGCCGACCCAGGATGTATAACTTACCATCAGACTCTCCATCACTCATGGCATTTAGTGTTTCTAATACCGACCTTCCATAAATCACCTTCTTTTAGTCATTTTGACTTTATTTATGAAACTGATAACCACTATAATCAGTGAGTGAAAGGCGTTGCCTAGAAATGTACAATGTTAAAACATAAGCGGCAAGAAAATGACAGCACGAAATACATGCATTATATAGCGGGTAAATTTGACCCGCTCGGCGCTTATAGGTATAAATGGTCCGTTTTTTGATCTGGTATTATCCAAATAATTTTTAACAACATTGGATTGTAAATTACATAATTTTAGTAAAAGTCAATGACTGGGAGACTTGAATGTTTTGTTGAAAATCTGTTACGTACATTTGAAAAATTTACCCCGTGGCGGTTCTAGTGTTAAGGGAATAGATTACAATTGTGGCATGTTTACATTTACATTTACATTTAATCATTTAGCAGACGATGGCACCACAAGGCATCGTTCACTTGCAGAACGCAAGCTTCTGGAGGGTGCATAAGTTTGAACTAGTGAGTTTAGGTATATTGGTGCAGTGCTAGTTGTTGTCTTGTAGGCAAACATCAGTGCCTTGAATTTAATGCGAGCGGCTATTGGTAGCCAGTGTAATCTGATGAAGAGAGGGGTAACGTGAGCTATCTTTGGTTCATTAAAGACCACTCTGGCTGCTGCATTCTGGATCAGTTGCAGAGGCTTGATAGTACATGCAGGAAGGCCCGCCAAGAGAACATTGCAGTAGTCCAGTCTGGAGAGAACAAGAGCTTGGACAAGGAGTTGTGCGGCATGCTCCGACAGGAAGGGTCTAATCTTCCTAATGTTATATAAGGCAAACCTGCAGGACCGGACCCTTGTAGCAATATGGTCTGTGAAGCTTAACTGATCATCGATCACAACTCCAAGGTTCCTGGCTGTCATGGAGGGAGTTATGGTTGACGAACCTAGCTGTATAGAGAAGTTGTTGTGAAGTGATGGATTGGCTGAGAACACGAGCAGTTCTGTCTTGGCATGGTTGAGCTGAAGGTGATGGTCTTTCATCCAGTTAGAAATGTCGCTCAAACATCTACCGTCGGATCATCTAGTTGAAATGAGAAGTAGAGTTGAGTGTCATCAGCATAGCAGTGATGAGAAAAGCCATGCTTCTGAATGACCGATCCTAATGACGACATGTAGATGGAGAAGAGAAGTGGTCCAAGCACTGAGCCTTGAGGAACTCCAGTAGCAAGAAGCTGTGACTTTGAAACCTCACCCCTCCAAGACACCCTGAAGGACCTATCTGAGAGGTAAGACTCAAACCACAGGAGCGCGGTTCCTGAGATGCCCATCTTTCTGAGAGTGGACAGGAGGATCTGATGGTTAACTGTGTCAAAAGCCGCAGACAGGTCCAATAAGATGAGTATAGAGGATTTGGAAGCTGCTCTTGCAAGTCTCAGGGCCTCTGTAACCGAGAGTAGGGCAGTCTCAGTAGAGTGGCCGCTTCTGAAGCCCAATTGGTTGTTGTCCAGAAGATTGTTTTGTGCGAGAAACAAAGAGAGTTGGTTGAACACAACTCGCTCAAGTGTCTTTGCAATGAATGGAAGAAGGGATACTGGTCTGTAGTGTTCTAAAAGTGCTGGATTTAGAGAGGGTTTTTTAAGCAGTGGCGTTACCCTAGCCTGCTTAAATGCTGTTGGAAATGTACCAGTGTGAAGAGAGGTGTTGATAATGTGAGTAAGCGCAGGTATGACCGAAGAAGAAATGGCCTGAAGTAGGTGAGTGGGGATAGGATCTAGCGGACAAGCAGTGGGATGATTAGAAAGGATGAGTTTTGAAACTTCCGTCTCCGAGAGAGGAGAGAAGGAGGTGAGGGAGTGTGTATTAGTCGGTATGAAGTTATCAGTTTGTGGTGTGAGGAATTGGTCACTGATGGTTTTTGTTTTATTTGTGAAGAAAATTGCAAAGTCATCAGCTGTAAGAGTTGATGAAGGAGGAGAGGAGGACAGAGAAGAGAAGAGAAAGTTTTGAAAAGTGTGCGAGAGTCAGAACAATTGTTGATTTTGTTGTGGTAGTAATTTGTTTTAGCCGTGGAGACGTTTGCAGAGAAGAAAGAGAGGAGTGACTGATACGCACTAAGGTCAGTAGAGTTTTTTGATTTGTGCCATTTCCTCTCTGCAGCCCTTAGTTTAGTGCGATGTTCACGGAGAACATCAGACAGCCAGGGTACAGAGGGGGTAGAGCGTGCTGGTCTGGATGAAAGGGGGCAAAAGTTGTCTAAGCAAGATGTTAGAGTGGAGCAAAGAGTGTCAGTAGCAGTGTTTGTGTCCAGTGCTGAAAACTGAGAGGGTGAAGGAAGTGCAGATGTAACCAATGAGGAAAGGCAAGAGGGAGAGAGCGAGCGTAGGTTACGGCGAAAGGTGACCTATGGGGGAGTGTGTGCTATGTCCGGAGTTAGTGTGAGGTTCGAAGTGATCTGAGGTGTGCAGTGGAGTAACTAACATTTACATTTATGCATTTAGCAGACGCTTTTATCCAAAGCGACTTACAGTGCATTCAGGCTATACATTTACATTTGTCAGTATGTGTGTTCCCTGGGAGTTGAACCCACGACCTTTTGTGCTGCTAACGCAATGCTCTACCACTGAGCCACAGGAACACAACATGTTGTCAGTGGAATGTTGAAGTCTGCAAGCAGTACCAGAGGAGTGCCATCCTCAGGAAAGTTTGACAGTAATACATCCAGCTCCTCCAAGAAGTTTCCCAGTTGACCTGGGGGAAGATACACAACTACAACGTGAATTTTAGCAGGGTGTGTAATAGTAATTGCATGAGATTCAAATGAGCTGTTGCCTGTAAGAGATGGTAGAAGATCAAATTTGTTTCTAAAGGCTGTTGTTTCTCCTAACAAATACAATATAGATTCATGAAAAAGTCATTATTGGCCTGGTAATGATTAATAGTCTAGCCCTATTATAACAAATGCTACAGTTAAGAACTATGATACTTTTTCATAGAGCACAAGTACCAGTCAGAATCGAGAGCCAATGGGTTCTATTGATGAGCGATGGAAAAACCTGGCCTTCAGATATTCCAATGATGGAATAGATTAAATCATTAAGAGCCTGATGAACTGTGAAGGAGTAAGAATATAAGAATATAAAAAAATGTTAAGTTAGATTGACTTCCCATGGTGTGTTGAATTAGAACATTCTGTCATATCCTATGGAAACAAGTAATTGTTAACTAGCCAATTACTTTATTGCAGTTACGCAATCAACCAACTTTGCATGTGTGGTGGATAGCACAAAAGACCATTTTACAAAAATAAACATTTAAGCAAACAAACAAATAAATAAACCTTAAGAGGGAGCATGACCCAGGGTCCACTTCAACCCCCCACCCCCCAATGTTCAAACCAAAACTACGCCCTTGGTATCAATACTTCATTAATAATAGGCTACTTAGTAAAAAGATGCCATTAAAATATATATTTAAAATATGCTATATTTATGTTGTTACATTAATTTGGAGGTTCAATGTGAAATTATGACAAAATACATATGCAATTAATCATGATTAATTACAGGGGGGAAAAATTATCGATTGACAGACAGCACTAATGTTAACCTTTTATAGATTTTAGATTTCAAATTAATTTCTAATTTTATAGGTCACCCCAGAAAGAGATCGGGACGGCCCCCACCGCCTTGACCCCCTTCAGATTTTCAGTTCGTTAATCCGGCCCTCAAAGGAAGTTAACTGAATAGCCCTGCTCTAATCTGTTAACATGGATGTGGAAAAAAAAAATACACACTGCAAATATATATATATATATTAGAGGTGTGCAGCGGAGCCATTATTTGTATCTGTGACAATCTCAAAATGATTTGTATCTGTATTCGGATAGATCCGGAAGTGGGCGTGGCTTAAACCGGAAGTTCGTCAAATTACATGAAAATACCATTTTAAATGCAAATCTGTTCGATTCATAGTTTTCATTTAACAAATATGCCTTGTATAACTAAATAAATTATTCTTTTTTATTAAAATTATAATTTTGCAAGTATATTTTATTTAAAACTTTATCAAACAAGAAAAATAACTTTATTCTTCTTATTTTCCAGTGAAACTTTGTGTACAAATTTGACGAGACAAGCATCCACAATCTTAAATAAGATCACTAGTAGACAAAAAGAAGCTGGAAAAAAAAAAATTGGAAATGGAAAGAAAGTGTTCAGTAGCCTACTCATAGCAGAATGACAATAAAGCTCGCTTGAACTAACTTAGATAACTTAAATGATAAAAAAAACTCGTAAATCATTTACGAGATTTTTTATCAACAGAGTGCAACAAATCATTTGGACCATCCAAAAGTCTTGATCAAACATCACTTTTCTTCGTCTTATTAAATCTAATGCCATTCACGAAAAGGGCTAATGTGATGGTTTTTACAGTTGGATTTCGAAAAGGTTTGAAGTTAGGACCATTTTTAGGATATTTTTGTCAAGTTGATATAACTCCAAACAAAGCTCTGATTTCTGAGAGAAGCACAGACCCCAACGCGGCTTGCGCTCATTTCATTCATATAGGCTATAGTTTACACTTATTCAGTTTACATCCAGGCCCATAGCCAGCTATGAGGTCCAGACCTCTGTAAATGTTTCATGTTCAAAAATAAAATTTAAAAACATATGAAGAATTATTTAAAATCATGTCGCTGAATAAATTCATGTGGCTGACTTGCAGCAGCTGTGAAAAGCAGGAGTGAAGGAGCTTGGCGCAAGTGCATCCTCCGCTCCACTACTCCATGTTGCCAGATCTAGTTATTATAAGCGTTGCTGGACTTGTTTTAATACTTAATGTAACAGCGTTAATAAAGTAATTAGGGCATTAATAAAGTGGGAAGATGAAGGTTGAGGTTAGAGATTCTGTAACCTATTTGCAAAATATAAGAATTAAACTTATTTTGGTGCATTTTTCAGGAAACTGGTTGTGTTTGTTTTTTGTAGCACTATTTGGCAAAACTACTTTGCCGGCACTGACGGGCAGCAATCAAAAGATTAGATTAGATTAGATTAGATTCAACTTTATTGTCATTACACAAGTACAGGTACAGGGAAACGAAATGCAGTTTAGGTCTAACCAGAAGTGCAATAGCAGCAAGTGCAGTATATACAATGGTTGAATAGTGCAGGACAAGGATATGTACTGAATATTTGTATAAATATTGTCACGGGGTGAAGAATCACACGACAAGGAAGTGCAAAATAAATACCCCGGAGGGTGGATTTATTTGTGAACAAGCAGGTGGGTGTCAAGTGCGGTGGTGCCTCTGTGCTGTGAGTGCCGTCTCTTCTCCTCTTCCTTGGCCGTGGATCCGTGCTCGGTGCAAAATCCTGTGCTCAAGGGGGTGCCGCTCGGTCATACGCTGCTGTCTGAGGAAACAACCAGAGAAAGGCGTTAGCTCTTGACTCGTGGAGAGTGAACTCACTTGTGGCTTGGTTCGGCGTGGCTTTAAGTGGTGGCTGCTGATGAGTCTCAGCTGTGACCGAGCGGCCGGTAATGAGGGAGTGCAGGTGTTCCTGATCCGTTTCCAGGATGACGCTGATGAGTAATCGGGACGCTCGTCACACTCCCCCCCCCTAAGCGTCGACCTGGTCCTGTCAAAGATATGAGTTAGTAGGGGAGAAATAGGGGGTGGGTTGGGAGTGACCCCTGACAGACCTGCGAAAGCTGTCCATATCCGGGAGAGCCCATCGGCGTTGGCGTTCGCGGCCCCGGCCCGATGTCGCACGTCAAAGTGGAAGTCCTGGAGCGCGAGGAACCAGCGAGTTACCCTGGCATTAGTGTCCTTGGCACGCGCCATCCACTGTAGGGGCACGTGGTCGGTGACGAGGGTGAATTTTCGGCCCAGGAGATAATACCGCAGCTCCAGGACTGCCCACTTGACGGCCAGGGCCTCCTTTTCAACCGCGGCGTAGTTTTTCTCGGCGGGGGACAGCTTTCGGCTGATGTATAAGATCGGATGCTCTTCACCTGCTTGGATCTGCGACAGGACGGCCCCGAGTCCTGCGTCAGAGGCATCCGTCTGTAACAGGAAGGGGCAGCTAAAGTCCGGGGCTCGAAGAATGGGCTCGGAAGTTAGGGCCACCTTAATGTCCTGAAAAGCTTCTTCGGCTGCTGATGTCCACTGCACTTGCTCCGGCTGCCCCTTCCTGGTCAGATCTGTCAGAGGGGCGGCTAAAGAGGAGAAGTTAGGGATGAAGCAGCGATAATAACCTGCCAACCCCAGAAAGGCTCGTACCTGGGTCTTGGTCTTCGGCCTGGGAGCGGAGCGTACGGCTTCGACCTTCTTCTCCTGTGGCCGAATTAGACCCCGCCCGACTTGGAAACCCAGGTACTTCACTTCCGAAAGCGCCAGATGACATTTGCGGGGGTTGGCGGTAAGTCCAGCCCCCCGGAGCTCTGACAGCACCCTCCGTAGCCGTTCCACGTGGTCTTCCCAGGTTTCAGAGTGGACTACGACGTCGTCCAAATAGGCGGCGGCGTATAACTGATGGGGCCGCAAGATGATGTCCATCATCCTTTGGAAGGTTGCGGGTGCCCCGTGAAGGCCGAAGGGAAGGGTCCGGTACTGCCAGTGGCCGCTAGGGGTGGAAAAGGTGGTTTTTTTGTCTGGCGTCCTCTGATAGCGGCACTTGCCAATAGCCCTTGGTGAGATCTAGGGTGGAGATGTACCGGGCCCTCCCCAACTGATCCAGCAACTCGTCTACTCTAGGCATGGGGTACCCATCGAACTGGGAAACCTCGTTCAGGCGGCAGTAGTCGTTACAGAAACGGAGGGTGCCGTCCGGTTTCGGGACCAAGACGATGGGGCTGGACCATGGGCTGCGGGATGGTTCGATCACCCCTAACTTCAGCATTTGTTGGATCTCTGCCTCAATAGCCTGCCGGCGAGCCTCAGGGACCCGATAAGGTCGCTGCCTGACAATGACTCCAGGAGGGGTTCGGATGTCATGCTGGATGACATTAGTCCGCCCAGGCAGGGGGGAGAACACATCCGAGAACTGACCGATCAGGTGCTGCAGCTCCGTCTTCTGGGCGGCCGACAGGTGGGGGTTAATGTCTACAACCACGGGCTCCGAGATGGTGAGGGCCGCGAGCTGGTCCCTCGTCCCCACCCACTTCTTCAGTAGATTGATGTGGTACAATTGTTCCGTTCTTCGACGGCCGGGTTGCCGGAGGCGATAGGTCACCGGCCCAATCTTTTCTAGTACTGTGTACGGGCCCTGCCACGTGGCGAGGAACTTGCAGGTGGCGGTGGGGACGAGGACCATTACCCGATCTCCGGGTTGGAATTCCCGTGGTTGGGCCGCCCGGTTATAGTGGCGTTGTTGGGCCTGCTGTGCGTGGCTCAAGTGCTCCCGGACTAATGGCATCACCCGGTCAATCCTCTCCCTCATCTCTCTAACGTGTTCGATGACTGAACGTTGGGGGGCCGGCTGCTGCTCCCAGGCCTCCTTCGCCACATCTAGGAGACCTCGGGGTTGACGTCCGAAGAGGAGCTCAAAGGGGGTGAAGCCAGTTGAGGCCTGGGGGACCTCGCGGATGCCAAACAGGACGTATGGAATCATGAGGTCCCAGTCGCGCTTGTCCTCTGCCGCCACTCTTCTCAGCATTTGTTTCAGGGTGTGGTTAAAGCGCTCGACGAGTCCATCTGTCTGGGGGTGGTAGACTGTGGTCCTCAACTGCTTCACTCTCAGCAGTCGGCAGAGGTCAGCCATTAGCCGGGACATGAATGGGGTCCCCTGATCGGTCAGGATCTCTACTGGGATGCCGACTCGGCTGAACAGAAGAAAGAGCTCCTGGGCGATCGTCTTGGCTGTGGCCTTCCGCAGGGGGATCGCCTCTGGGTACCGGGTGGCATAGTCGACAATCACCAGTATGTGCTCATGCCCCCGGGCGGACTTCGGCAGCGGCCCTACCAGATCCATCCCGATGCGCTCGAAGGGCACCTCAATGATGGGGAGCGGAATCAGCGGACTGGGGGGAGGTTTCCTGGGCGCGGTGATCTGGCAATTGGGGCAGGCCTGACAGAACAGTTTCACCTCGGCTTCTAAGCCGGCCAATGGAACCGGTCTTTGATCCGTTGGGCCGTGTTGACCGGCCCGAGGTGCCCTGCCATAGGATGGGAGTGGGCTAGGGTCAGGACCGTCTCTGTTTTCGAGCGGGGTACCACCAGTAGTTTTTTTCCTCCCCCCTTCGCTGTGCGACACAATAGAGTAGGCCATTCTCGACGACGAAGTGCGGGAGAGGATGGGGCCCCGGTTGAAGCTCTTTTCCGTCCAACACCCGGACCTGGGTCCAACAATGTTTCAGCCGGTCATCTTCCCGTTGGGCTCGGCCGAAAGAGCCCCCTACCGTCACCTGCTGGAATATATCATAGAATAGATTAGCGTTTTGGGAGGGGGACTCACCATCTCTCCCGCTGTCCGTTGTCAAGAGGACGGGCCGTCGTCGTGGCGTTTTCGGGGCTGGTTGCTTTCGGCGGCCCCCTCCCGGGCTGGCAGGCTGAGTGAGGGCCGCTAGGAGACGATCAAATCCTGGCCAGTCCCGGCCGATCAGGACGGGTATGGGGAGATCCTTCATTACGCCCACTTCGACGGGCCAGGAGCCTAGAGCAGCCGAGATAGTTACGCGACGGGCTGGGACCTGTCGGGTATCCCCGTGGACACAAGTTATGGGCAGTGTCGTTTTGCACTCCGTGCGAGGGGCCAAGACGTGCGCCTGTACGAGACTTACGGCGCTCCCCGAGTCTAGCAGGGTCCGGAACGGCCTTCCATTCACCTTGACCTTGGCCTCGGGTGCTCCGGCGGGAAGGTCCCGATGCACGATACAGCCTGCCAGCCAGGTTCGAGCGGGGGGTGTGGGAGGCTCTGTGGGCATGGGCTCATCTCGAGCGGAGGGGGCCGCCGGCCTACTCGGGTGTCGCGGGGTGCCCTCCGGCGCGCGTCATTCCTGGCCCACCCTCCGGGGAAACGGTGGCACTCTTTCCCCGACATCCGCCAGTTCCACTGCTTCCACCAGCTCTAGGGTTGAGGTCGGGTTCCTCATGCCGACCGCCTGTCTGTATGCGCGAGGAAGGGCGCGGAAGAATCGGTCGATGACGATACGCTCCATCACCTGCGTCGCTGTGGGGTCCCCTTCCAACAACCAGTGGCGCACCAGTCGTGTCAGCTCGGCGGCTTGGGCCCGGGCCGGCAGTCGGGCTTTGTATTCCCACTCATGGAAGTGTTGCGCCGCACAGACGGCTGAAAGGCCCAACCGGGCTAGGATTTCGCATCTGACCTCTTCATATCGGCCGGCGGATACTGTGGGAAGGCTGAAATAGGCTCGTTGAGCTTCTCCAGTTAAGAGGGGAGCCAGCGCCCGGGCCCAGTCCGCGGGTGGCCAACCTTCCAGGGTTGCGGTCGTCTCGAACATCTGGAGATATGCTTCGACATCATCGTGTGGAGTCATCTTCGGCAACAGCCTCACAGCCTGTACACGGGCATCTGAAGCTGGTGACGGTGGATAAGCGGCTCGGAGGGCCGCAAATTCCTGCTCCGTCTGGTCCTGCCGAGCGGCGAGGTGTTCAGCGATTTTCTGCTGGCGGATGCTAACCTCGGTGAGGTGTTTTACGAGTTCCTCCATGTCTGGGGTGTGAGTCGGGGAAGGAGCGCGCACCTATAAGGAGGAGGACAAAAAAATCGGGGGTGAGTAGTCAGGCAAGTGAATCCGCTTGTCGGTGATCCTTCACTCTTCATGCCCGCATTCTCCAACACTTGTCACGGGGTGAAGAATCACACGACAAGGAAGTGCAAAATAAATGCCCCGGAGGGTGGATTTATTTGTGAACAAGCAGGTGGGTGTCAAGTGCGGTGGTGCCTCTGTGCTGTGAGTGCCGTCTCTTCTCCTCTTCCTTGGCCGTGGATCCGTGCTCAGTGCAAAATCCTGTGCTCAAGGGGGTGCCGCTCGGTCATACGCTGCTGTCTGAGGAAACAACCAGAGAAAGGCGTTAGCTCTTGACTCGTGGAGAGTGAACTCACTTGTGGCTTGGTTCGGCGTGGCTTTAAGTGGTGGCTGCTGATGAGTCTCAGCTGTGACCGAGCGGCCGGTAATGAGGGAGTGCAGGTGTTCCTGATCCGTTTCCAGGACGACGCTGATGAGTAATCGGGACGCTCGTCACAATATATATAGAAAAATGATTATTAATATAAACAGAATTTACAGGTGAATATGTATAGTGAATAAATATACAGATGGCTATTACTATAAACAGAATTTACAGGTGATATGTACTATCAATATAATATATATATATATATACAGATGACTATTACTATAAATAAGGTGTAAAAGTGCAATGGAAGTGATTGCATATTACAATTAGACATACGGTGCAAAATGTTGATGTAAACATTGATAATGTAAACAACAGTCGGCGGTGCAAATGAGCATAGTCCAATTTAGGTATGGTAGTGCAAGATACAAAAGTAAACAGTTGTTACTGTAATAAAAATTTACATTCAGTAGTGCAAATAAGGCAGATGTGAGGTAGGAGAGAAGAGTTAATAATATATGAGGAAGTGGATCAACGGGGGTTAGAGTTCAGTAAAGAGACAGCTCTGGGGAAGAAACTGTTCTTTAGTCTGCTGGTCCTGGTCCGGAGGCACCTGAAACGCCTACCGGAGGGCAGGAGAGAAAACAGTCTGTGGGCTGGGTGAGAGGAGTCCTTAAGGATGCTGCGAGCTCGATGCAGACAGCGTTTCCTCTGGATGTGTTCGATGGCAGGTAGTGGAGTCCCTGTCATGCGCTGGGCAGTTTTCACCACCCGCTGCAGTGCCTTGCGCTCCGCAACAGAGCAGCTCCCATACCATACTGTGACACAGTTGGTCAGGATGCTTTCTATTGCGCAGCGATAGAAGTTCACCAGGATAGCAGAGGAGAGCTGATTCTTCCTCAGTGTCCTCAGAAAGAAGAGGCGCTGGTGAGCCTTCTTGACCAGGCTGGAGGTGTTGGTTTTCCACAACATGTCCGCCGAGATGTGGATCCTCAGGAACTTGAAACTGGAGACACGCTCAACAGCCATTCCATTGATGTGGATGGTGTCGTGTGTGCCTCTTGACTCCTTCCTGAAGTCCACGATGAGCTCCTTCGTTTTGGTGGTGTTGAGGAGCAGGTTATTTTCAGTGCACCATGTGGCCAGGTGCTGGATCTCCTCCCTATAGGCAGTCTCATCGTTGTTACTGATGAGGCCAATCACCGTGGTGTCGTCTGCAAACTTGACGATGGAATTAGATCCATACACAGGCTTGCAGTCGGAGGTGAAGAGGGAGTAGAGAAACGGGCTTAGCACACAGCCCTGTGGTACACCAGTGTTAATTGTGATGGATGTGGAGCAGGTGAATCCTGATCGAACCGTTGACCTTGGCAATTCAGGCTGGGCAAACGGATCTGTCGCATAATGATGTATAATAATGATGCATACTCACATGTAAGCTAAAGATACTGTTTGTTTACAACAGTGAAGACTCATGTGCAAACTGATAGAGATGACCAAGAACACACAACAGGTGATGCTGTTTGATTTTTTTCACTTTCAGTTTTAGGTGTTTTTTGTTTTTTTGTTTTTTTTTAGGTTCCAGCATAAGCACAGGTAAGTATCATTTTGATGAACAATAAAACACACCCATCTTCACTGTCCATTGTAAACAAACAACATCAGCTCACAAGTGTTCCTGGTCATCTCTCTCTGTTTGCACACGAGTCTTCACTCTCCCTATGTTGCAAACAACCCCTATGTTGACAGGCAGTACTAAACAGGCAGTGATGTAGAAGCAGGCGTTGATCTTCTTCTGCGGAAGCAGTGCTTATCCACACTTACATCATGGAGTGCCACATTCAACAACCTGTCATTTTTGCAGATTGGCTTCAATATAAGCTGTTTTTAGACTAACAAAAAAGTGTTGAGTGCTGAAACTTATAGGATGTTTTTATAGTACAGATCAAGTAAAGATCAAGGGAATTTTAATTTCTCAGTTCACAACCCTTTAAAAATAAAATATTTTTTTTCATCTGCTCACGTTTAGAATTGGAAAAAAATGTAAGACCTTTTTTTCTTAAAAAAGGTTTGTCTTTAAAATCAAAGTGAAGATTTTTTTGATAATAATAAAATAAAAATGAACACTAAATTAAACTATGCAAACATAAACTAAAAGTAAAACATTTGGTGACTTGGAAACTAAACAAACTGTAAAACCCTCAAAAAGTAAAATAACAGCCAATTTGTAAATAAAACAAAAAAAAAACTATATAACAAAGCAAACTTAACTGATTCACACATTTTTTTCTAAAATTGGAGCGATGTGTAGAACCAACTCAAAACACACCTGAACAAAAACTTTCGCTGACTTTAGAAACAAGGAGTGTTTTAAGTTAAAACGTTTGTGAATTATAACGAGGAACTAATTAATGTCAATTTTCAATTGTCATCATCAAATCAAAGTCACAAAAAGCAGCATAAGGTCAAATTTGACAAAGAACTGTAATTTATTAAAGTTTGCATAAGTTTGATAAATTGGCAAACTGCAGTGATATTGTTAATGAAGTATGTACACAGTACATGGGACAGTAGATCTTTAATGCACAGAATTTTATACCTGTCTGAGATGCACTGCAATGTGAATGAGTGTGTGCTGTTTTACCGAGCTGTTTTTAGCTGATGATACATACTGAATTGGCATTCAGATTTATTTGATAAACGTTTGCAACTGTACAAATCATTCTGATTTATTCCAGTTTGATGCCAGGCTAAAACTAGAAGTTGAGTTCCTGCAAATAGGTTATCTGTTTGTTTGCATATCTGGCCATTTATTTGGCTGTAGTGTGATTTAGTCATATTTGTGATTCATGCAGTAATAAAATAATTTGAATGACACTGTTAATTTTAACTCATGTGTTTATTTTTTTAGACTTTCAGAATGCAGTATCACTGAAGAAGGTTATAAAGCTCTGGCTTCAGCTCTGAGATCAAACCCTTCACACCTGATAGAGCTGGATCTCACAGGAAATGATCCTGGACAATCAGGAGTGAAGCAGCTCAATGATTTACAACAGGATCCAAACTGTCAACTGAGGACACTAAGGTGAGTGTTAAAATGTTAACGTTTTAAGTTGAAGGAGAATTAAACAGTCCAAACAAAACAAAAAAACATAAAAGCTTTGAAATGACTGAAGGCCTTGTCACAAGCTTGTGAAAATAAATCATTATTTAGCAGAGTAATGTCAGTTTACTTCTTCCAAGGGCATGGATTTAGTTGAATGCTAGAGAATATGTCCATAACAATATCTAGTGACTACTGAATTGTCCCTAGCAATAAATTTAATCAAATAGTTAAAATATATTTATATGCAGGCACTGTTGTTGTAAATTTGGCCACATCTGAACTGGGTCATACCACTGACATTACCTGATAAGTTAATAAATACACTAGAACAATTGCACTATTTTAAGGATGAGCATGAGTAAGAAGATAAGTGTTAAGCACATATGTGCATAGTTTGTTGAATTATAAAGTTCACTCTTTAAATTAATGTTGTTAAAATGCCCTTGACTTTTTCTGTCTCCAGGTTTTTGGGTCCTGCTGCAGATGAAGCATGTCAGTTTGTGACTGGAATTGTGGGTAAAAACCCGTTACTCCTGAGAGAGCTGGATCTGAGTAAATATGAACTAGGAGACACACAAGTGAATCAGATCACTGCTCTACTGCAGGATAAACACTGTCAATTCAACACACTTATGTGAGTATTATTTTCATTTATCATTACACAACTGAAGTATCTTAAAGAACCCAGGTGACCAAAATACAATAATTATAAGTAATCACTTGGATAAAATCATCAAGTACTTTGTGTTTGTAAATTCTCCTTCTCCTGTTTAATATTTTAGTCTGAGTAAGTGTGGTCTAACAGAGAAAAGCTGTTCAGCTCTCGCTACAGTCCTGAGATCAAACCCCAGTCTGAAAGAGCTTGACATGAGCAACAATAATCTGCAGGATTCAGGAGTGAAGCAACTCCAGAATGGATTAGAAAATACAAACTGCAAACTGGAGAAACTCAGGTGATTTCAATGAACCATTGTTTGTTTTTAAAGGGGTCCTATTATGCTCTTTTACAAAGCCTTGATTTTGTTTCGGGGGTGTACAAGAACATGCTCTCATGCTTGGTGGTTCGAAAATCGCATTATTTTTCACATAATTTACATTATTACAATACCTTTCTCCCCAGCCTGACACAAACGGCTCGATTAGTTCTGGGTTTGATAAAGGCCCGCCTTCCGGAAAACGAAATGTGTTGTGATTGGTTAGCTGTCCCAGTGCATTGGGATTAGTGAACTGCTTAGACGGTGTTTCAGTACTGCCCCGCCCCTTTCTAAAACAGCAAGTTCGTCAATATTGCCATATCAATTCAGACCCTGAGAATATCGAACAAGAGGATCGTGCAGAACCTTTGCACGCATGGATATTGCAAGACATATTAAAGTGGTAATAGTATTGTTGTTGTTGTTGTTTTTTTTTTGGCTAAATTACGTTTTAGATAGGATGTCAACAGCTCAAAAATAACTGCATTGACTATGTACAGATACAGTGGTGTTAAAAAGTGTTGGCCCCCTTCCTGATTTTTTAATTTTTTGCATGTTTGTCACACTTTAATGTTTCCGATCATCAAACTAATTTAAATATTAATCAAAGATAACACAAGTAAACACAACATGCAGTTTTTAAATAAAGTTTTTTATTATGAAGGGAAAACAAAATCCAAACCCACATGGCCCTGTGTGAAAAAGTGCTTGCCCCCTCCTATTAAATCATGAAATAACTTTGATTAACCACATTATTTTAGAAAGCTGAGTTAAATTTCACTAGCCAAACCCAGGCCTGATTACTACCAGACCTGTTGAATCAAGAAATCACTTAAATAGAACCTGTCTGACAAAGTGAAGCATGTTTAAAGAGCAACACATCATACTGCAATCTTTAGAAATTCATAAACAGATGAGAAACAAAATAGTTTACATGTATCAGTCTGGAAAGGGTTATAAAGACATTTCTAAGGCTTTGGGACTCCAGCAAACCATGGTCAGAGCCATTATCCACGAATGGAGAAAACTTGGAACAGTGGTGAACCTTGCCAGGAGTGGCCGGCCTACCAAAATTACTCCAAGAGCACAAAGACGACTCATCCAGGAGGTCATAAAAGAACCCAGAATAACATCTAGAGAGCTGCAACTGAACTCACTTGCCTCAATTAAGGTCAGTGTTCATGATTCAACAATAAAAAAGAGACTGGGCAAAAACAGCATCCATTGGAGAGTTCCAAGGCAAAAGCCATTGCTGACCAAAAAGAACACAAAGGCATGTCTCACAAGACTTTTGGGCAAATATTCTGTGGACTGATGCGACAAAAGTTGAACTTTTTGGAAGGCGTGTGTCCCGTTACATCTGCCGTAAAACCAACACAGCATTTCATAAAAAGAACATCATACCAACAGTCAAACATGGTGGTGGTAGTGTGATGGTCTGAGGCTGCTTTGCAGCTTCAGAACCTGGATGACTTGCCATAATTGATGGACCTATGAATTCTGCACTCTATCAGAAAATCCTGAAGGAGAATGTCCGGCCGTCAGTTTGTGACCTCAAGCTCAAGTGCACTTGGGTTATGCAGCAGGACAATGATTCCAAACACAGCAGCAAGTCCACATCTGAATGTCTCTAGAAAAACAAAATTAAGGTTTTGGAGTGGCCAAATCAAAGTCTGGACTTAAATCCAATCGAGATGCTGTGGCATGACCTTAAACAGTCCATTCATGCTCAAACCCTCAAATGTGGCTGAATTAAAACAATTCTGCAAAGAAGAGTGGGCCAAAATTCCTCCACAGCGCTGTGAAAGACTCATTGCAAGTTATCGCAAATGCTTGATTGCAGTTGTTGCTGCAAAGGGTGGCACAACCAGTTATTAGGTTTAGGGGGCAAGCACTTTTTCACACAGGGCCATGTGGGTTTGGATTTTGTTTTCCTTCATAATAAAAAACTTAATTTAAAAACTGCATGTTGTGTTTACTTGTGTTATCTTTGATTAATATTTAAATTTGTTTGATGATCTGAAACATTAAAGTGTGACAAACATGCAAAAAAATAAAAAATCAGGAAGGGGACCAACACATTTTCACACCACTGTAAGTGCAACGGTAATATGTATTATGTTTATTGTTCTTTAATTCTAACATTATGACATGAATTGCACTTAAACTATTATACAGTTGAATTTATTTATACCATAGTCCCACAGACGTACACTAATTGTGGCCGCATATATATGCAAATGAATTCTCTGCCAGCGGGAGGCGCTGTTGGAGCGGGAGAGATCGAGATTTATCTGGTAACGCTGTACACAAAACAGAGCTCTGCTCACAAACACTGCTTTATCAGACATTATATGCAAGATGAAATGAAAATGACATCCAAAATTTTCCGAAAACAGTTGGTTTCCATCAGAAATACAGTGATATAAAAACACCCGCACTGGGTTTCGATTTTGAAACGTGCAGTGCTCAACCAAGCGTTCTCCCGCCAACCATTCGAATTTCCTTAGGCGGGATTTACAGTTTGTGATGTCACAAATACAGGAAAACAACTTTGTAGTCCAAATGAGCCGTTTGTTGTAGTTCTTGAAAAGGGATTTTTTAAAAACGAAATATCTCCCTTTGGAGTGGACTTTGAGATTTGTAACTTTGTAGATCGATTTATGCCCAAACATACACACTACACACTGACTAAAATTCAAAGAGTGAAAAAGCATAATAGGACCCCTTTAATAACAACATTTATTTTTTTTTTTTCAAGTGTTTTGTTTTTATTTTTTTAATTTTTATTTTTTTTAAGTTAACCCTCTGGAGACGACCAGGGATGCGATTTCAATAATATTGTTTTTATATTTGATACGATCACAACGTTGTGATTAGGACGTTCAGTGCTGCACATCTCCAGCTGCTAAATTCAAATCTGTGTTCACGCTTTAGTTGGCGCTGACTGAATTCTGCTCGCTGGCAAATTCTCTCATTAGAATCAACAAAGTGCAAATGTGCATACAATGTAAGTAATGATAGAAGCATGTTTTGATATGGTGTACAATATAGGCATGTACTGAATGACAAGCAGATATCACACACGAATACAGGCTGAAATGAGTGCTGTGCCTGCCTGTGATGAGGAGATTGTGAATAAAAAATGATTAGTCGAATTAAAAAAAAAAAAATTCCCATTTGAATGCAAAAACGGTGCAATCGATTGTTAAGTATGTGCCAGGGAGCCTTATCAGTAGTGCACAAGATGCGGTGATGATGATATACGTCGATGTTGAATTTTAATGTTTTGTTAGTCTAACCCACGAGATGCACTGCTGCTGCGTTATTCATTCAAAATATTAGAAAAACATAGAAGCTTAATGCGGAGAAGATCTTGATTAGGTTAAAGCCGAAACCAAGCTATTCACACAGAATGCAAATTCAGCGCATTTTTTTTAGATGGACAACTAGGGCTGTCACGATAAATCGATTTGTGGATTGATTCTGTGATTTTCCAAATGCATCATGATTCTCTCTTGAATTGATTCTGATTCTTAGTTTTTAACAGCAGATGGCACTGCGTGCTTAAGAAACAGCCATACTCTGCTTACGTCCAGTTCATCCAAAATGTTGAAGCGAATTACGAGTGTTCACAGTGGGCTTTGTTTACATAAATCTAGCGTCGTGAGCATTGAGTGTGTGGTTACAACCTAACCCAGAGTGCCATCTGCTGTTAAAAACTAAGTTCAGAATCAATGCCAGAGATTGATTTATCATGACACCCCTACGGACAACTATGACTGCTACACTTGCGTTTCACACAAGAGTAGTATAGAGAGCTATGCAAAGTTAAAAAAGTTTAAACTTTCAGAAAACACGCCACGAATTTGTGAAGGTTTATTCCATTTCACTGCGTCTCATATGTTTTTAAATGCAATCTGTGTGATCGGTGCTTCATCTCTTTGTATTAAGCTATGCTAAATACATAGTGCTGTTTTGTTCATAATTGTTTATTCAATTTACGAAATTATATTTATTTATTATATATATGTTAATTTAGACATTATGCACATTTTTTATAGACAGTTGTTATTTCATTGCATTGAATAAACAATTTAATGCACTGCATTATTTTGCTCATTGCGCCCTCATGTGGCCTCGGGGAACACGCCAAAAGTTTCCTTAATACTTATTTAATCTGCATAGAAAACATGAGATATTTGTTTAAATTTTAATTTGTTTTTGACTGTTAAAACAAAACAAAAATATTTGTTGTTTGTCTTAATAAATTGTGTATATTAAAAATACAGTGGTTGAATTTAAACATTTTTTTCTATTGCTCTTTGTTTAAAAAAAAGGTTATAAAAAATGTGAATAATTATCGATACTGAAAAATATCGCCCAGCCCTACCCCTAAACCTACCCAAACCCTTTATTATTAATTACCCGCAAGGCATTTTATTTCAATTTTTAAAACATTTCCATTTTTTTTTTAATAAATGTCTTTCCGATCTGTTATGTGATGGGAAAAGACAGAAGAATGAGTTTGGCAAAAGGTGGATTCGAACTTGGGTCGATTGTGTCAAAAGACTCTGCCATGTGCTTTATGCCCTACGCCACTTAGTCTGTTGTGAAACATGCATCTTTTGTAATGTTGTCAATGCTAACCAGACATTGGTAGGCAGAGCTATTGTAAATAGCCTCTGCCAACAAGGTGGGCTATTTGCACTTAGTGTAAATAGACATTCCATTTTATTAAATTCACCTTAAATACAAAATCAGTTGTATGAAAATTATTTTATGACACTACACCAATATCTGGTATTCACAGATTACACTAATATTAAGCTACTTTGCCCATCGCCTGTTATAGATCAACTAACATGATCTGTAAAGGTGCAAAATGCCTTTACTTACACTGTGTGTCACATGACAAGCATGACAAGGGCCCGTCAAAAATGAGCCCCAAATGAGGGGGCCATTTAATCGGTCAGTGCCCAGGGCAGCGCTGCGTCATAATTGGTCCCTAGAGACAACAGATGCCCTGGCACAATCACTTTTTTTTCCTTATAACAGCACTTGCAATACTCCATCATTTATGGTCATGCAGATAAAAAGAAGACACCATTTGAAACTGTAAAGGGTTTACTTTTAATTGTGCCCACTCAATAACAACCAGGGCTGGGAAGGTTACTTTTAAAATGTATTTCACTACAGATTACAAAATGCATACTTTAAAAAGTAATCAGTAATGTATTTCGTTAGATTATTCAGGTTTAGTAACTTAATCTAAATACTTTAGATTACTTTGAAATACTTAAGCTATAACACAAAGAAACATTAACTTAATGTCTTGTTTTAATGTTTTCTCTTTGCATTTTTTAACAACATCAGTTTTCCACAGCATTTCTATGAACAACAACAACAAAAATGTTTGAATCAATTGAATCAATGTAATTTAAATCAATATAAATTCAATTTGAATACAATGAATGGGATTCCGTGCTGTTTCATGCTGTATTCCTAGCTTCAAAATAAATCCAAACACACCAAACATATCATAAAAGTAGCCAAAACAACTGGAATAGTTCTCCAAGTTATACAATAGGTTTGTTTAATGAATGGACCAAACTTTAAGTGATTACTTCTTAATCCTCTCTATGGAGAAGCGATCGCTGAGTTTGTTTCCCAAAGCAACTACGGTCGCAAGTAATGTCGTTATAGTTCAATGTAATTTAACAACCACAGTTCGCTAATGATGCTTTTGGGAAACATACCCCAGATCTATCCAGTTTAATGTGAACCATTCACACTGGTTTCGTTAAACAAAATAAATTATTCATTTAAAAGATTGACTCAAAAGAATCATCTGTGCTTGAATCGAATCATGAACTCGCATTACCGCGCCGAAGATGATCTATTCTAGAACATTTCGAATGAATAAAGACACAAAGCTATCATTTGACTTTATAAACTTTAATTTCATGCATGATTCGTATGGATCTGTTAACTGAATGCAAAGTGTGAAATCTAGGAGACTTCGGTGTCATTTTTCAATTAAATTCTTAGAAATATTAAACGTAATGATTCAACACACAAAATATGAGGAAATAGAAAAACTTTTTCAAAGATCAAGAACAACTTCCCTCAAGATACTTTTTCAGATTAGACGTTGTATCCTCCAATGCTGAAAGAAGTTTTGTTGCAGGTAGGCATTGCACTGCACTGAGATGTTACATTACCTTTTTCAGATTTATATAATAGTCTTTGTATTTCCATGAGAGAAATGCATTACGCGAATGGCTTTCTGTTGTGTCGTCTATTTATGTGTCGTGATGAGCATTTGCACTCACTACGAGTTGCTAAATGAACAGGCTGCTGCACGCAGTTTTTTTTTTTTTTTTTTTTTTTCAACGGAGAATCAGTTGCCTTATTGGTTAAAATCCACAGACTGTTTAAATAAATATTAAATTAAGAAATTACATTAAAATTCATAGTAATCACTTTGGTAATCTAAAATACTTTTCGGATGTAACTGTAATTTGAGTACCACCTATTTAAAATGTTATTATAATGAAATACAGTTACTCATATTTTGTATTTTAAATACGTAACACCGTTACGTGATTTCGTTACTCCCCAGCCCTGATAACAACAACGTTTTTATTCTCTGGCCTACATAATCCAGTATTCAAAAGTTTTGTCAAAATCATTTTTACTATCTTACTGTCCTTAAAAAACATTTATTTTTACTTTTTAGTTTAAATGTCTCAAATATAGTATACATACATGTTGCACACATATCACTGTAGCACAATGTGTGCTAAATATAATGTAATGAAACTTTTGCCAATATTATTGTAAAAGTAATTGAAATTAGCACAGATGTCAGGGCATCTCTAGTATCCCAACAGAAATACTGATATGATAAAAAAAAAGTGAAATAAATGTTTCTGTAATGTGATGAGTTATGTATTACTTCAATAATCAGAAGAGAAAATAATGATGGTATTTTTAAATGCAATTAATATTGCTGCAAGAATGGTCTTATATCAAAATAGTTTAAATGTATCGTTTTAATCTCTTTTTGGTAGACTTTCAAACTGCAGTATCACTGAAGAAGGTTATAAAGCTCTGGCTTCAGCTCTGAGATCAAACCCTTCACACCTGATAGAGCTGGATCTCACAGGAAATGATCCTGGACAATCAGGAGTGAAGCAGCTCAATGATTTATTACAGGATCCAAACTGTCAACTAAAACTGAGGTGAGATTTGATTAAATAATACAAACTAAATGATGTGCTGGTTATAGAAAAACATTTCATTAATGCAATTTGTTGCATCAAAGTAAATAAAACCATTTCACAAATTTATCCATCAGAATCAACTGCTATTTTTAATTACTCCGAGTTTAGTTGAGAACTGAATTGAATCCTGCTTAATCTTCTCTTCTGCAGGTTTTTGGGTCCTGATGCAGATGAAGCCTGTCAGTATGTGAATAGAGTTCTGGGTGAAAACCTGTTGCTGCTGAAAGAGCTGAATCTGAGTGAATGTAAACTAGGGCTATTACAATTGAAGAAAATTGCTGCTGTACTGAAGGATAAACACTGTAAACTCAACACACTGATGTAAGTTTTTATCATCATGACATTTGAATACTTATGAACTTGTTGCTGAATGATTTATATAGCCTATTGTTTACCAGAGAGTGTTGATTTTTTTACTAACAACTAACTTTTCAGGTTTGAAAACAGGAGGCGCACCGCACTGCCTTTTTTTGGTGGACTTTTTTTTTCTTTTCTTTTTTAGAAAAGAGCAGTGTGCTAGGTTTTTTTTTATTATTTTTTTTTATGTTGCTAGGCATGGCAACCACCAAATCAGCTGTACTGTCTGTCTAATCAAATTTTATAGTGCAAGCGCTCTACAATCTTTGGTTTGCTGTTAATTAACCTGTCATATTACAAAAAAATGCAGCTCCGGGGAACTCACGACAGCCACCACAAGTTTCTCCTGCATTATTGCAGTCTCCAGACGTTCCAAGAAACTGTACACTTCCATCACCACAACGGAAGCCTCTCCATTCATTAGATTAGATAATAGAAAAAAAAAAATGCCAATGACATTGGGCAAGTTGATTTTTTTCTTTTTCAACTTCAGGCACAGCAGGCGGATAAAAGTCAAGGTGCCTGGGGCACATAAACAGTGTGCAAAATGCTTATTGACAATAGAAAACAATTTATTAAAAAAAAGTGCCTCTCACTACAAAAAATGCATTCTGTCTGATCGGGGCCTAACTGTTTTTTTCTCTTAATGCAGTCTGAATAACAACGATATCACAGAAGAAGAATGTCGTTTTCTGGCTGCAGCTTTAATTTCGAACCCTTCAAATCTGACAGAGCTGGATCTGAGCGGGACTAAACTCAGAAACTCAGGAATTAAGTTTTTCTCAGCTCTGTTTAAGAATAAACAGTGTAGACTGAAAAAGCTGAAGTAAGTAATTTTAGTCAATGTTAAAAAAATTGATCTCAGAAAAAATATATAATGTAAATCTCATATTGGTGGACTAAAGTAATTCAAGAGACAAAGCTACTAGTTGCATAATAGTATGTATAACTTTTTTCCCTCTGTTTTTTCCCCCCATAAAAACAGGTTTAATTCAATCAGTATTACAGCAGAAGGTTGTGCTATTCTGACTTCAGCATTCAATTCAAAGCCTTCAAACCTGATAGAGCTGGATCTGAGTGGAAATAAACTCGGAAACTCTGGAGTGACTAAAATCTGCACTCTACTGGGAAAATCTCAGTGTACACTGCAGATACTCAGGTTTGAATTTGGTGAATTTAAACATGAACAGAACATTTCTGTCAGTAATATATTTTACAGAAGTAAAAAAACATTAGTATGCTATCTTTCTATAAACCTTATATAAATATTATATACACTGGGCACAGACAATTATAAATAGCATAATCTAAAAAAAAAAATCTTGTTTTTACTAAATGATTCCATTTGATACTTTGTTTTTGTCTTCCTCTAGTCTTTCAGACTGCAGTATCACTGAAGAAGGTTATAAAGCTCTGGCTTCAGCTCTGAGATCAAACCCTTCACACCTGATAGAGCTGGATCTCACAGGAAATGATCCTGGACAATCAGGAGTGAAGGAGCTCAGTGATTTACTGCAGGATCCAAACTATCAACTGAAGACACTGAGGTGAGATGAGATGAATTAATAAAAAATAAATTATATGCAGTTGAATTATTAATAGAAAATATTTCACAATCTGTTGCATCAAAGTAAATTCAGGATAAACCATTTTTCACTGTTTCCCACCAGAATTAGATGCTATTTGTCATTACACAAAGATTAGTTGAATTGAACCTTGCTTCATCTTTTCTTCTGCAGGTTTTTGAGTCCTGCTGCAGATGAAGCCTGTCAGTATGTGACTGGAATTGTGGGTAAAAACCCGTTACTCCTGAGAGAGCTGAATCTGAGTGAACGTGAACTAGAAGACACACGAGTGAATCAGATCGCTGCTCTACTGCAGGATAAACACTGTAAACTCAACACACTGACGTGAGAATTTGGAGTTTTCAAAATGCTGTCATTGCTGTTAATTTAAGTGGTTGCAGAATAAGAAACATCATATGAATGTATCCTTCTGTTTTGTAGTTGTGTGTTGTGGCTGAATTTAACTGAAGATTGTTTCCTGTCTTTGTTTTCTTTCTCTGCAGGTTGAATAATAACAGTATTACAGAAGAAGGTTGTGCTGCTCTGACTTCAGCATTTAATTCAAATCCTTCAAACCTTATAGAGCTGGATCTGAGTGGAAATAAACTAGGAAACACTGGAATTAAAAAGATCTGTCATCTGTTAGAAAACAAACAATGCAGATTAGAAAAACTGAAGTGCGTATTGACATTAATCATATTACTACAGGTGCATCTCAATAAATTAAAATGTCGTGGAAAAATTCATTTGTTTCAGTAATTCAACTCAAATTGGGAAACTCATGTATTAAATAAATTCAATGCACATAGACTGAAGTAGTTTAAGTCTTTAGTTCTTTTAATCGTGATGATTTTGGCTCACATTTAACAAAAACCCACCAATTCACTATCTCAACAAATCAGAATACTTCATAAGACCAATTAAAAAAAAAAACATTTTTAGTGAATTGTTGGCCTTCTGGAAAGTATGTTCATTTACTGTATATGTACTCAATACTTGGTAGGGGCTCCTTTTTCTTTAATTACTGCCTCAATTCGGCGTGGCATGGAGGTGATCAGTTTGTGGCACTGCTGAGGTGGTATGGAAGCCCAGGTTTCTTTGACATTGGCCTTCAGCTCATCTGCATTTTTTGGTCTCTTTTTTCTCATTTTCCTCTTGACAATACCCCATAGATTCTCTATGGGGTTCAGGTCTGGTGAGTTTGCTGGCCAGTCAAGCACACCAACACCATGGTCATTTAATCAACTTTTGGTGCTTTTGGCAGTGTGGGCAGGTGCCAAATCCTGCTGGAAAATGAAATCAGCATCTTCAAAAAGCTGGTCAGCAGAAGGAGGCATGAAGTACTCCAAAATTTATTGGTAAACGGGTGCAGTGACTTTGGTTTTCAAAAAACACAATGGACCAACACCAGCAGATGACATTGCACCCCAAATCATCACAGACTGTGGAAAGGCTTAACAAAAGGAATACGACAACTTTAGCCAAATTTCTTGACAAATCTGTGTGTGGTGGCTCTTGATGCCTTGACCCCAGCCTCAGTCCATTCCTTGTGAAGTTCACCCAAATTCTTGAATCGATTTTGCTTCAATCCTCATAAGGCTGTGGTTCTCTCGGTTGGTTGAGCATCTTTTTCTTGCACACTTTTTCCTTCCACTCAACTTTCTGTTAACATGCTTGGATACAGCACTCTGTGAACAGCCAGATTCTTTGGCAATGAATGTTTGTGGCTTACCCTCCTTGTGAAGGGTGTAAGTGATTATTTTCTGGACAACTGTCAGATCAGCAGTCTTCCCCATGATTGTGTAGTCTAGTGAACCAAACTGAGAGACCATTTTGAAGGTTCAGGAAACCTTCGCAGGTGTTTTGAGTTGATTAGCTGATTGGCATGTCACCATATTCTAATTTGTTGAGATAGTGAATTGGTGGGTTTTTCTTAAATGTGAGCCAAAATCATCACAATTAAAAGAACCAAAGACTTAAACTACTTCAGTCTGTGTGCATTGAATTTATTTAATACACAAGTTTCACAATTTGAGTTGAATTACTGAAATAAACGAACTTTTCCACGACATTCTAATTTATTGAGATGTACCTGTATATGTTAATATACAATAATCTTCAATTGATTATTTTCACTTAGTTTCACTTAGACTTGGGTTAATGTTCTGCATAATATCTGCTTTTGTGTTTGACTCAAGGAATTAAGTTTTAAACACAACATGGGGGTGAATGAATAATGACAAAATTTACATTTGTGCAAATGATTAATTTTATTATTAAAGTTTTGATTATCAAGGATTTGGTTAATGCTTCTATTTGTAGATTATATGGGAGAAAAACAGAGATAAACATACATTTTTGTTAGTTAGAATTTATTTATAAAGCTCAATACTTGTATAATAAACTGTGTCTCAACAAAGAACACCATTCTTTTATTTTCTAGACTTTCAGACTGCAGGATCACTGAAGAAGGTTATAAAGCTCTGGCTTCAGCTCTGAGATCAAATCCTTCACACCTGATAGAGCTGGATCTCACAGGAAATGATCCTGGACAATCAGGAGTGAAGCAGCTCAGTGATTTACTACAGGATGGGCGATATAAATTGAACACCATCAGGTGAAGAAATCTTAAAATTTTTTAAAGTTGTACTTTAAAATTAACTTTCTGTGACCATGCTGCAGTGCTACATCAATAATCAGTTGAGAAGTCATGTCTTCTTTTGATTATTTTTTTAATCACAGTACAGACAATATGCAAGATTATGATTGTCAGGAGCATTGTATTACATTTTATTAACAGAACACAGATGTGTGATTCTTCTGTAATTTTCTGAGAAATATGTTCCACGTGAATGGCAAATTGACCCTAAACAGTTTCTGAACAATCTACAAAATACTGCATTTTTAAATACATTTATTTTGTGTATGGATTTCTGACAGCACTGTAAAAGCTTAACAGTACCATCTAGCGGCTACATGTGGAGCACGCTTAGCATCTTAGCTATATGGTCCACTAATGACTAATACAACCTCTGCACAGTTGTCATGGTTTCTTAAAGTGTATGAACTGGCGTTGCTGCATGAACTTTACTTCAGTATACCCAGGGAAACAGAATATCAAATGAAGAAAATGCCCCTTTTCTCAGACATCACAAACACAACTCTTAGAGGTCTATAAAAGTGAAGGCAGTTTCAGCAGGTAAAAGCAGGCTACTTTTAAATGGGTCATGAACTGAGAAACCAAAATTCCCTTGATCTTTTGACAAATAAGTGGTCATTGTACTATATAAACATCCTGTAGGTTTCTGAACTCAAAAGTTTCTCGTTAGTTTAAAACCAGCTTATATTGAAGGCAGTCTGCCAAAACGACAGCTTGTGGAATGTGCCACTCTGTGATGTGAGGCTAAACCGAAGAAGAAGATCAATGCCCACCGAGTCGCGCATGTAGTGTAAATAACGAGAGGCGAATGCAGGTCTACGCAGAAACCAAACAATAAAGATTGCTCCAAATACAAGAAGATGCTGTGCAATGCCAAGCTGTGGAGTCTTTGCATCGCCTTTCTTTTGATCCATACACAGCTGTTAGCCAATCATAGCAGTTGGCGTTTACTTCGGAGTCTACAATCCACCACACCTATCCAAACAGAGCGTTCTGATGAGGGGGGTCAAAACAAGGACAGAAAAAAAAACCTCAGTGGACCTCGGATAATAATACAAAATAATAAAAAAAGGAAGTTCATGACCCCTTTAATGGAAATTAGGAATACTTAAGAAACTCCACAAGTTCGTTGTCTCGATTTAAACAAAAACATTCCATCAAATTTCTCCATCTTGTAAAACACTGCCAGGCTTTTCTCTTATATAACCCTGTTGTCGGTTGTCTCAGTGTATTTTGGCTTGAACTTGTGTTACAGAATCTTAATTTATTTTTCCACATTGGCTAAACACCCTCTGACTAAGCCTTCTACAGCAGCCACCCCCAAAAATCTTGAGGAACGGAAACATAATGTCTCTTGTCCAAAAACCTAAATTCTAAATTCTCTTCTACACCCTGCAGGTTTTTGAAAAGTCCTGCTGCACAGGAAGCGTGCAAGTATCTCACTAAAGTTCTGCAAATAAGTCCATTACTTCTGACAGAACTGGATCTGAGTGAAGATAAATTAGGAGATCTGGATGGGGAGAAACTCTCTGCTCTTTTGATGGACTCTCATAGCAAACTGGAGAAAATGAAGTGAGTGAACATGATTTATACATTATAACTTATCTGGTTATTCATTATAAAAGACTGTCAGTCACGTGTGAGCATAAATGAAGACCTGATGTGTGTTAAACATGTGCTGAATAATAAATAATGCTGTTTTTGTCTTTAGACTGAATAATTGTGAGCTGACAGAGAAAAGCTGTTCAGTTCTAGCTACTGTTCTCTCCTCCAAAACCATCCTGAAAGAGATGAACCTGAACAACAGCCGTCTGCTGGACTCAGGAGTCAAAGAGATCTGTGAGGGACTGAAGAATCCTGTGTGTGAGCTGAAGATACTCAAGTGAGTACATTTCACCATCAGTTACACAGCAAAATAAAAATCACAATAATATGGATTTCTGGATATTGTGTTTCCTCTGCCTTTTCCCTTCTGTCAAAACTATGAGATTTTATTTAATTAATTTGCAAATGTTCTTAATTGACACTTGAAATTCAGTTTCTAGCAAGTTATTAATAGTCTCTAGGGCACGTTCATTGAATAGGTACACTACTTCAGCTCCTGAAATTTCAGTGCAAAATCTTTTGTCTTATTCACAAACCACCTGCAAGTCACTTTCATTCACTTTCTGGGGAAGCAAAATGTATTCTATGTCAATAAAATAGATTTTTATAAAATCTTGCAGATTTTGCAAATGTCAGCGTTATTTGCAGGAATCAATTTATAATGCATTATTACTGCCCACAGAAAGTTGGTAAAAGAGATGTTTGTATACCTTTTCATGTGAGGCCTAAAGAGGTAGTAATGGACAACTTGCACAACTACTTCCACATTCTACTTAGTAAAGGAACAGGCATTTCCTTTCAGTGCACTTATGTTACAGTCCCTCATAAGAACAGATTTACTACAACTTTTTACTTGAAAAACAAAAATATGTAACAAAGCTCAGTGCAAGTAGTCAATACATCGAATAACACCAAATATATCCTATCCATGTAACATTTTAATGGGCAACTGTCAGTCTCCAGATCATCGAGTGTGGATCTGTAAAACTGCCTTACTTCTAAATTTACTGCATGGTGGCTGTGTGTAAAACAAAGATTGATGCTACGAGGCACAGAATTATTGCAGATTTTTAACATCTGATGTTTTTGTTTAAATTTGAAACATGAAATAAATAAAAAATAAATAAACTTCTCATGGTAGTCTTTTTCCTACAAATAATGGAATCTTCATTATTGATATCCAATTATTATTTTCAGGCTCAGTAAGTGTGATCTAACAGAAGAAAGCTGTTCAGCTCTTGCTTCAGTTCTCAGTTTGGAGTCCAGCAGTCTGAGGGATCTTGATCTGAGCAATAATAATCTGCAGGATTCAGGAGTGAAGCTACTCTCTGATGGATTGAAAGTGAACTGTGAACTGGAGAAACTCGGGTGAGCTGGTGTGCAATTCTGGGGCTTTTGTTTAAGTATTTAATACTTCGGTTTGTCGGTTTGTGGCTGAAAGAAATCATATGAAAAAAGTGTGTATATACAGTGGGTACGGAAAGTATTCAGACCCCCTTAAAATTTTCACTCTTTGTTATATTGCAGCCATTTGCTAAAATCCTTTAAGTTTTTTTTTTTCCTAATTAATGTACACACAGCACCCCATATTGACAGAAAAACACAGAATTGTTGACGTTTTTGCAGATTTATTAAAAAAGAAAAGCTGAAATATCACATGGTCCTAAGTATTCAGACCCTTTGCTCAGTATTTAGTAGTAGCACCCTTTTGATCTAATACAGCCATGAGTCTTTTTGGGAAAGATGCAACAAGTTTTTCACACCTGGATTTGGGGATCCTCTGCCATTCCTCCTTGCAGATCCTCTCCAGTTCTGTCAGGTTGGATGGTAAACGTAATTGTAGGAAACAAAGTTTTACTCACCTGAACATTTTACTTCTATTTTTTCTATTATACAACGTAGTCATTTTGTAGTCTAAATTTTGACCTGTCGCACTAGTTGTCATGTCAACGGCTAATATGCTTTACTTACTTGAAAAAGTAAATCAGGTCATTTGTTGTGAATTTAAAAAGTAATGCATTACTTTACTCAGTGCTTGAAAAAAGTAATCTGACATAGAAGTAGACTTTCATTTCTCAAATTTCTAGAATAATAAATTAATCACATAAATGTTCCATTTTCTTTCCTATTCTAGTCTTTCAGACTGCAGTATCACTGAAGAAGGTTATAAAGCTCTGGCTTCAGCTCTGAGATCAAACCCTTCACACCTGATAGAGCTGGATCTCACAGGAAATGATCCTGGACAATCAGGAGTGAAGGAGCTCAATGATTTACTGCAGGATCCAAACTATCTGCTGAAGACACTGAGGTGAGATTACAATGTTCAGTGCAACATGTGAATGACTACTAAATTCAGACTTGATTTCACGCTTTGTCTGGCACTGAGCCAGAGATGAATGCGCTCAGCTCTTGGCATATATTACAACTCTGCAGTGTTTTCAACCACCTAATGTTTATTTTAGGCTTCAGACAATTAGATACACATAAGTACAAACAAAAAATACATTTATAGTTTGTAAAAAGCACACTGAAGTCTATGGAAACAGCAATAATGATCCTTTCAAATATATATTTGATGTGTTTCATTCATATCATGTAGGTAACAATAAAGTTTAATCTATTCTTCTCACAATTCACCAGCCTCTTACTTTCATGTCTTTCAGGAGGAGAGGATAAATTTACGTGCTTTAAATCTGACAGTTCAGATTCAGCACAAACTAACATGGTGGCGCCCATTGCCCATTATATGACCATTATAAAAGTGTTGAAACAGAAGATAATTCATAGTATAGTTAACATGTTAACATAAAAAAGGAAAAAACTAAATAAATGTGATACATCATGCATACAGAGCTACAGTCACCTTAAACCAGTGTTAATTTTGACAGCAAATTTTGATTTAGTTTTAGTCCTAGTCTTTTGACACATTCTCCCTACTGTTTATGTTCACTTAAGACGTAATCAACTGTGTTACGTGAATACTCATCAAAACGAACATTTCGACATCATTTTGTGTGTATTTCTCCGTTCATGCGACGTGAAAGAGTACTCACACGCTGTGAGACGCTCTTTCTGTGTGTGTATGCTTTAGTGTCTGCGCTCAGAAAACCAGACCGACTTGAGTTTTCTCTTGCGTCGTCAGATTTATCCATATGCCTGCTCTTCTCTTACTCCCACATATTGACATTTTTGAACGTTTTATGCACTGTACAGCAAGTGTATTTTAGCTTATGTCCCGGCGGTTTATATGTTCGCATCTAACCTCCTATTCGTTCCGATTCGTTCTGAAATAATCTCTTCCCAAATCGTCCCTCCCTAACATTTTCGTCTTGTTTTCATTAGTTGACGTAAATGTCAATAAATTTGTCGCTGGCGAAAATTATTTGTCAATGAAATTAACACTGCCTTAAACTCACACTGGGAGCTCAGCTGCAATATTTAAAATGTATGTGTGAAAGAGTTCATATTAGACTATTAATTAAAAAGACTATAGTGTTTTAAGCTATATATATATATATATATATATATATATATATATATATATATATATATATATATATATTATTATTATTATTATTATTATTATTATTATAGGCAACCTATTGTGCAAAATTCACTTTTACATGGTCTTTGAACACTGTGTATCCACAGTGTGTGTAAACAGCCAGCATATTATAGTAAAAATCCAAAAAACAAATAATAATAAAAAAAAATTATAATCCTATAAATCAGAAGCAGTGTCTGAAAATACGCTGTTTCAGATTTCCCCCTACTGTGACCAGCCTGGCTCATGACTGGTGACGATCTGGCCTATTTGCATTGACCCCGCCCTGACTGAACTGCACACAGTCTGCCATGTTTATATCATCGCTTCAGTGCTTATTTACATACTCTCTGCGCCACATAAACAATACAAATGTTGTTTTTGGATGTACAAATAAGATTCTCCAAAGAGTCTTAGCATCTGAGCCATAGAAAACATTGTGGATGAATTTCATTTATGGAAGGAAATGTGCATTTGTGCAAATCATTTTATGCTGGACTGCTTCGTAAACAAGGGTTAGTTCAACACAGTATTTGCACAGAATCTGATTCTGAAAGATGGGTCAATACCAGCTGTTCATGCTCAAACATATCCAGAATAAGTAAGAATCTAAAATCGCATTTCCGGATGTGCTTGTTTAAAGTTAATGTTACCACTGTCTCTGACTGTATTCACAGAGAGCAGAGCAATGTCATTAGATTTTTATCTGAAAAACGATCACATTTTAGCTGAGGGAGATTCTCCAGTTTTATTGTTGACGGACTGTTTGAAGTATGAGCTGTAAAGGCTCTGCCCTCTTCTGGAAAGGGGGCGGAAGCAGCAGCTCATTTGATTTTGAAGGTACATGTGAAAATTGTGTGTTTTTACCTAAAGAGGGGCAAATTTGGCATGCTATTATATAAGATCTGTGGGGTATTTTGAGCTGAAACTTCACAGACACATTCTGGGGACACCAGGGAGTTATATTACCTATGGTAAAAAGGGGCATAATAGGTCCCCTTTAAATCATGTGTAGTTGAGAATTTAATTGAAGTCTGCTTTATCTTCCATCTGCAGGTTTTTGAGTAGTGATGCAGATGAAGCCTGTCAGTATGTGACTGGAATTGTGGGTAAAAACCTGTTACTCCTGAGAGAACTGAATCTGAGTGAATGTGAACTAGGAGACACACGAGTGAATCAGATCGCTGCTCTACTGCAGGATAAACACTGTCAGTTCAACACACTGATGTAAGTTTTAATGTTATGATGACACCTTTTAATACTTGTGAACTGGATGTGTTTATGTATCTTATACCAGAGAATGCTCACTGAACAATTACTGAATGCTTTTGTAATGTCATCATCATCGAGCAAATCTTTTTCTTTTAATACAGTCTGAATAACAGCGATATCACAGAAGAAGAATGTCGTGTTCTGGCAGCAGCTTTAAATTCAAACCCTTCAAATTTGACAGAACTGAATCTGAGCGGGACTAAACTCAGAAACTCAGGAATGAAGATCTTCTCTACTCTGTTCAAGAATGAACAGTGTAGACTGGAAAAGCTGAAGTAAGTAATTTAGTCAATGTGTAAAACAAAGGCAAACTACTACAAGAAAACTTTTATCATTTATTATTTGTCTTTTTTCTCTTTTACAGATTTAATTCCATCAGTATTACAGAAGAAGGTTGTGCTGCTCTGGCTTCAGCATTCAATTTAAATCCTTCAAACCTGATAGAGCTGGATCTGAGTGGAAATAAACTAGGAAACTCTGGAGTGACTGAAATCTCCACTCTACTGAGAAATTCACAATGCAAACTAGAGATACTCAGGTTAGGGTTTGGTGAATCTAATCATCAATCAGTATAAACCCCAAAACTGGCCAGTAAATGGGGTGTGAAATTAACACTATAAGCCAAGTAAGGGATAATGTACATTCAGCCAGTTGTTATTGCAGAATAAAGACTGTCAGGCTGATCACCCTGTGATTCTGTAATAGCAATCAGCTGGATGTACACTATCCCACTTATTACATGCCTTCTAGTGGCTTTGGCGGTATGTTATTCAGTGTTGCCAATGACAACAGTTGTTATCGAGAATAACACGCCTTGGAATGTCACAACTGACCAGTCAGAATCAAGTATTCCAGAGAGCCAAGTAATAGATGTGGGTAAATACGTCTCCAGCAGGCGTTCTTGTAATTATTAATTAGGTGGATGACAGTCATGAAGAACCTCCTTTCAGTTAGCAGCGTCACTTACATTACTGAAAAAGACGCATGCTTTTATTTATCTTATTAAAAAAAAAAAAACTTTTTACATGCTGGGATTTATAAATATCCTTATGTCATAACCCTCATATTGAAATCCTTTTTATTAAAGGTTTAATTATTAGAGTTTTAAGACGATTGGTTTCTTTTTGTATTCCTATAGACTTTCAGATTGCAGAATCACTGAAGAAGGTTACAAAGCTCTGGGTTCAATTCTGAGATCAAACCCTTCACACCTGATAGAGCTGGATCTCACAGGAAATGATCCTGGACCATCAGGAGTGAAGCAGCTCAGTGATTTACTTCAGGATGAACGCTATAAATTCACCATCAGGTGATCAAAACCTTTGAATATTTATTAAAATTATACTTTAAAATAACCTGTAACCATACTGAACAAATATCACTGATCAGCAAAAAAACATTAATAATCAGTTGATATTCCATGTCTTGAATTGATTCATTGTTTATTAATCACATCATACAATATGGAAGATTAAAATGGGCAGGATCAAGTATTTGTTTGCGTAAGCCATAAACTCACTGTATTAACAGCACAGTGCAATCAGTTACTTACAACACTTCTACTGACCTGACGAAAATGGTGGATTTGAGCAAAACTTGCACATTTTCTAAAAAAATAAGCAATTTACACCAATGCCATAAACATTCAAATTACTGTAGGATGGCATCACAAAATATCTAAGCACTAAACATAACAATTTATTTGGGATTGCTGCTCATGTCCAATTTTAGTATTTTTCACACACCAAAAAAAGAGTATTGTTTATATTTACTAATATCAAGTTCTCTTCAATCAGTACAAACTTAAAAATATATTTATATAAATATATAAAATATATACATCTATAAACAATTATTTATTAAAGAAAATGTTCTATAGTTCTTATTTGGTTGTTACCCAAAAAGCTCTTTGCTGCCTTCAGTGAGCATTAGTTTATGGATGTAAAATTATACCTAAAAGGAATGTTTAGAAACCAATTCCAAACTCTAGGAACAGCTAAAAAAACTATTTGAACATCACACTAATACATTAACTATGGAAACATATTAGTGGGGATGATTTGTGTTTGTTGAATTCCACCTGTAAGCAGCACAGGAGAAGGAAAAGGTATAAAATTACAACACGATTATGTAATCTAAAATTTTCTTTAACTTCATGTAGGTTTTTGAAAAGTCCTGCTGCACTTGAAGCGTGTGACTATCTCACTAAAGTTCTGCAAATAAGTCCATTACTTCTGACAGAACTGGATCTGAGTGAAGATAAATTAGGAGATCTGGATTGGGAGAAGCTCTCTGCTCTTTTGATGGACTCTCATAGCAAACTGGAGACAATTAAGTGAGTCAACAACATGATACATTATAACATCTCTGTTTAGTCAAGTCTGTTACAAGAGACTGTCAGTCACATGTGTGAGCAGATATGAAGACCTGTTGTTCTGATGATCTGTGTTGAATATGTGCTGAAAATAAATAATGCTGTTTTTGTGTTTAGGCTGAATAATTGTAAGCTGACAGAGAAAAGCTGTTCAGTTCTAGCTACTGTTCTCTCCTCCAAAACCATCCTGAAAGAGATGAACCTGAACAACAGCCGTCTGCTGGACTCAGGAGTCAAAGAGATCTGTAAAGGACTGAAGAATCCTGTGTGTGAGCTGAAGATACTCAAGTGAGTACATTTCACCAGCAGATACACTCAACACCACAGCAATCACAGGAATATTATAATTTTTTTTTAATCTGTTAGCCTACAGAAGTAGGGAAAAATGTAAGAATTGTTTTTTTTTTTTTTTTTTTTTTATTCAATAAATGCGCATATAGACACACATTTGTTAAGGCTTTTTCACACAAGACAAATAGTTGTCATGAAAATCTGGTGAAATAACCATTCCAATTTGAATAAACAGCTGATTATTTAGACCAACATGAACGTTCACATGCTGTCAGTGTTTTTTTGTTTTGTTTTTTAATAGAAAGGTTTTCTATTTTCCATCCCACTATATAGAAAACTGTAAATAAGATTCACACGTCATCCCCAATATTTGCAAACTCTCCATTACACTGTGCCTCATTTACAAAACAATCTGCAGTCCAATGCTCAGGAAAAAAATAAATAAATAAATAAACCATCCACTTGTTTCTGTGATCCCTATGAAGTCTGTACAGAGACATAAAGGCAGGGCCTATGGTGCAATGATGTATGACTATTTGTTGATGTTTTGTTCTGGAAGCAGCGTACATGCAAATGTATTTGCCCTTGTGATGTCGCATGCCGCCTCATATCCACGAGCCATTTTTGTAGCTTCATTAAATAAATGCTTCGTTTATAATGAGGAGGATAAGAAGGATAAACTGTGAAACTTGCAGGAAATTTTAATGATACAAAGTCCTCTTTTATGTCAAAGGATCAAGGCAAATTTGATTTCCCATGTCATGTCTCTTTAAGATCAAATTTAGAAATCAAACCACATATAAACAGTAAGATTCCTGGTGACCAAATAATTAAACTCACACATTAAATGGCAGAATAAAACCTTGGTTTATTAGTATTTGTGATAAGGTCTAGTGTGACTTTTGACCGAAACATTTTCTGTTTTGAATTTTTAAAAATCACAGATTCATCGGAATGGTATGAAACTTGGTGACTTTTATGGCACTTGGAATGTGAACACACACAAAAAATTGAGGGTATGATTCGAGCAGGCGGTCATAAAAAAAATAAATACTTGTGATTACACTTGTGGTCTTTAGTCAAAAATGACCGACCATAGGAAATGAATGGGAAATTGACAAAAACACAAAACTTTGGAGAATTAATTTTTCACCCCTACTCTTTACAAGAAATGCCATGGGATTTTTAATAACCACAGAATGTCAGGATGTCAGAATTGTGTCTTGTGGAGTCCTAAAGCACAAGTAAGACCACCTCAGTGCAATAAGCGAGTAATACAACCTATGAGAGAGTCTAGTCTGAATGAGTTTGGTAGATGGATTACTACTAAATCATGGCTGGATGTAAATGAAGTAACAGGTTCTAATGAAAAAGCTAATGCCTTTTATAATACTATCTTGCCTGAAATTGACCACCATTTTCCTATGAAGACAGTAAAAATGTATCCCTCGGATAAACCATGGATCACTCCAAAGATTAAATGTTTAATCTGCCTGAGACAAAAAGCCTTCATGACCGGGAAATCAAGTGCTCTATCAAAGTTCTACAGGAACAAAGTCCAAAGGGAAATACGTGCGGCAAAAAAATAATTCTATAAATCAAGAGTGGAAGGTAAACATAAAAGGGAGTCCGAGGGCTTGGCACAACAAATTTAAATCAATGTGCAGATCTGCGAAAAAGGTGGATCATATTGAAGTTCCGGGAATTAATCCCCAAGATTTTGTAACAACTTCTAATGTGATCAACACAAAGTTAGTTAAGGTGTCCCAATCTCTCCCACCCCTTAAGTATGCAGATTTACCTTCTTACCTCCCATCTCTACCTTTGCCTACTATTTCAGAATGGGAAGTGTAGAGAAGATTGTCCTCTGTTAACTGTCACAAATCTCCTGTCCCAGACATGATCCCTCCAAGAATACTGAAGGAGTTTGCATGTGAAATCAACAATCCCATTTATGACATCATTAATAGCTCCCTTGCGGAAGGTGTTGTTCCCACACAATGTAAAGAGGCTACTGTTGTACCCTTACCAAAATCTTCCCCCCGGATATTGAGGAACTGAGGCCGATTTCATTAACATCTCAGCTGTCAAAGATTTGTGAGAAATTTTTTGAGCAATGGATCATGAACAACCAAACCTAGACCCTATACAGTTTGGTAGTCGACAGAACCATTCCACAACACACAATCTGGTTAGCCTGATGGATTTTGTGTGTAAGGCCTGCGAAGAACCAGGTTCAGTGTGCAGAACAGTCACAACTGATTTTGCCAAGGCTTTTGATGCTGTAGACCATACAGTAGAAGTGAAGTGCCTCCTGGATCTTGGAGTGAGACCTAGCCTCATTCCATGGATTTGTCATTTTATGTCTAATCGTCATCAAAGAGTGCGTTATCAGGGATATCTATCTGATTGGGAATATCCTTCATGTGGAGTTGCCCAGGGAACCATATTGGGGCCCATAATCTTCCTAGCACTGATTAACAATGCTGTCCAGGATCAAATTGCCCACTGGAAATATGTGGACGACATGACCATGGCCCAGAGGTGGACTTCTCATCAGCCCTGTACTCTCCAGCAGATGTTGAATGATCTTGGCATCTGGGTAGAGGAACATAAAATGAAACTCAATGTTACCCACATGAAACAGATACCAGCTTGGCCATCATTTTCTATAGATCAGAACATTTTGAAAATCTGTGACTCTGCTAAGGTTTTAGGAGTTACCATCCAGAGTGATTTAAAATGGGATGGTCAAGTGGACCACATGTTGTCCTCAGCCAACAGAAAGCTTTTTGCTCTCTGCCGGCTAAAGAAATTTGGTGTTTGAGATCAATAATTGGTTATCATCTATAAAGGGTATATTCTAGTTTTAAAATTTTGACCGTGGAGATCACAAGTGTGACTCCCAAATGCAGAGCATCCGTCATATTTAGTGATTTTACAGTAATTAATTAATCTCAACTGCAATGTAAATTTTAATATGTGTTTTTACTTTTTTGTAGACTTTCAGACTGCAGTATTTCTGAAGAAGGTTATAAAGCTCTGGCTTCAGCTCTGAGATCAAACCCTTCACACCTGATAGAGCTGGATCTCACAGGAAATGATCCTGGACAATCAGGAGTGAAGGAGCTTATTAATGTACAAATGAATCAGTGCTATATGCTGAAAACATTAAGGTGAGTAGCCTTCTGATAATAATGTTTAACAGTCTTAAAGCAATTTTAGCTTCAAGATAATTAAACTGTCAAAAAACATTTATAAAGTTTTGAAATTACTAACATCCCATTGACTAACATTATCAAAATATATCACTACATGGCAGGTAATGTCATTGTTCTTCTACTATGTCCAGGTTGTTACAAAGTCCTGATGCAGATGAAGCCAGTAAATATCTGACTAAAGATTTTAATATTAAAAACCTGTTACTCCTGAGAGAGCTGAATCTGAGTGGACGTAAACTAGCAGACACACGAGTGAATCAGATCGCTGCTCTACTGCAGGATAAACACTGTCAACTCAACACACTGATGTGAGTATTATGTTTTTATTACGAGTAGTATTTATTATTACAGATTGTAGAGTATTATGTGTAGCATTTATTATTGTAGATTTAAAGTGTCTTGAAATCAGGTGATCAAAGCACAATAATTTCCAATAATCAATGAATATTGGCATCAAGTATTTTGTGTTTATAAATTCTTCCTCTCCTCTTCATCATTTTAGTCTGCGTAAGTGTGGTCTAACAGAGGGAAGCTGTTCAGCTCTCGCTACAGTCCTGAGATCAAACTCCAGTCTGAAAGAGCTTGACATGAGCAACAATAATCTGCAGGATTCAGGAGTGAAGAAACTCCAGAACGGATTAGAAAATACAAACTGCACACTGCAGAAACTCAGGTGAGTAAAATTAACTTTGATTTTAATAATACAATTTTATTTTGTTCAAAGTTAAAATATTACTTAAGTAAAAACAAAAAAAGGGAAAAAAAATGTCAGATGATGAATTGCTTTTCACCAGTCATAAAATAAAATGCATTTGACTTTTTTTTCTTTTAAATCTTTTTTGCAGTGGCATTGTATAATACTTTTCATTTAATTTTTAAAATCTTTTCTCTAGACTCTCTAACTGCAGTATCACAGAAGAAGGTTATAAAGCTCTGGCTTCAGCTCTGAGATCAAACCCTTCACACCTGATAGAGCTGGATCTCACAGGAAATGATCCTGGACAATCAGGAGTGAAGCAGCTCAATGATTTTCTACAGGATCCAAACTGTCAGCTGAAGACACTGAGGTGAGATGTGACTAAATAATACAAAGCAAATTCTATGCAGTTGAATTATTCATGGAAATATTGTTTTCATTAACTTTGATGCAACAACAAATTGTGCAGCTTATTGTATTAAAGTGATTTCATGATAAACAAAAACTGACTACTGGTTACACCAAGTTCAGTTTAATTGAATCCTGCTTCATCTTCTCTTCTGCAGGTTTTTGGGTTTTGCTGCAGAGAAAGTTTGTCAGTATATTGGTGAACTTCTGGGTGAAAACCTGTTACTCCTAAGAGAGCTGAATCTGAGTGGACGAGAACTAGGAGACACACGAGTGAATCAGATCATTGCTCTACTGCAGGATAAACACTGTCTGCTCAAAAAAATTCAGTGAGTATTTTACATAAGTTTCAAATTTACACTTTGCATTGACCTATTGGACTCACTTTATATCAAGTCTCATCAACTACTATGTACTAACATTTAAGTTAATAATTTGAAAGTGCACTTATTGTGTAGATACATGAATTTATATTGTATTTATATTTAAAAATACCTGCATGTGATTTACATCTCTAAGTAATGGCTGTACGTAGATATATCTATAATTACACTATTGACTGTTGTGGTACTCGGACTCATACTCAGACTCAAGTCCTGTCTCGAGTACGATATTTAGTGGACTCGGACTTGTCATGGACTCGGATGCATTTTTACTCGGACTTGACTCGGACTCAAACCTTTTGGACTAGGAAAATATTTCCATTTCCAATTATTCAGTATTTGCATGTGTTTTTAAGTCTCGTCCAGCACTTTAGAGCCGACGGGTTTCTGTGCTCACACACTGAAGTCGTGCTCACAGACAGCACCTCTCAGTCAGCATGCGAATGCTGAATTAAGTTCTCTTTTGTTTAAGTTCTGTTATTGCTATACACTTACATTAAATGTCACGTCAAAATGCTCGTCTTGAAGACTACTCAAGTAAATGCAGTCGGTTTTGTCTTAAGTGAACCTGAACAGGAGAAATACGGATGTGTCAAAATATTTGATCTGTGCGTCAGGTCTTAAAGCGACAGCAGTGTAAACCTGCTGCAACTGACTACCTGAATGTTAATCAAACAACAAAAGTAAAAGAGAAAATCACTCATTGCTCTTGACTGAATCACTTAATAATAGGGGTGTCAACGTAACACGTTAACGCATGTGATTAATCAAAAAATTTTAACGTGTTAAGATTTTTTTAACGCTAATTAATCGCTTGATAAGGTTTGACCCCAACTTCTTCCCGTCATCGCAGCGCAGAAGGTTATCTATCATTGTGTGATGAAGGTACAGCACCAGTGTTGCCAGGGTAACGGCACAGGTGGGCTATTTTGAAAATACAGTCACGGTAAAAATTACGTGGGTTGCGATTTTTGGGCTACTTTTTCAATGTACTGCGGCCACCCAAAGTGTATATAGACAAATACAAATTAAAAAGATCCTTTACTAATGTGTATTATACTTGGAATGTATCCCTGGCAACTTAAGAATGGAGAGGCGGTTGTAAAATCAAAAACAACGTGAGTTTCAGCCAGAGCAGCAGAAATGAACATGACAACAGCCACTATAGATTATATAAAATAATAAACACACGATTAAAATAGGATATGGTCTGTATGTGATTTTTTTTTTTTAGTGTACATCTGAAATGCTAATTTGTGCAGCGATATAAAAGACTATAAATAGCATATTTTAACAACAGTAAACGACCAAATTCCACATGTGATCATAAAAGAAGTTATTAAAAACACTCAATCGTGGTTCGAAGTGAGTTCTGAGTAAAAGTGGTAAAACAAACTATTAATCTCATAAATTGTCTTATGAAGCATGATGCTAATGTTAGCTCTAATGCAGCTGCAGAACAGGTCCAATTCTTCTTCATAATGCATTTTGTCATAATGCTTCACGTAAGGTTGCAAGAAAATGTTTTATTGTATTTATTTAAAAATACTTTTGATAATGGTTGGGTAAATGTATACTGGGATTGAAGCGATGAGGCTTGGTCAATGTTTTATTGCCAGTTTAAAGGCTGATAATGGCTGAATAAAAACAAAAGAATAATGATAAAAGAATAATAAGGATTATGTCTCATAGCTGGCGGAAGTGTGAAAGGTTCTGTTTCCTTAAACTAGTTTGTCATTTCTTTTTCAACACATTTACAGGTAAATCCTAGTATTTTAAATTTGTGATTAATCATGATTAATCACAGTCCATGACTGTAATCCACAGTCCATGACTGTGATTAACGCGATTACGTTTTTAATCGATTGACAGCACTACTTATTAACTTTAATAAGAATCATCTATATTTAATGTTGTGACGGGAAGAGCCAATGACAGACACAGTGGGTGTGGTGTCAGGCCTCGGAGAGGCGTTTATTAAACAAAAAGTACTAAAATAAAGTGTCCATGGGGAAAAGGTGTCCAACATAAACAGGGGGTTCTGGTGTCCTCGTCGTGCGCCGGGGTTTGTGCAGGAGGGCAGTGTTCCGGAAGGGAGGGGGTCCAAGGAAGGGGCGGAGTCCGGTGGCCGCACGCGCTCCTGCTTTGAGATTGAGGTCACTGCAGAGCAAAAGTGGGCGTTTCTAAATTTATGGGCGTTTTCAAACTGCTGGGTGTTTCTAAACCATGCAATCAAAATGATCCCCCTTACCTAACCCCACCCCTAAACCTACCGTCACTATAACGTCAGCCAATCAGGTAACATGGTCTAAAAACACCCCGATCTGGTAACTCCCAATACTTTCCTGCAGAGACCTCTACTTGCCCTGCTCTGGCCAGGACACGAGGGGCGGCGGTTTCTCTTGAGCGGTGGCTCTTCCTCTTTCGTCCTGGGCACGAGGGGCGTTGGCTTCTCTTGAGCAGTGGCTTTTCCTCTTCACCTGCTCGGCCTTTGGCAGGACTTATACGGCCCGACGACCGCGTACGGGTGCGGCTCTCATCCGGCTCACAACCTCAGCAGCTCACATCTTGGGTGGCGCGCTCACATGTTCAGCAGCTCACATCTTGGGTGGTGCGAATCCCTCAACGCACCCTTCCTGGACCCACGAGGACACCAGCGTGCATGCACGGGGGAACAGGAGGAGAGGAGAGGCGCGCTTGGTATTTAACAGCGGCGGTGATGAGGCTTCATTAACTTCAGGCGCGCCCCATCACATGCCGCCAGCCCTGGATGATTCCACGCCCCTCCTCTCTCGTACACCCATTCCCGTCGGGAGCCTGGTGAAGGGCGGCGAATATGGGACGGGGTGGTGATGATAAAGAGGGGGGAGGCTCCCGACTCGTCACAATGTATACAGTTAAGATTGCAGTGTTTTATTTTTACATTTATTACTTCATGAAATCTCTGTAGTAGGCTATTTCTGTAAAAGCCTTTACTAGATATCGTTTTAGAAAAACTTTTTTTTTTTTTTTTAAGTTTCTAGCTTCAAAGAATATTTTTTCTTACATCTTTGCGGTAATAGTTTTTATGGGTCCAAAACCCTTGGGTGTGCATTATTTTCTAATAATTCAATGAGCCATCATCAATTATTCCTTACATAATGTCATTTATTGTAATTAATGTAACTATAAATGCTTTCAAAAATAGAACGTGTGAGTTGGCTGTGACTTAAGGAAAGTATATGTAAGGCTTTTATACACCGTGTGTGCCATTGTAAAGACTAGGTTTATCGCTCACAGACTCATTTTCATCCAAGAAAAAATTCAAAATGCCCTGTCTAAGGTCTAACTATTTGTCATATAAAACCATAAACCTTGTGTGCGGTATACAAACAAACATGGAACAATACATTTATCAATCTGTGTTAATGTTAGTTAGTAAAAAGACAATCTTTCAGGGTTTATTCATGTTTTTGTTGCTGTTACATGACGTAGCGGTGTCTGACTAGAGGCGAGACGTGGGGTGATGACTTCATCATTTCACAAAATATACGGATTGGCTGTACACATAAAAACGCAAGGGCATCATTTTCTGATTTATCCACTGAGACCCGGTTTCAAAAAAATTGCGGTTTCACACTTCCAAAATGCCAGATCCGTCTGGACGAAATGCCGATACGATACAAAATGTATGCGTATACAGCTGAACGCATCTCCATATGGATGGGGCCTTACTATTACGATGAATAAAGTCAAGTCCCGCCCTATAATTTTTGACATTCTAAAACCTGTTTCACTCTGAAATGTCACAATACATAAATCAAGTCAGTCATAACCTTTGTTACATGACTTTAAATTTGCTGAGCAGAGCAGGACACTAATTATGAGATGGTGTGAAATCAAATATGAAAATGGCAAGATGCAATAGAGTTTTGCTTTTGTTACATTTAAATTGACATTGCCTTTTCTAGTTGTAAAGGTAAAAACATTAAGATTCTGACAAACAATACTGTTTAGATGGACTTGGGCTTGAGTCCGACTCGGCCCATTTTGGACTTGGACTCGATTGGTTAAAAACTCTGACTCAACTCAGACTTGAACCCAAAACTACTATTGACTCTAACCTTACCCCTTATTCCACTCTTAAACCCAACCATTCCACTAAACCATGCCACAAACAAGTTCACTAGAGCCCTGCATGGGCCTCAAATATAAGCCCTAGCTAGCCCGGCACTTTATCAGCAAACGTTGTGCTTTTTTAGAAAACAAAGATGATGCGCTTTCTGCCATCTCGGTTTTGAGCAGGAGCACTTCACAATGATGAACCGAAACTCAGCAATGATAGACATGATAGACATATTTAACAGACATGATAAATATATCTAGAAAGCTTTAAATTACTACTTTAATATGAAAATTAAAATCTAAAACAAAAACTCTTGTACATTGTAATCCATAAAAATGTATTTCTCTCTAAAGGCACGTCCAATGATGAGATGTTGAGTCGGAATTGTAAACTTCATCTTTGAGACACTGACTCATGTAACACTAGTGTATTAATAAATAATTCAAACATCTCCTTATATTTCCCCCCTGACACATTAATGGTAATTACACTCTAAAAAGTGCTGGGTTAAATACAACCCAACACTGGGTAAAATGTGGACAGAACTCAGAACTTCATTCAAATAGTAGTAACTCAAGCGCTGGGTCAAAACAACCAAATAAATGGTTCTGTCCATATTTTATCCTGCGCTGGATTGTGTTTAACCAAGCATTCTTTAGAGTGTACTTTTACTGGGGCTTTGCGGCAAGCTTTAGCCAATTGTGTGCACTTTAACCAGAACTCTTCTAGCCGTAAATAAGTCGGGGCCCGTTGGGCTCGGGCTGAAATGCAGGGCTCTAAAATAGTGCTGGGCGGTATGACCGGTTTCACGGTATATGACGGTATTTATTTTTTTCATGCATGACAAGGTGTTATCCACATTTTCTACTGATTGAGAGAGCAAAAACTGCAGTAGATTGACTTAGAATGCCCAATTTTACTGTCATGATGAGCGAATTTTGTTGAAATATTCCACACTAAATAGTGACTAAACACGACCCATTAATACTGTACATGTTAACCAGGAGTCATTCATTTATAATCGCGACATGATAAAATCAACATGCATCTAACGTTACACTAAAGAGCGGCTACGCGGTGGTTTTGGCTATAGGCTATTACTTTTTTATAGTGCTTCTCTGCTGCTCACTGCACAAAACAGACACAGAGAGGCGACACTGCGCCGGGAGAGTCAGATCTCGCGCTCGCGGGGCAGCACTGGCGACATCTTCCAACTGAACCATAGCTAAGGTTTATCCAAAAATGTCCCTAGGTTTGTCAGTTTGTATATTCTATGGAAAAAAAGCCACTAAAAGGGTCTGAAAGTTGCTAAATATAGTGCTAAAGTCGCGCTCGTGTGTGTGAGACGTGGGAGCTGATGGCAGCAGGCGGTGGATATTGTGGATGAGTCCTTCTGTGCCATCACGTTCTACAGCTTCAGAACTCTCACGCTTAGTAACACATACAGCTGTGTCCTCGCCACAATGCAATAGTGAAAAGATACCCCTCTCAAATAGTGTCGCGTTCCGAACATTATTTAAATGACACCGGTATTGCGGTATTTTAAAAATTCATATCATGAGAATAACACTGGTAGGCTATTTGGTATGAACCGGTATACCGCCCAGCACTACTCTAAAATGCAGCTTATTGCGCTTAAGCGGCCACACACACACACACACACACACACACACACACACAAAGTCTGGCACAGTTGCAGCTTACTTATTACTAAAACAAATAGAAAGCACCCAATTAGCATTAATATTCATTCATTTTAGTTATTCCATGGCCTGTCTGAATACTGGATTCTGATTGGCTGGCAGGTATGCAGTAAAACCGTTTAATGCAAAGGTAGTTCTAAGTCTGTTTAATCACCGTTCCATATTAATGCGGTGCTTTAATTTAGATTGCAGATTGTGCTGCACACACAGATAAACTTGTTTTCAACGCTTCCCCGTGATTTATAGATACCAGATGGCTACATTATATTCCCTAGCAACGAAGTGATAAATTCGCTATTTTTGAAGTAATTGTTTGTAGAGAGAGACGACTATGGAATAAGCGGGTCATTTAAGGAATTTAATGCACTTCGCGGAGGTCTCCACGCCGTCCACGGCTAGCTGTTGATTCCCTGATAGCACACATACATCTAGGAGAGGTCTATTTGACGTCTGCATTTAGATCTGCAAGACGTCTATTGGACGTCTCCTTTTAGATGTCAAATAGACGTCTATTAGATGTCTTTAAGATGTTTATGATTCAGAATGTATGTAAAACTGACATCTGAAAGACGTCTGTCAGACATTTGTAGACAGCAGATGCTTTCCATATCAGGGACATCTTGCAGACTTACGTGTGCTATCTGGGTTACTTAACATATGCTACGATAATTTGAACAATTTTTTTTATTCTTATTAAAAAAATAATGGTAATAAACATAGGTCATGAATATTATCTCAAAAGTCATGGACGTTTATCTGTAAAAATGTGTATGAACTCTGAACGATAGAAACTAATGAATACAGACAAATGAAGCTGATCTAGAAACAGTGAAAACTGAAAGTCCAACCAAAACAAACGTAAGACACAGACAACCAGTTACATAAAGAAACATTAAAGAAGTTTTTGAGATAAACTAAATAATGTTTTATGTGTTTGTTTTCTTACTCTGCAGGCTGAATAACAACAGTATTTCAGCAGAAGGTTGTGCTGCTATGATTTCAGCGTTTAATTCAAATCCTTCAAACCTGACAGAGCTGGATCTGAGTGGAAATAAACTAGGAAACTCTGGAATTAAGAAGATCTGTCATCTGTTGAAAAATCCACAGTGCAGATTGGAGAAACTGAAGTGTGTATTTTCATTTATCTACATTTCTGCATGTTTATATACATTTATAAATGTCTATTTAATTAAATTATCTGTCATGAAAAATGAAGGCTATGGAGGCTGAAATTACAATTTTAGTTTGACTACTTACATCTTTATTCTATTAAATATTAAAAATATAAGTGAAATAGATGTTATCATTAAGGCATTTGTTGCTTATCTGTGGCGTATGATTTTTGCTAACATTTAAATAAAATTATTGGTACATTTTCACACTTTACATGGCAATTATTTTTTATAATTATTAGTTTTAATTATTGATTTCTTTTTTCTTATGATTTAAATCATGACACTTTATACATGTGTAGTTTGTTTAATTAGTGCAGATCGTGCAGTGCTTAACGACTTCTTTCATATACAGACTTTCAGACTGCAGTATCACTGAAGGAGGTTATAAAGCTCTTGCTTCAGCTCTGAGATCAAACCCTTCACACCTGATAGAGCTGGATCTCACAGGAAATGATCCTGGACCATCAGGAGTGAAGGAGCTCAATGATTTACTACAGGATAGATGCTGTAAATTAAAGAACATCAGGTGATAAATTCTTACAAGTATTTTCAATCAAGCCACTGAAGTGTTCTCAGCTCTATGAAAGTAGTGTGGTAATGTGTGGAATTAATGACAGAAAGAGGAATGTCAGAAGCACAACTAAATTTAATTTGTAAGACAATGTAAAACATCAATGTTTAAACCATATTGAGAAATTATTCTTGTTTCTTTTATTTAATATGTATGGTCTTAATGAGAATGGGGGCAATTATCTTAACTGTGACTAGCTAGATACCCCACACACACTACACATCAATACTATACTGGACTAGAGGTGAATGATGTATTGGTGGATGATATATTATTGGCTGATCACTGGTAAAATTAAATTTATATCACTGATAGTGGAATTTCCACTAATATTTTCACAGATAATTACTTTTGGCATATTTATGTTGACTATAGAGAATAAATGATTATGACTGTGCGTTTATGCAAATGACCATATATATATATAAATATATAGATAGATAGATAGATAGATAGATAGATAGATAGATAGATAGATAGATAGATATTATCATCTTACTGTTAGTATTCATTTTGAGCTTGTTTTTATTTTGATTATCTGCTGCAAGTAAATATGTACTCTCTTTTATGTGTTCTGTTTATGTGTGACAAATTAATAAGTGAAAACAAGAAACACTTCTTTTTTTCTGTCTTGAATTTGTTTATACATGAAAAATTGTATATTGTTTGTTTGTATTCTGTGTGTTTTATGTTCATTAGATGCTGTAGGTTTCATTTTTGTTTAATTCATTGATGGAGATTTGTAGTAAATTACACTACTCTGTTTAGTGACTCATTCAGGATGGAGCTGCAAATGACATAAAATTGGAATATTATCTAATCTGTAATTCTGCTTCCTGTAGGTTTTTGAAAAGTCCTGCTGCACAGGAAGCGTGTGAGTGTCTCACTGAAGTACTGGGTGTGAATCCGTTATTACTGACAGAACTGGATCTGAGTGAAGATAAATTAGGAGATCTGGATGGAGAGAGACTCTCTGCTCTTTTGATGGACTCTCATTGCAAACTGGAGAAAATGAAGTGAGTCAACATTAGAGGTCAACCAATAGTGGATTTTAGTAATAGTGAAATAGTGAATCAACCGATACTGAATAAAAATTAATATAGTGCTGAACATTATTACAGAAATAAAGTAATAAACAAACAGTACTGAACCAAATTTTTTAAATGGAATAAAATATTAATATAAAATATTAATTATACATTGATCATAAACATTAAATTGTAAACACGTATTAGTAAATGTTGAAATTAACATATTGTAACAAGGAACAATACTTCTACATTTTTTTAACCTTAGTTAAGGTTAAAATGGAATCTTATTGTAAAGTGTTACCATTTCACATGTCACCTCCCTACGTGTAGGATGTGGTCTCCGTAGCGACCTTCTCCCTTGAAAGGCATGCTTCTCCCTAATGTTTCCATGTGCCAAGCAGTAAAACAGAAAAGAAAAGAAAAAAGATCTGAAGTAATCTTTTGCTTGAAGGTTGAAATTCCTTCTTTTAAGAATTTATTTGTGGACAGAACAGCAGCATGGCCTTCTCCAGCAGCGATGTACTCACCTTTGGCCCCTCTTGGTACCTAGGTCAGTGAATTTGCGCTGGGGCGTTGGGAAGGTTATAACTTATGCACAGCATTTGCCTTGACACGCCGCGGCTTGTCAGCATTTGCAGTGCCACAGGTTGTAACGGTGTTCAGTGGTTCTGACGCTTTCCATGGACCCCTAATATCGTCACGCCATAACATCTTCATTCCCTCCATCAAGGAATGAGGATTGCGTACGTAACCAAGACATTTCATTGTCTGTTTTAAATGCTCCTCTGAAGTGTCCTGCTTTGTGCAGCATGCAGTTTCATATGTCAAAACAGCATGAGGCGTCAGTGATTCACCTGTAGAAGATATCGGCAAAACATCTGTTGACCTCTAGTAAACGTGATTTTATATATTATAACTTCTCTGTTTATTCAGTATAAAAGACTGTCAGTCACATAAATGAGCAGATATGAAGATGTGTGTTGATCTGATGTGTGTTGAATATGTGTTGAATAATAAATAATGCTGTTTTTGTGTTTAGGCTGAATAGTTGTGAGCTGACAGGGAAAAGCTGTTCAGTTCTAGCTACTGTTCTCTCCTCCAAAACCATCCTGAAAGAGATGAACCTGAACAACAGCCGTCTGCTGGACTCAGGAGTCAAAGAGATCTGTGAGGGACTGAAGAATCCTGTGTGTGAGCTGAAGATACTCAAGTGAGTACATTTCATCATCAGCTACACTCAACACCACAGCAATCATAGAAATATATATATATATATATATATATATATATATATATATATATTGTTCACCTCCAGAAGTAGATGAATGGAAAAATACAATATTTTTTTTTTTTTTGTGTGTGTGTGTGTGCAGTGGTTTTTATTCACAAAGTGTGCACAGGCACATATTTGTTTACAAAGAATGACTATTTATTAACCTTGCACTGAGCGTTATCTCAGTGTTATCTCAGGAATAACAAAAAAATAGCTATAAAAGCAGTGGTTCATAATTACATTATTCCTAGGTTAAGAACAAACATACATCAGACATGTCATCGTACATTCCGCATCTGGCTCATATTCGCGATCTCAACCATATTCTCAAAACTATCATTTTCAAGATCTTCAAAATCAATATTTTGATCGCTGGCAGCTTATTCATCACATCTGCCATCAAGTGACAGTGACATTTATATTTCATTGCATACAGTAATTGCTCTGCAGTAAAGCCATTCGGTTTTGCTGATGATATTCTTTTGTTTTATGCCTGTGGTAAGCATGAGTGAAACCCCACATCTGTCACGGTTGCGTGTACGGGGAACACATAAGATGCACGGAGACGAAGGTTTCAACGGGAACAAGAGATTTAATGGAACTTCAAAAGCAGGAGATACACACATAGGGTAACATAAACAATAACCGACAACCGGGACTAAATGGACAGCAACTAATATAGTGGGGATAACGAGTGGCAGACAGGTGAACACAATGAAGGTGATTAACTCAATTGGCAGAAACTAGGTCACACATGAGGAAGGAAAACACATGGAGAGCAAAACACAAGACAGTCCAGGGGCGTGACACTACCCCCCCCCCTCCCGGACGGTGCGTCCTCGCACCGAGGAACAACAGAGGGGAGGGAAACGGGTGGGAACAAAAGGCGGAGGCTCAGGAGGAGGACGGACCACCGGGAGAGGGCCGGCTGACAGAGACCAGGGAGGTGACGAAGGACGGAGGAGCCAGGGAGGAGACAGGAGGGACTTGGAGCAGGAGGAGCCCGGCAGGACCCAGGCCACAGCCGTGAAGACGGTCCAGGGTGGAGCCGACGGAGGGAGGAGCCATGGAGGAGGAGCCCGAGCCGGAGCCGGAGAGCCGATGAGTACGGGCGGAGCCGAGGATCCGGAGGGCCAAGGTGGAGCCGAGAGCTCCGGCGACCGAGGCGGAGGCGGAGATCCGGAGGCACGCGGCGGAGCCGGAGCGACTGAGGACCAAGGTGGAGCTGGAGGGAGGGAGGAGCCCAACGGAGCCGGTGGGACGGAGCGACGAGGCACAGCCGGAGGAGCGGAGTCCTGAGGCGATGGCGGGATGACGACCGAACAAGGCGGAGCCGGAGGGACGAAGGAGCCCGGTGGAGCTGGTGGGCCGACGGGCGACGGTGGAGATGAGGGAGCTAGGAGCTGAGGTGGAGCCGACGGGTCGGAGGGCCGAGGTGGAGTCCAGGATTCAGAGGCTGGAGGTGAAGACGAGGAATCCCCCAGCCACGACGCCGATGGAGACAGGCATACCCGCGGCGATCCCACCGCACAGATGGTGGGCTGAGAGTGAGCAGCGGGGCTGTCCGACGACAGCGGTGGAGGGTGCAAGAGTGGGTGGGAGGGTGGGCATTTTTGAGCCTCTGGGCTAATCCTTATGAGGAACTTCCGAGGAGCCGGCACTGGAGGGAGCTTTGCAGGTACAGACTCTAGGCGGCGCTCTTGCAGCGCGGATTCAAGGGGGCGCTCTTGCAGCGCGGAGACAGGGAGGCGCCTTCGTGGCGCAGGCACTGGGCGGCGCTCTTGCAGCGCGGATTCAAGGGGGCGCTCTTGCAGCGCGGAGACAGGGAGGTGCCTTCTTGGTGCAGGCACTGGGCGGCGCTCTTGCAGCACGGATTCAAGGGGGCGCTCTTGCAGCGCGGAGACAGGGAGGTGCCTTCTTGGTGCAGGCACTGGGGGGCGCTCTGGAAGCGCAAAGCTGGACGGGACCAGCGGAGACACAGGAGAGCTGGACGGGACCAGCGGAGACACAGGAGAGCTGTCAGAAACCTCCAATGACGGCGTGAGCATGGCAGGCATGTCTGCTTTAATTTCCCCATTTCTTGAGTCCTCAGAGTCCTGTGATTGCTCACCCTCAGCGGTGGTGCAGTGGGCGGGGCTTCCTTCAGCACCCTCAAACTCCACTGTTACCCCCACCGTCGCGTGCGCTGTAGCCGGCTCTCGCACCTGATCGGACGATCTCTGAGGCTCTGGCTCCAGGGCAATTTCCAGCTCAGTCGCTCCTCTTTGCGATGGCTCTTGGGTTGCTCTGGGCTCTGGCTCTCCGTCCGCGGTGGGCTCGGGCTTACGCTCTGCGGCTCGGGGTGATGGCAGGCTGGGCTCTGGGTCCGGAGTGGTACTGGTGTCATTCTCCTCGTAGGTCACGGTCAGTGGGGATCCACAAGACACCAGCACCCACTCCACATAGGTGGCAAAATCTCCTCGAGGACCATCCCCGGACAACCGCGCTCTGCACCCGTCGTTAAGGCTCATCCGGTAGAATGTGCAGAGGCAGTAGTCCGGGTAGTGGGTGTAATGGGAGATTTCCAAGAATAGTCTTGTATGGTCCTCGAGGGAACGGCTCCTCTGCTCCAGCATGAGGAGAAGGCAGGCAGGGTCATTCATAACAAAAGGGAAAAATAAAAACTGAGGGAAAAAAACAGAAACAAAACGAGGGGAAACACGCCGCTATACTTCACTTTTTTCTTTTTTGGTCGGTTATTCTGTCACGGTTGCGTGTACGGGGAACACATAAGATGCACGGAGACGAAGGTTTCAACGGGAACAAGAGATTTAATGGAACTTCAAAAGCAGGAGATACACACATAGGGTAACATAAACAATAACCGACAACCGGGACTAAATGGACAGCAACTAATATAGTGGGGATAACGAGTGGCAGACAGGTGAACACAATGAAGGTGATTAACTCAATTGGCAGAAACTAGGTCACACATGAGGAAGGAAAACACATGGAGAGCAAAACACAAGACAGTCCAGGGGCGTGACAACATCAACATTGTGTATCAAACAGTGCCACCTCGAGGAATAAAGGTGAATTGCACTTATTGAGTCATCAGACAGTTAATTGTTGTTGTTCAAGAAAAATATACTTACACTATTACATACCTCAGGTTACTAGCGACTCTATACACTTTTTACAAAAAAAAAAATGTATCACATAACAGACATTCTTTAAAATGTTTTTTTTTTTTTTTTTCTTGTTATATGATGTTTATAATGAATAGTCTGAGGAATACTAAGAAATCTGATATCTAACTTTAAAAAGTTGAAGGAGGGAGAGGGTAGTGAATGGTATCCTGGGTTTCTAAAGACTCGAGGTATGCTTTTAAGGGTTAAGCATCCTACTTATACACAAGCCAAGTCGGAAATTAAAGGGGTGTTGGGTAAAAAATGCCACTCAAATGAACAAAAAACACCCACAAAATTCCAAAATAAGCAGATAAAAAATGTCCCTGCATAATATAATTTCTGACTAGTGGTCAGGGGAAGGTTAAGCCTTGCACAACCTTATACACGCTCTGCCTATGCTTGATTAAAATGAGTTTTATAATCCAGCGTAGACAGGGTGTTTGTTGTACTGAAACACTAAAAATATAAACAGCTTACCGAATTTAATGTCACGGCTGAGCCTGTTGTTCAGACACCATTTTCCATCACTGGTATTCTTGATTTTTACAAGTCACCGTTCCTTTATTTTTTAAGTTGTTTTGCTCTAATTCAATCATGCCAAATCTGCTGTAACCATAGCCAATGAGCATTTTGCTTAGCTGAGACTACACAAATTACCCCATCTGGTGGATGATTTGAAGTAGGCCTAATTGGTTAAATTCAAGCATTTGACAAAGACAACACATTTAATAAGACAGTAATACAAATTTCCCTTACAAAGGTATTAACTGATTCTGTGCAACTCTTAGTAGTATATGTAATTACAAATTATTAATAGTGAAAATGTAAGTTTAATTACTTCAGAAATAATAACACTGCCTTCAGGCCCTGCCTGGAAGTGCAGTTATTGAAAGTTATTGAAAAACAATCAACAATTTAGAACAGGGGTGCCCAATCCTGTTCCTGGAAATCTACACTCCTGCAAAGTTCAGCTCCAAGGTAGATCTGCAGGAACAGGATTGGGCACCCTAACCGTTTATGCAGTCGTAGCCTAATGGTTAGAGAGACGGACTTGTAACCCAAAGGTCATGGGTATGAGTCTTGCTACTGGCAGGGATTGTAGGAGAGGGGAGTGAATGACCAGCGGGGGGAGAGAATACCATGACTGAGGTGAGACCCTTGAGCAAGGCTAGGACCCCTAACTGCTACCTGGGCGCCTCAGCTGCTGCTCCGAGTGTGTGTTCAGGGGGTATGTTTGTGTTTGTTCACTACTCACTACTGTTCTGTGACAATACTTGGCTACATGTCACATCCTTTCCTATAATATATATATATATATATATATATACATATATATATATAATGTGTGTGTGTGTTTTCTTCAGACTTTCAGACTGCAGTATCACAGAACAAGGTTATAAAGCTCTGGCTTCAGCTCTGAGATCAAACCCTTCACACCTGATAGAGCTGGATCTCACAGGAAATGATCCTGGACAATCAGGAGTGAAGGAACTCCTTGATATGCAACAGAATCCAAATTGTCAACTGAAAGTGAGGTGAGTATTCTTCAAATAATATAATGCAATAGTTTTAAGATTTTAGCTAAAAGAAAATTAAACCATCAAAGTTAAATTTTTTTTATCTGTGTCTGCACCATTAACGACAAAATCAACATTATTTTACCACACCCGTTATGTAAATACCTTTTTAGTACATAAAAGCTATTAACTGTCAAGATAAGAGTAATCGGTTAAATTATTTGAATTGAATAAGTGATTTGAGTTTAGCATGAGCGTGATTATGCTAAAGTTTAATTATAAGCCTTTATTTAAAGACAGCACAAAGGCAGATTTCTAAAAAAAAAACAAAAGTGCTTTTTAGTTGTTTCACTACATGTGTACAGCAAATATTAAGTCTCTTATTATAAAATTCCTAAAACCATCTGGTCAATGAGCAAATGTACATGACTAGACCATTCAGCAGTACTTTGTTACATTGTTTCATGTGCATTTGGTGTGAAAGAACCTACCAAGTGTATCGAGATGATCTTCATTATCGTAGAAGGCAGCTCTGCAGTGTACTGTTATAAAATATCAATGTACTTCTCAATGTATATCAATGTTATAAAATATCATTGTCCCCAGGTTTTTGGGTCCTGCTGCAGATGAAGCCTGTCAGTATGTGGCTGGAATTGTGGGTAAAAACCCGTTACTCCTGAGAGCGCTGAATCTGAGTGAACGTGAACTAGGAGACACACGAGTGAATCAGATCACTGCTCTACTGCAGGATAAACACTGTAAACTCAACACACTGATGTAAGTGTTGTTTTCTTTTTATGACTGCACATTTGAAGTATCTCGAAGAACAATAATTTTCTTCAGTAATGACTGAATAGTGGCATCAATTACATTGTGTTTGCAAATTCTCTCTCTCACGTTCATCATTTTAGTCTGCGTAAGTGTGGTCTAACAGAGGAAAGCTGTTCAGCTCTCGCTACAGTCCTGAGATCAAACTCCAGTCTGAAAGAACTTGACATGAGCAACAATAATCTGCAGGATTCAGGAGTGAAGAAACTCCAGAACGGATTAGAAAATACAAACTGCACACTGCAGAAACTCAGGTGAGTGAAATGAACCATTGTTTTTAATTACATTAACTTCAATTTTTTAGTAATGCAATTTGTTTAATAGTAAGAAATGTGTTTTAATTATGTATGTTTTATATGTATTTAATGTTTAATTACATGAATCATACAACACATTTTGATTATTACATTATTTTATTATATTATTTGATTTATTTCTTTAGACTGTCAGACTGCAGTATCACTGAAGAAGGTTGTGCTGCTCTGGCTTCAGCTCTGAGATCAAACCCTTCACACCTGATAGAGCTGGATCTCACAGGAAATGATCCTGGACAATCAGGAGTGAAGCAGCTCGATGATTTACTACAGGATCAATACTACTCACTGAAGACACTGAGGTGAGACGTGATTATATTGTTGTAGAGAAAAGTCATCTCTGTCTTACAAAATAATGCTCAGGGGCCGGAAAAAGGTAGATTGTTCTTATTTGCATTGGAAAAGTAAGACTGATTACCTCTTGACAACTGCTAATTGGTCAAACTAGTTCTTAAGAAACAGTCTTAACATGGTGGCTAAGTTTATGCAACTGGCCCCAGGTGTCAGAGTTCCAGAAGTCAAATTTAGACTTTATTGCAAGAAGACAACAAAGCCGAGATGCCTGCAGAACATCTGAATCTTTGGACATCTGGACATTTAGCTCAGAATTTGACTGAATTCTGCTTCATCTTCCCTTCTGCAGGTTTTTGAGGAGTCCTGCTGCAGATGAAGCCTGTCGGTTTGTGATTGGAATTGTGGGTAAAAACCCGTTACTCCTGAGAGAGCTGAATCTGAGTGAACATGAACTAGGAGACACACGAGTGAATCAGATCGCTGCTCTACTGCAGGATAAACACTGTAAACTCAACACAGTGATGTGAGTAATTTATTTGAAATATTACTTTTGATATTATTGTTACAGTAGTTGATAATACTGTTTCCTTATTTGAGTCAGAGCAGTTCTCTCAGCAACAACAGCAATTAGAAGTCTTAAAATTAAACAGACAATTAAAAACAAAAAGTGACATCAAGCTTTAACCCATTGACTAAGTCAGTTCAATAATTATTTCAGTGACTATAGAGAGAGAACAATAGTTTTCTTCCAGAGCTTAAAAACTCCTCAAATAAGTGATTTTAAAAAATCTATAGCTGCTCTATAAATACATAGATGTCTTTTCTATCTAAGTGATAAAAAATAACCTTCACTGGCTACTAATGTGCGACTAAAAATTAACGTTTGCTTTAATTATAAAAGCTTGTATTTTATATCTACATTTCATATCTAGTTTTTACTTGCATGTTTTATGCTGATGGATGCATAAAATGCGCTGCTTAAACATATGGCTTGTTAAAAAAAACTGCACCACAAATTAGTGCCTGTTTCAGAACAAAACAAATAGTGACGTACCAATCAATTGGTCACTGATCTTTATGGAACAATGTTAATCTTAATTCTATTATAAGCCAATCCTGGTTAAATTCAGCCACAGTTGTATACAACATTAAGTCTAATAGATTCCCCCTTTAGTTTTAGTATATTACTACAGCAAAACAGAGATCATTATCGTCATGCTGATGTGTAGTGATTTCTGTCATTTCTATTGGTGCACACTGATGTCTCTTCTTCTTGTCAGTGCTGTTTCTAATGCTGAGGTTGCCTAACCATTTGTGACATTTCATCTCTGCCATAGACCTTTAAAATACAGCATACTGAGAAAATAACCTTTAAAGTTGTCCAAACGAAGTTCTTAGCAATGTATATTACTAATCAAAATTAGGTTTTGATATATTTACGGTAGGGAATTTACAAAATATCTTCATGGATCTTTACTTGATATCCTAATGATTTTTGGCATAAAAGAAAAATCGATAATTTTGACCCATACAATGTATTTTTGGCATTTGTTACAAATATACCCGTGCTACTTATGGCTGGTTTTGTGGTCCAGGGTCACAAATGAGTGACCAACTGAAGGAGTTGAGAGGCTTCAGATTCTAGAGAGCATTTGGATTCTAGAGAAAATCTGCAAAATGATGTTATCAAATCATTGATCCATATTGGTGATAGATAAAAGACTTCAAAAATGTGGCTGAAAACAACAGAACACATTTGCCCCAGTGAGAAAACTAAGTGTGAAATTGACACAATGACCAGTTTTGAAGTTGATCTGAAATTAAGGTGTAAACTAAAATGTCTGCTTCTTGAAAGAATATTTCAGAACTTGAAAGTTCAATTGAGAAAGAATTTTACTTGCCTGACCAGACAACTAATATGAGTAAAACATGTAATTGGAGAAACACCGACATTTCAGCAAGAATTATTCTGATTTTATTACATTTGGTGTAAACAGGAATTGATAATGAGTAATGTATTGACAGTAACAGGGTTGCACCAGTTATGGCTTGAGAATTCGCGAGAGAATTTGTGAAGAAATCAAAACAAATGAAAAACTGCACACAGAAGAAACATACTGTGGTAAAATTTAGTTTTTATATTTATAATATATAGCTAAGTTGTTTCGTTACTGAAATATTTACATTTGAATTAATCATTTGATTCAATGATTCAGTGGTTCATTCATAAAGACAGCCACTTTCTTCATTTTTGAAAGAATCAACTGTCTGAACGAATAGTTTCAATGAATGATTCAATGACTCATTTATTAAGACAGCCACTTGCTGCCACCTACTGGCGGTTTACTTTCATATTTAAAGGGTTAGTTCACCCCAAAATGAAAATTCTGTCATTAATAACTCAAGTCTTCATTCATCTTCGGAACACAAATTTTTAAGATATTTTTGATGGAATCTGAGAGCTTTCTGACCCTCCCATAGACAGCAAAGCAACTGTAACGACTTTATTCAACAATTCATCTCACCAAGTTACTGTCTTCCGACATTTTGGAGAGTATCACAACGCATACGCACGCTTTCCCCTAAGCGTAAACAACACTGATTACATTGATTACGCTCTTGGATACTCTCCAATATGGTGGAAGACGGTAACTCAGGGAGAAGAATTATTGAATAAAGTCGTTATTTTTGTTTTCTTTGTTCACAAAAAGTGTTCTCGTCGCACCATAAAATTCAGATTGCACGTCTGATGGCAGATGGACTGTTTTGACTACGTTTTTCATACTTTTATGGACCTTGACAGTGCAATTTACTATGCTGTCAATGGGACAGTCACAAGCTTCCCTGTTATTAAATTGTGTTCCGAAGACGAACGAAGCTTTTATGGGTTTGGAACGACATGGGGGTAAGTGATTAAGGGATACTCCATCCCAAAATAGAATTTTGTCATTAAAGTCATATAAAATGTACATTCCCATCAACAAAATTGTGGCCAGTAAAAATGCTGAGTGGCTAGTAATTTTGCAAAGCCACTAGCCACAGTGGCTGGTGAGCAAAAAAGCTAATGTTAAGCCATGGACAGTGAATATTTGTGTTTAGTTATTGCAGTTAAAATGTGGTGTTTAACCAGAGTAAGTTGCTGGTTGTGCTTGACAGGTGTCAAACATTAGAAAGGGGTGGAAGCTGCAAAGTGTTTGGGAACCACGGTGTTAGACAAACTACCCAAAACCTCTAAAACCTTAGTTTGATCATCATCTTTTCTCTTTCTGTCTTCAGTCTGAGTAGATGCAGTATTACAGAGAAACAGTGTCTCATCCTGACTTCAGCTCTGTGTTCAAACCTTTCACACCTGAGAGAACTGGACCTCAGTGGAAATAAAATAAAAAACACAGGAGTGAAGCACTTATCTGACATATTTAAGGATGTACGTTGTCAACTGGAGAGTTTGAGGTCAGTAACATACAAGAATCAAATGTTTAAAATCACTTCAAAACTTACTCATAAAGAGCCTGAGTATTTGTGAAAATGTATTTGCCATAGTATTTACAATTTAGTGAAATAAAGATTTCTCTTCCTCCGTCTTTTTGTTTGTTTATAAAGATTATGTGAATTTACAGAATAAAAAAAAAAAATATTCTGTCTTGCTCTCTTTTTTCTTCCAATATAGGTTAAGAGGCTGTGAAATGACAGGTGAAGGTTGTTCTGCTGTGACTTCAGCAATGAATTCAAGCCCATCACACCTGAGAGAACTGGACCTGAGTGAGAATCAACTAGGAAACTCCGGATTTGAAAACCTTGGTGTTCTGCTGAGGAACCCACAATGCAGGCTGGAAAAGCTACAGTTAGTATCATTATACTGTACAGCAGTTACAGTGTGATTTAAAGGTCACTGATTAGTTATTTATTTTAAGACATTTCGTAAATTTGATTTTTTATACTGTAATACTCCACCTGTACGGAAACGTCCTTTCTCTATTCGTCACACTTAATATTAGGTGTCTAGTAATTGCATTTAATTTAAAGAATTTTATTAAATTTTATTCAAATTTCAGTATACTAAAATGTGTGTATGTTGTTCTGCAAAAATATTATGAGATTCACATCTGCTGCTACAACAGTTTCCAGCATACAGAACTAGTCTGACTGTGTTTACTAAGGGAACAACACTATCTGCCTACTGTAGTCCTTAATCAAATGGCCATCATGGATCTGAGTCTTTTTATTTTCTCTTGTGTTCAGTCTGTGTAAATGCAGTATTGAAGAGAAGCAGTGTGTCTCCCTGACTTCAGCTCTGAAATCAAACCCATCACACCTGAGAGAGCTGGACCTGAGTGGGAATAAACTAAAAAACACAAGACTGAAGCATTTTAATGACGTACTGAAGGATTCACACTGTAAACTGGAGAGATTGAGGTGAGTTACATTAACCTATACAGCAAAGAAAACTGATATTTGAATGAAACAGAATGAAGAGTTTATTTGTCTAATTTCTCCAAATATAGGTTAAGATACTGTGATATGACAGATGAAGGTTGTTCAGCTCTGACTTCAGCTCTGAAATCAAACCCATCACACCTGAGAGAACTGGATTTCAGTGGAAATAAACTAGGAGACTCTGGAGTTGAAAACCTTGGGCTTCTGCTGAGCAGTTCGGAATGCAAGCTGGAGAAACTACAGTTAGTAACATTATACTGTAAAGCAGTTACAGTGTGATTTAAGTTTACTGTTTAGTTATTTAAAGACTAAAGGGCCCAAGTTACATCATTCATAGCACTATACCTTCTGGCATTGCCCCATCTGAAAAAAGATTCAAAAGTACTATGAGCTAATGGACTGCAAAATGAGACAAAAGTGAGAACAGGCAAAAACTTGCAAACATGAATGACAATAAATTATTCTGACAGAGTTACACAGTACCTATGTCTCTAATTGTATTTTTTACTAAATCCTAAAGGGGTCATTAAATGCATTTTTATGTCTTTGTATCTGGATGTTAGCTTATGAAATACTGTGTTTTTTTTTTTTGTGATAATTTTTTTTATGCACTGAAAATATTTGTAAAATAGAAAACTTTTTCAAAACCCACTACTGTGATCGGTGTACTTCATTGCACTGTATTCACAGCTTCATCCAGAACAAAAGAACACAATTAATGAAAGCATTTAAGATTAATAAACTGGAAAAGCAATAAAAATTTAGCCACATATATATTACATCTATATATATTATTTTGACAGAATAACACTAGCTACACATTGTGTCAAGGATTTATAATAGCAATGGTAACAATTTTTTGATGATTGCGTGAGTTGGACTTTTGCTCAGCTCTTCAGTGCAGATTATGATGATGGTTTAAGTTAAGCAAGTGGTTGAATGTTACTAATGATGTCAAAACTCCAAAAATAACTGATAATGTAAAAGTTATTGCCATCTCCGAAAAGCCAGTCTGATGTTGATACGAGTTGCTACAGGCTATGTCCCTTTCCCCTTTGCTTTTAAACTCTTCTCTAAACAAGATTTCTTTGTGTCAACATAAGGTGATTTCTCAGATGGTTCGGATGGTTACCTTTTTGACCGATCCATTGTGTTAATGTTGTTCATTAGTTATGGCTACAGGCACATTGTACCTGCAGTCTAATAGCTTTTCTTTGTTTATGGACGTGACGTAATCTCGCAAAGACAAATGATGTGAAACTGATATTTTGTGCAAAATACAACCCAACAGCTCAAACGATAAATCATTATTATGATGTACTGTAGCTTTAAGCCAAATTTGTACTTAGTGTCGGTAAACTACACTAAACTTTATATTGAAATTCAAAATTTTCTTGATTTTTTCACTTTAAGAATGTAAAATTGTCCATTTACATTTTTTTCAATCAGTTCCTTGTTGATCTTGTGTCTTAATCTACATTTATAATTCACTAACTTTTTTTTGTCCAACTAAAGATGCTCTTGACTTGGATTCTAACTAGCATCCTCAAATCCTAGTTATGAATTTATTTATGGTTCTGTAAATAAGGTCCCATGTTTTAGCTTGTCTATTAGTGACTTATTGTGTTTAGTCATGATGAATTTATGAGACATATCTGATTCATTGTCTTTTCTCTTTCTGTCTTCAGTCTGTGTGGATGCAGTATTACAGAGAAACAGTGTCTCATCCTGACTTCAGATCTGTGTTTAAACCCATCACACCTGAGAGAACTGGACCTCAGTGGGAATAAAATAGAAAACAAAGGAATGGCGATCTTGTGTGATATAATGAAGGATTCACGCTGTAAACTGAAGCGACTGAGGTGAGTAACATTCACATGCATGTGCCTTTGTTTTTCTTTATTATGTATAATTTTGTAAGTTTTAAACTGCCCCATTGCCTACATTTATATTTCAAACCTTTTGGCAATTTAGAGCGTATAATTATACATTTCAAAATATTTAAGTCTTTTTATGAATCGGTTGGTAAGAAATGTCACTGACTGGTTAATTTTTTAATCTATCATGAAGTAATGTGCAGTTATATTCACCTTTGAATAGCAAAATTCAACAGGTAAAACTGGATGTGAAGCTTGTGTGTCAAACATTTTTCTAACAGCTCTTCATTCTGCAGCGCTTTATATTCTTGAACAATTCCATTATGAAGTGACTTCCTTGTTCATTCTGAATAATTAGTGTAGCTTTGATAAGGTTCCACCCACAAAGTTGTCGCTTTTGGTCAAAGCTGTGAATTTCCCTGTGAAACTTGAAATCAATGCAAAATTCACGTAGGAGAAATTCCTCATCAAATGCATTCCCATCGAGATGACTGTGATTTTTGCCTCCAAAATAATCTTCTTCTTCTGTCTGCTTGTCTTTCTCTTTCTAGTCTAAAAGACTGTGACATTACAGATGTTGCTGCTTTGGCTCAGTGTCTGGCAGAAACAAAAGCACTGCAGTTTTTAAAAGAGCTTGATCTGAGTAAAAATAACATCGGATACTCCAAGAACCAGCTACGTGATCTGCTACGAGACTCAAACTGTAAACTGAGGTGAGTAAACATTCATTTGTCACAGTCATGCTAGCACAAACAGACGGAAATCTTGTAATTTGTTTTAAATGTATTATATTTCAAACTCTTTTAAAATATGTATGCCAAATTATTTAAAATCAGTAACTAATCTAATTATAGAAGTTTAATGTTTGTTAAGGGCTATTTTGAAACTCAGAGTAATTGAAATATAGTTACTAATTTTCAACTTGTTCCACTCAACATTGTTCTCTTCTGATTCTTCCTTGCAGCCTGGAACATTCACTCTTTAAACCTGGTGTAAACCTTATTAGTGGATGGTCAACATGGTCAAAAGCTCAGGAACCTGTGAAATCAACAGATCAAGACAAGTCACCGTCAGATGAGGAATTCTCAAAAGGTTCTCACTTTAGTACTCTAATAAATTAATATGTGTGATGGTAATTTTGGTGAGATATTGCTAAACAGCTAGCAATCAATGCCAAACTTACAGCTACTACAGCTTCAGATAGCACTGCTTTAACAAATCTAAAGTTATTGTGCTAACTGTTGTATGTTACTATTTAAAAATGATTACTAATTTATACAGGTGGAAGAGGATTAGACCTTCAAATGATATAATACAGCATTAATAGAAGCATACTGTACACGAGTAATGTCGAATGTTTATTGCTGGTTTTGTATTTATCTGAATGGTATTTTGCCTTTTTTTTTTACAGGTGACATCGAGGAGGGAGAAGAGGCTAATGAGCTTGCAAAAGAGGTGGATTAGATGGATTCAAGTCCACAGTATAAGACCTTCATGATGTTTGGATTAAACTCATCCATATTGAAGCAATTAAAATATTGCTTATCATGACTATGATTTTAATTTAACACTTAAGTATATCAAATAATATAACCTGAAAGTGTAAAATGAAAATTAAATTATTGTGGGCTACATGTACAGATTCAAATCAGTCATTTATATAGATCAGTGGTCCTGTGTCATATTTATATTTCTTTATCCACCTTAATTTTCAACGCGGAAGCAAGCCATTTTCTGTGAATGTGCGAGACTTCCTGGTTTGGTTCAGCTACAAAATCAGACATCAGATGCCATCGTATTTCTATCAGAACTTGGAAAATCTATCCCCTCCCTCTTAAAGCTTATTGGCCTGTTTGGCAAATTTTCTGGATTTAAAGTAAATAAAGACAAGTCTTCAATTATGTTTCTCAATGAACAAGAGAGATTAAATCCTAAAGTGAGCCACCCATTTGTAAATGCTCTAAATGGTTTTGATTATCTAGGAATTAAAATAACCCCTAAAATAAGCCTCCTAGTTCAGCTTTGATGGCTAAATTATCTGAAGATACGACTAGATGGATGACACTGCCTCTTTCTTTAATGGGAAGAATAAATGTGATTAAGATGAATATACTTCCGAAATGTTTATATGTTTTTCAATCACTACCGCTTCCCCCTCCCCCAACATTTTTTCTAAGAATAAGAAAACTTCTCTCTAATTTTATTTGGAACTACAGGAAGCCAAGACTGAGACTTTCTTAACTATATCTGCCCTATGAAAGGGGAGGGCTCCAACTACCTAATTTCTTATGGTATTATTGGGCTGCTCAGTTGAGGGCTGCATTGTTCTGGTTTGCTAATGAAGCTGCTGTGTCTTGGTTACATGTTGAAAAATTGGCTGCAAAAGGCTTGACACTTGACAGCTTTTTATATTCAGCACCGCTTAAAGAACTAAAAAAAAAAGGACAGATAACCCATTTGTAAAAAATACCATTGTAATCTGGAACGAAGCCCATAAATATCTTGGAGACCTCCCAGTGCTTTCCCGTTTTTCTCCTATCTGGGGAAATGATCATTTCAGCCCAGCTAAAAAGGATATGGGATTCAAATTATGGATGAATAAGGGCATGATTAGATTGAAAGATTTGTATGAAGACAATATATTAATGTCATTTGATAATCTTGTAATGAAGTATTTGCAACTCAGAAGTTTTATTTTTTCGCGTTTAAAGAATTCTCCCCAACTCCCCCCAATGTCAATATTGGAAACATTTGCATTGCAAGATTGCTACATTAAAGGGCAGATTACCCAGTTCTATAACATATTAAGAGAAAATCATAAAGAAAGCTCTGAAAATAAAAGGCAAGCATGGATCCAAGATCTAAATATGGATATTTCACTAGATGATTGGAATACAATTTGTTTAAATGCACAAACACAAACTTTGAACTCTCGGTTGAGACTCTTACAATATAATTGGGTAATGATAACTTATATAACCCCAGTAAGATTAAATAAATTTAACCCTAATATCCCTGATCTGTGTTTTAAATGCAATAAATTTCAAGGTACATTTTACCATTGTGTATGGGAATGCGAGGAGGTGCAGAAGTTTTGGGTAGCGGTGACTCAATATGTTTCTCAATTTACTTTCTTTCCAATTCCTCTATGTCCTGTATTGTGTGTATTGAGTATGTATGAAGATGATTGCTCTTTGTCCACTAATTTGTGTCTGTTACAAGCAAGGCGTTCCATTGCCCTGTGCTGGAAAAATACCAACTGCCCTTCCATCGGACTATGGCTGAAAAACTTAACATGTTTGGCTCTTGAAAAACTTACATATGTAATTAGAAAGAAACCCTTTGATTTTTTTTTTATATCTGGGAGGTGTTTTTAGACTTTGTGTTTTTTTAAAAATGGAGATATTGAAGATGCTTTAGATGTGTGAAGTTATGGAATATTATTATTGATTGATTTATTTGTGTATTTATTTTTTTATTTAATTTATTTTATTTTTAATTTTAATTTTTAATTTATTTTTATTTAATTTATTTTTTGTCTGGGGTAAGTTGTGGGGAAGGATGATGTGATTTTTGGAAAAGCTTTGTAAAAAACTCAATAAAGATATGTTATACAAAATCAGACATCAGAAGACTACAGAGAACGGTTCGGACTGCTGAAAGGATTACTGCATTCCTTCGAGCGGCATGTAGCCTGCGTGTTTGTGGACTGTAAACACATTGCTTTCTGTACATTGATTATATTGATCGGTTTAGCCGACTGTGAGGGTATTATATCATATTCTGTCACTGATACTGTGTGTGGTACGAATGAGGACAGTTCAGCTGAGGTCACTGGAAATATATTTACTTGGAATCATTTTCGGTCACAACAAGTCAAATTATACGGTAGAAACCACACATTACAGTATTGCAGAGAAATACAAACCATGTTTTCAGATCATCGTCATTGCATTGTTTATATTGTATGTACACAGTCAGTTGGGTAATAGTGTGGAGCTGGCATTTTTTTTTTTTTTTATATCCAGAGGAGATTTTATTTTTACAAAAAATGTGTCTCACTATATATTATCCCACATACAGCAACTCAAATATTGATTTACTTTGAAATTTTACAATCTTACCTGTAGCTTTCTTTGCAGTAGGGATGCACCAAAATGAAAATTCTTGGCCGAAGCCGAACAAAATGAAATACTGTGCCAAAGACCGAATACCAAACATCTTTCCCCCGTGTATTTTGACAGGTTTTTTTCACCATTGCATAAATTAAATTAAATGTGCTTTTTTACTGTTTTGTCTTGCTTCTCTTTACTTGTCTTGTCTTGCTTCTCAAAGAAACAAACAATTACAGAACAACAATTTAAAAAATGTATTTAATACTGAGCATTTTTTAACATTCTAGTAGGCAATATACCAACAAAGCAAAATTTAACTTAAAATCAGTAAGTTAGTAAAGTAATATTTTTTGGCCATTTTTGAGACCCCCTTCTTGAATCAGGCATGTATTTTTTACTGTACAAATAAATGCATAAATGCATATTTGGTCGTGCCACATCATTGTTCAGTACAGTTTATTCGGTCTTTTTGTTAAGAGCTTCTTTTGCTATTTTCAGCTGAATCACTTCGGTTGCCGAACATTCAGTGCATCCCTATTTACACTCAGAGTTGGGTAGATTACTTACAAATTGTAGACCATTGCTGATTCCAAATGAAATTGTATAAATTCCAAATAAAAATTGTAGTTAGTAACGTAGTCAATTACACATTTTTGTAATATAATCCAATTACTTTTTTATTACTTTTAGATTACTATACCTAACTCGTTTATCACATTGATTTAAATATTCTTTTACCATATTGATTTAAAAATGTAAAGAAAAACAAAATATATTCCGTTTGTTGTTAATGACACCATAAAATGCATTAAACATTAAATTACATTTAGGGCTGCAACTAACGATTATTTTGATAATCGATTAGTCGGCCGATTATTCTTTCGATTAATCGGATTTTAAAAAAAAAATTAAATGCAATTTTATAGGAGTTGAATCATGTGCAACAGATTAAGTAAAAATATTAATATGCAATAGCGCAAAAATGTAAACATTGCTCCTCTTTGTAGTTATTTTTATAGCTGACTGATGAGCTTATGGACACCGAATGGTTATTCTGAGGTAAATGTATTATTACGTGGCATTGTTTACAAGCTTTACACGTTTTCCGCAGTTTGAAACATTGAATGAGCTTTTACATGAGACATTTCAGTAAGACGTACTGCATAGGCTCTCTTATAAAGTAGCTTGATGTTAATTCATGTTCATTATGTACTATAGTAGTAAAGAGAAAGATATAATGGGTTCACTTGCCGCTTGAACTGAGGCACTAAAGCGATCGTAAACAATGTATTTGTTGTTTGAATTTCATTATGAATTTGGATCATTTTAAAGCTGATACTTTGTTTATTAAAAAGTAACAAAGTACAAAGCTTTTGCCATTAGGCTACTGGACAGCAAGTGCACTTCAATAATATGAAGTTCACGCATTAACAGAACTGTCATGAGCTGGGTTTGCTTCTCTGTCTCTCTCTCTCTCTCTCTCTCTCTCTCTCTCTCTCTCTCTCACACACACTTACACTTGGATACATACATACTTACACAATCTTACACTCACACACTCCGGCACGCCCATGCTCGTTCTAGCTCTCATCTCCACCTGTTTGTCATCACAATCAGCGCTCGCGCTGCCTGGCGGTGACACCTGTTTCCACTCTGCTCTAATTATTGACTCTATTTCCAGTGGCTGTGCTTACGGCTCTCTGTCGGATTATTGTATGTGTTTGTCATGCTTATGCTCTTGTTTCGCCCTTCATGTCAGGATACCGTCAGGAGTCTTACCATGTCTTGTCTTGCTGTGTTCATCTAAGTTTTCTCGGTGTCCTGTTGCTGCTTCCAGTGAGCCCAGCCCCACGAGCTCTCTCCAAGTCGGGAGTCTGCTGAACTTGACCTTCTTCAGTTGTGTTTTATGTTTTTCATCCAGTTCTGTGTCATTGGACGACAGACTGCCTTGTTTTGCATCTTCATTAAAGACTGTTTTTGACTGACTGCCTTTGCACGTGGATCCTTTATATCACCCTTGACAGAATAATCCGACCACATGGATCCAGCAGAGGAGGAACCTTTTCGAGCAGCGGTGGAGATTCAGGGAATCATGCTCGGTAGACATGAAGAGGAGTTGTCTGCCGCCCGCCAAGCAGTTGAGAGTTTGACCGCGCAGGTGACAGATTTATCTTCCCGTCTACTACAACTGTACCAAGATCCATCTACTCTTTACAGCCGACATCCTCCTCCTGAGCCGCGTGTCAACAACCCCCCCTGTTATGCTGGTGAGCCCACTGAATGCAGAGCTTTTCTGACTCAATGTGAGGTTGTCTTTTCTCTCCAGCCCCAGACGTATGCGGGAGATCCCGCCCGGATTGCCTTTGTTCTGTCGCTTCTCACGGGACGTGCTCGTGAATGGGGAACTTCCTCTTGTGAGGCACAGACTCCTTGCTGTGGTCGTTTCGAGCTCTTTAAGGAGGAGATGATCAAGGTTTTCGATCAGTCTGTTTTTGGCCGCGAGGCTTCGCGCCTTCTTGCTGTGCTTCACCAGGGCAGAAGATCTGTCGCTGACTTCGCCATTGAGTTCCGGACTCTGGCGACTACGTGCGAGTGGAATGAACCGGCGCTGGTCGCTCGCTTTCTGGAGGGACTAAATGTGGATCTTAAAGAGGAGATTTATGCACGTGGTCCACCGACTCAGCTGGATCAGCTTATTGAACTGGGCATTCGTTTGGACAGATGCTTCGAGCAGCGGAGGCGGGTTCGAGCTTCGAATTCAAGACCACTAGAGACTCTTACTCCAGTTGTGGCTTCTTCTCCTCTCAGGTCTGAACCTGAACCTATGCAGCTGGGGGGGCTTCGCATCTCTGCGGAGGAACGGCAACGGCGGATTCTGAACCGCCTCTGCCTGTACTGCGGCGCGGCTGGACATTTTGCCTCTTCGTGCCTGTTAAAAGCCAGAGCTCGCCAGTAGACGGAGGAATACTGGCGAGCGCTACTGTCATCCCCTCTTCACCCAGGTCTCGTACGACAGTCTCTGTTGTTCTTCGATGGGCTGAGTTTACTGTCACTGGTCCAGCGCTCATTGATTCGGGGGCAGAGGGCAATTTTATTGACGAGAGATGGGCTAGCGAACGGAGGATCCCCCTGCTGGACTTGAATGACGCCACCACCGTCTTTGCCTTAGACGGTAGTGTACTTTCTTCTGTTCACCATATCACCAGTCCGGTGAGCCTTACCGTCTCAGGAAATCACCAAGAGACTATTACTTTTTTTGTTTTCCAGTCCCCTTATACCCCCATTGTTCTAGGGCATCCCTGGCTTATTCAGCACAACCCTCAGATTGACTGGGTCAAGGGTTCTATTCACTCATGGAATTTGTCGTGTCATGTCAACTGTTTGGTATCTGCTGTCCCTGCTGTTTCCTCTGTGTCTGTGTTTCAGGAGGAGCCTGGTGATTTGTCGGGAGTTCCGGAGGAGTACCTCGACCTGCGGGCGGTCTTCAGCCGTTCCCGGGCTACATCCTTGCCGCCTCATCGTCCTTATGACTGCAGCATTGAGCTCCTTCCGGGCACCATGCCACCCCGCGGTCGATTATACTCTCTCTCGGCGCCCGAGCGGGAGGCTCTGGAGAAATACCTCACAGAGTCCCTCGCTGCGGGGATTATTGTTCCATCCTCCTCTCCTGCCGGTGCGGGGTTCTTCTTTGTGAAGAAAAAGGATGGGTCCTTGCGTCCCTGTATTGATTATCGGGGGCTGAACGGCATAACAGTCAAGAATCGCTATCCCTTGCCTCTTATGTCGTCGGCCTTCGAGATCTTACAGGGCGCAAAGGTCTTCACAAAGCTGGACTTGCGCAATGCCTACCACTTGGTACGTATTAAGGAGGGAGACGAGTGGAAGACTGCGTTTAATACCCCTGTTGGGCACTTTGAGTACCGGGTTTTACCGTTCGGGCTGGTCAACGCCCCCGCGGTTTTTCAAGCCTTAGTTAATGACGTCTTGAGAGATATGCTAAATGTCTTTGTGTTTGTGTATTTGGACGACATTCTTATTTTCTCGCCCTCTCTCCAGGTACACGTACAGCATGTCCGCCGAGTTTTGCAGCGCTTGCTTGAGAACCGCCTATTTGTTAAGGCGGAGAAGTGCATGTTTCATGCCCAGTCTGTCACGTTTCTCGGTTCGGTGGTTTCGGCGGAAGGAATCAGCATGGACCCTGACAAGGTTCGTGCTGTCATTGATTGGCCTGTTCCAGATTCTCGAGTCGCGCTTCAGCGGTTTCTGGGGTTTGCTAATTTTTACCGCCGTTTTTATCCGAGACTTTAGTCAAGTCGCTGCCCCACTCACTATCCTCACCTCGTCCAAGATTCGATTTGCTTGGTCCGAGGCTGCGCAGGGTGCTTTTGATCGGCTCAAGGGATTATTTACCTCCGCCCCCATCCTTATCACCCCAGATCCCGAGAGACAGTTTATTGTTGAGGTTGATGCCTCCGACGTCGCGGTAGGAGCTATCTTGTCGCAACGCTCTTCCCTTGATGACAAGGTTCACCCGTGCGCTTTCTATTCTCATCGCCTTTCGCCCGCCGAGCGCAACTACGACGTCGGTAACCGAGAGCTTTTGGCGATCCGTCTGGCGCTTGGTGAATGGCGACACTGGCTTGAGGGAGCCAGTGTGCCATTTATTGTCTGGACGGATCATCAGAATCTAGAATACATCCGCTCCGCCAAGAGACTTAACGCCCGTCAGGCTCGGTGGGCGCTTTTCTTTGGCCGCTTTGAATTTTCGATTTCGTTTAGACCCGGTTCTAAGAATCTCAAGCCGGATGCTCTCTCACGTCAGTGCGGCTCGTCAGAGGGTCCCTCGACCAACGAGAGTGTTTTACCTCAGCGTTGTGTGGTCGGGGCGGTCGTCTGGGGAGTGGAACAGGCTGTGAGGAGAGCCCTTTTTCGTATCACTAGACCACCCCGCGCCCCTGAGGGAACGTTATTCGTTCCTGAGGTCGTTCGCTCTGCAGTTCTTCGTTGGGGTCACTCATCCAGATTGGTGGTTCACCCAGGAGTTAGGGGGACGTTGGCCGCGATTCGTCAACGTTTTTGGTGGCCCACTAGAGAACGTGACGTTCGGCGCTTCGTTGCTTCCTGTCATGTCTGTGCCCAGACTAAATCTAGTAACACTCCACCGGCAGGTTTTCTTAGACCCCTCCCCATTCCTTCACGTCCGTGGTCTCACATTGCTTTGGATTTTGTGACCGGTCTTCCGCTTTCGGCCGGTAATACGGTCATCCTCACCGTTGTGGACCGATTTTCGAAGGCCGCTCACTTTATCCCTCTCCCTAAGTTACCGTCCGCCCGTGAGACCGCCCAAGTTATGGTTGATCACGTATTTAAGATCCATGGTCTTCCTTCGGACATTGTGTCTGACAGAGGGCCTCAGTTTGCCTCTCAGTTCTGGAGGGAGTTCTGTCGGCAGATAGGGGCATCCCCCCAGTCTGTCGTCAGGATTCCATCCACAGACCAATGGGCAAGCCGAAAGAACCAACCAGATTCTGGGTTGCATGTTGCGTAGCTTAACCACGTGGAACCCCGCATCATGGTGCGACCAACTGTCTTGGGCCGAATATGCCCGTAATTCTCTGCCCTCATCTGCCACTGGGTTATCCCCGTTTGAGTGTTGTCTGGGTTATCAACCTCCACTATTCACGTCCCAAGAGTCCCAGGCCTCTGTTCCCTTGGTAGAGGCATTTATTCAGAGGTGTAAGCGTACCTGGAAGAGGGTGAGATCAGCGTTATGTCGTACCAGAGCACGTACACGTCGAGACGCTAATCGTCACCGGGTTAGGGCTCCCAGGTATGTTTGTGGTCAGAAGGTGTGGCTTTCCACCCGTAATTTGCCGATACAGGAGAGTTCTCGTAAGCTGATGCCGCGCTTCATTGGGCCCTTTTCTATTGTGAAGGTTCTCAGTCCGGTTGCGATCAGACTCAAGTTGTCTTGTCAGCTGCGCCGTGTTCACCCTGTCTTTCACGTGTCCTGCGTCAAGCCTGTTATCCGCGCTCCCACCCGTCCCCCCCTTCCTCCTCCTCCTATTGACGAGGAAGCTTCTGTTTACAGAGTCCGTAAGCTTCTTGATGTCCGTCCTCGAGGGCGTGGCCACCAGTTTTTGGTGGACTGGGAGGGGTACGGTCCTGAGGAGAGGCGTTGGATTCCGGCCCGGGACATTCTGGATCGCTCGCTGATCGAGGATTTCTACCGTTCTCGCCAGGCTTCTTCCTCGGGAGCGCCTGGGGGCGCTCGTTGAGGGAGGGGTACTGTCATGAGCTGGGTTTGCCTCTCTCTCTCTCTCTCTCTCTCTCTCTCTCTCTCTCTCTCTCTCTCTCTCTCTCTCTCTCTCTCTCTCTCTCTCTCTCTCTCTCTCTCTCTCTCTCTCACACACACACACTTACACTTGGATACATACATACTTACACAATCTTACACTCACACACTCCGGCACGCCCATGCTCGTTCTAGCTCTCTTCTCCACCTGTTTGTCATCACAATCAGCGCTCGCGCTGCCTGGCGGTGACACCTGTTTCCACTCTGCTCTAATTATTGACTCTATTTCCAGTGGCTGTGCTTACGGCTCTCTGTCGGATTATTGTATGTGTTTGTCATGCTTATGCTCTTGTTTCGCCCTTCATGTCAGGATACCGTCAGGAGTCTTACCATGTCTTGTCTTGCTGTGTTCATCTAAGTTTTCTCGGTGTCCTGTTGCTGCTTCCAGTGAGCCCAGCCCCACGAGCTCTCTCCAAGTTGGGAGTCTGCTGAACTTGACCTTCTTCAGTTGTGTTTTATGTTTTTCATCCAGTTCTGTGTCATTGGACGACAGACTGCCTTGTTTTGCGTCTTCATTAAAGACTGTTTTTGACTGACTGCCTTTGCACGTGGATCCTTTATATCACCCTTGACAAGAACACATAGGCCTAGACTAAGATCTTGATAAGAAGCCATAGTAATGATTATAAACGAGAATTGCTAACGATATTGCCAATAACTACACAGGTGACAGCTTTACCTGTTTTAGTTTGTTCAAGTTGTGCACGAAATAGACACTGCTTTTCTGCACTCTTTTTTTCCACTAAAACTTTGATGCGCATTGTCTCAGTTTAACACATGAATATACAAGATGTGATCGCAAAACAATCAGGAAAAAAATACATCACACGAAAATTTTTAAGTCATAACATGTAAATATATATAGTCGCCAGTGGCGACCTCAGCAAAAACTTCACTCGCAAATTAATATTTTTGGTTGCAAATGCGACCGTTTTAGTCACAGACTGGAGGCCTGGATTTTTAAACTTTTGTTTATTTTGTTGGAAATCTATATAAAAATGTAAACATATATGATAATATATACAGCTACATTGATATAGGCCTAAATCCCTGATTTCTGTCATGAAACTTACAGCAGAAGCTGTGTTTTTCCATTGTGTGACGGTTTTGTTGTGTGTGTTGTGTAGGATCATGCACTGGGCTCGTCGCATTGAACAGATTGAAAAAGTCTTGCAGCACATCAGCGGCGCTCAACAACTGAAAGGGATAAGACTGTGTGTGTGTGACTTTTCCTGTTTTCCAGTATCTCTGTCAAACGTGTGCTCATTATCGTGGGTCTGGCTCGCATGTCAAACACCCACAAACAATGAAGAGCTCAGACGCTCCTGCAGAATCTGTGCTGGAGAATATAATGATCCTGCCATTCCTCCACCGAGAGGCTACAGCGTCTGAATGCATCCTGAAGCTCTGTGTGTGCGTCTGCTCACATCACTGAGAGAGAACAGATGGTTCACCCCTCATTCATTTACCCAGAATGCCACAGTGCTGTAGACAGAGCGCTTCACTGCTGATGATGATCAATACAGGCATATAATCAGCACGTTTGTAGATGCATTATTTGTTAGGTACATTATTAATAGCATTATTAATATTATAAACAGGTTTCTAATGATAATGACCTTCTCATGAAGTAGCCTATTACTTCTAAATTATGATTTTGTTGATGTAAAAATCAACATTATAAGTGGACTTTAGAGAACAGTACAAAATAAAAAACAGAGGCAGTTCATGACCCCTTTAATGTTTTTAATGCTAGATAGTGGTAATTTAGCTGTTGGTTTAAAATGACAAATTTCTGTTAGACATGATGAAAAAATTCTCCAAAACCTTAAATGATCATCGTAGATCTGACCCATTTTCTTCTCTTCCTGTCCTCAGTCTGTGGAATTGCAGTATTACAGAGAAACAGTGTCTCATCCTGACTTCAGCTCTGAAATCAAACCCATCACGCCTGAGAGAGCTGGACCTCAGTAGGAATCAAATAGAAAACACAGGAGTGAATCACTTATGTGACGTATTGAAGGATTCACACTGTAAACTGGAGAGATTGAAGTGAGAAACATTCACACAAGAATCAAAATGCTTAAAATCACTTTTTTTATTTTGTCTTTGAAATGAAAAAAAGAATAAAACATTCATTACATATTTGTCTTATCTTTTTTTCATGTAAGTTTTTTTTTTATGTTTAAGAAGCTGCTTTGACACGATGTGTATTATATAATGCACTATAGAAATAAAGGTCACTTGACTTGATTTTACACAACATATACATTAAAATACAGACAAACATGCAGCTATTTGTGAGCCATGCTGTATTTACAACCCCAATACCAGAGAAGTTGGGATATTTTGTAAAAATGCAATAAAATCAAGAATCTGATTTGTTCATTCTCTTTAACTTTTAATTAATTGACAGAAGTACAAAGAAAGGATTTCCAAAGTTTTCACTGACCAACGTAAATGTATTTTGTAAATATGAACAAACTTTGATTTTGATGGCTGCAACACATTCCAAAAAAGTTGTGACAGAGGCAAAATAAAAGTGAAAAGGTTATAAAATCCACGTTAAACTCTTTTGTAACATTCACAATAAGCAGGTGAATTGGTAATAGGTCAAGGTATCGTGTTTGGGTATAAAAGCAGCATCTCAGTATTTGAAGAAAAGCTGGATCATGACTCATCACTTTGTGCCAACTTTCATGAGAGAAGTGTCAAACAAATAAAAAATCACATTTCGCAATGCAAAATTTCAAAGAATTTAGGTCTTTCACTTACAACCTCACGTAATATTGTGAAAAGATTCAGGGAACCCAGAGAAATCACAGTACATGCAGGGCAAGGCAGGAAACCTCAGGTGAATGTGCTTGACCTTTAGGCCATCAGATGGCATTGCATAAGAAACTGTCATGCTGCAGTGTTAAATATAGCCATATGGACTCTGGAGTACTTCAGAAAACTGCTGTCACTTAACACGGTGCGTTCCAAACGGGATATATCACCCTCCGAAGAGCACTTTGGAGAGAAAACAATCATGGCCGCCACACTGAAGAGTCGTTCCAAACCGAAGTTCTCAAACTGGCCACTTCAAAGGGCCCTTCGGAATGAAGGATTTGGAAGGGTACAATTGATGGTCACTTCAGGCCCCCATGATCCTTTGCGGTGATTCTTTCCATGATGACGGCACCTCCGTGTGAGCACAGGAGGATGACGCAGAAGGGCACTTCAAGAAACAGTTGTTTGGTCCCCTACACCCTTCCATCCTTCGAAGCTCTCACTCCGGAGGGTAAACCCTTTGAAGGGATTAGGGCATAGGGATGAGCCTTTCCAATTGTAACATAGGGACAGTCTGCTGCTGCATCAAGAAATGCAACTTACTCTAGGACAGGGGTGTCAAACTCAGTTCCTGGAGGGCCAGAGCCCTGCAGAGGTTAGATGCGAGCCTAATTAAACACACTGATCCAGCTAATCATGCCAATTAGGTTTATTTGAAAACTTCATGGTTTGTGTGTTGGAGGAGCAGGGTTGGAACTAAACTCTGCAGGGCTGCTGCCCTCCAGGAACTGAGTTTGACACCCCTCCTCTAGGAGAGAGCTATACATCAATTCTATGCAGTGATCCTGCCGGGTTCTCTGGGCCAGAGCTCATCTCAGATAGTCAAGAAGACAGTGGAAATGTTTGCTGTTCTCAGATGAGTCGACATTTCAACTTGTTTCTGGGAAAAAATGGATTTTGAATTATCAGTCCCAAAGACCAAAGGGACCGTCCAGACTTTCATCAGTGACAGATGCAAAAGCAAACATCTGTCATGGTATATGAGTGCATCAGTGTAAACGGCATGGGTGACTTGCATATGTGTGAAGTTACCATTGACAAGGAGGCACCACCTACCTCCAGTGAAGAAGACCATAACATTTTGTCAAGGCTGGAGAGAAGGTAACACCAGCTACAGGACTACCTCCTTTGGCCTGCTTTCAACAGCACAGGACTCAGAGCTGAAAGTTGACCTGGGAAAGCAAGGTCATTAGGAGGTCATTAGGAGAGGTCTGGAGTGAAAAACCTCAGTAATCTACTGATGAACCCACAATGCAAGCTGGAAATACTAGAGTTAGTATCATTATACTGTACTACAGTTATGGTGTGGTTAAAGTTTACTGTTACTTTATTTTAAGAAAACAGACTCATGTCACATCATTTATAGCTACATCTTCTGGCATTTCCTCACCTAAAGAAAGACTGAAATTTACTATTAGCTAATTAGCTACTGATTGTTCAGTATGTGTGTCAGTATAAAGCACTCTGAAGCATTTGATACTTTGTGGCTATAAAATTGTTTAATGTGCTGAAATCGGACAAATTTTCTGTGAAAGAAGACAGTAATGACACAACTAAAATAATGAAACACGATGCATTTAACTCACATGAGCCTAACATGGATCTGAATCATTGTATTTTCTTTTTCTTTCTTCATTTTAATTCATAATATCATTTGTGTTTGCATTTTGTCATCAAGTACATAAACCATAAAGTCATCAGCATGTGTTTCTCTTTACAGTGACTCAATAGGAGTCGCAGGCTCTTCTGCAGTCAGAACAACATTTGAACATAATTCATGTTTAAAATGGATTATATGTAAAACCCAAATATTGTTTTAGACGTGTGTGTAAATAATTAAGTAACTAACTTTAAGAAACTTAATTTTAATGTGACAATTCATTTTACTTTTTTAAATTGAAATATAGTAACTAATTTGCAATTCTTTGCAATTTCTCTTCTGATTTCTCCTTACAGACTAGACCGTGAACAGACTTTGTTTAGAGCTGCTACAAAGCAGTCTGGTATGAAGTTTACATCCTGGTCTAAATCCCTAGAATCCTGTGAACTGAAAAGGACTGTAATTATCAGGTCAGGATCCTCAGAAGAGCCTCATTATAGTACTGTATGATGATAAATGAATATGTGTGATGTGACGTCTGTACCCAGAATCTATTATGTTTACATTAAATATTCAAACATGAACTCTTTTCATTTTTTTTGTGATGAGAATGTCATCACACAAAAAATGAAACCAATGCTTGTAGCAGTTTTAAAGCCTTATAGCACTGTGCACTTTCTTATATGCACACATTTGCACAAAATTGCAGCTGCTAGTAATTTTAATGACGGAAATACACACAAATATTCACTTTAAAATGAATAATGCTACATTATTAGGAACATGCATGTGCATGCATGCATGATATTTGATATTGAATGGTTATTGTTGGTTTAGTGTTGATATAAATTAAGATTTTGTTTCATTCACAGGTGGAGCAGTGAAGGGAATAAGAGTCAGTGGTCAGAACAGAGAGGATTCTGGGTCTTCAGTATAAAGCTACAATCATAATTGAATTGTAATTCTAATTATCAAATTTAGCACTCAGATATATATATATATATATATTTTTTTTTCACAATATATTTTTAATATTTTGTACATAATGTCTCAAAATCATGTAAGCTAAATTTTCTAATGTGAGCCAAAAGATGTGTAAACTAGTTAATATTCATTTGTTTTTGGCTTCAAAAAGCTAAAATGTTTAAACAACAATATGAAGTTTAAATTTGCAGTGCATATTTGTGTATTAGGTTAGGGAGCCAATGCATATAATTCCATTTGGAGAACTGCAAGACCTGTTAACCTCAATCAACATCAACATAAAAATACTGATTTTCACATATCTGAGAGCACTCTAATTAATGCCATGTTATACATCATGGAGAAAAACAAAACAGGTTTATGCATCATGGATTATTGTCAAGAAGCAGAACCTGTAAAGTGAAAGTGAAAGTGACATGACGTGGCCAAGTAGAACATGCATTAATAGTATATATGAAACCAAAACAATATATCAGGCATTTACAGTATCCAGCATCTTAGATAATAGTCCAGAACCAGGGAAAATAATAAATGCACAGTTGAAATGTGTTCGGTTAAATACCTAGAAATGTAGAACGTTTTGGAATATGTAGCAGAATATCCACGCTCCTTTTCAGTAGGTGGCGGTATGGATCTGTTAAAACGCTCCAATAAAACCCACGAAGAAGAAAAAAATAAATTTAATTTAATTTATGTGCTATATACAAAAACACATAAACAGATAGCAAGAGAAAATGGTACTCGCTGGATTTGGTCCATTTGATGTCCGTCTCGGAAAACCTTCTTAAATATTTCAAGTTTTACACAGCTCTCGCATCCATGGTCATGTGCGGTCATAAATGAGAACGTTAGAACGGCCAATCATCGCTGTTAATCGATACCAAAGTCTGCAAACACAGCAGTCTAACGACAGGAAATCTTCTACCAGAGACTGGACTTTGCTTTGGAATCGTAAGTTTATTTAAATATGAAGTTGAAGGTGAACTTTCTTAGTCCGGAAGTATTAAAGGCTACTCCAAATTGATGTAGCTACCTGCAATTACGTAAACAAATATTTTTAAGTGTGTGGATGTTAAAACATGAAGATTAAAAAAGTATTATTTAAAAGAAATACTGCTGGTTTCCCCTATATTCTCTATGCTAGGCTGTTGTTTTTGTGATACAAAATGTAAAGTATTATAAACCGAACAGCAAGTTGCATCTAGCATTCTGTTCTTTGTTAGTTGGTTAAAGAAGATCATAACTGCTATCACTAAAGAATATTTCAGTTCACATATATAATATATGTGTGTGCGTGTGTGTACACGTATACTGACCATAATACAGGTTACATCTACTCTTAGATGTTATTTTAGGAGCATAAGTAGTGATTGAATGACATCAAATTATATTAATAAAAATGTATATGATTGTAAAAGGACATAAAACTGCAATACAGAATGTAACAAACTGAGTTCAATTTTCCCACTCAAAATTTTAAGCACAGTGTAAATAACTATCCCAAATCACCTTATATTTTGTGCCACCTGTCAGACCACTTGGCTATTCTATATTTGTTTGTAAACCACTTTAGTTTATATAGTAGTTGTTTTTTCCCCCCTCATTATTTTCTTGAATAACTGCTTTGTTATTGACCTTATTAACATATTATTATATCCAGGTCATACTGGTCAACTGACTATTTTCACAAACCGGTGCTGATGCTTGCACTGGAAGTTTAGCTGCAGTATGTCAGAGGAGCGAGGAACATACTTTCTGTCTGAGATGAGTCTGTCACGGAAACAGAGGTAAGACTGAGTCTATTTACAGAGAATCATTTTTTAAACACTACTGACATTTCTGTTTTATTTTTATTTTATTTTTTTGTTTTTTACATTTGCAAATACTTTGAAACTATACATGGCAAACAGGGCTTTAAGAAAAAGTCTAACTTAAAAGCAACTAACTAACATACAGAGCTTCTACCATGACTGCCAATGTTTTGGGACTACAGTATGAATTAATTTTATCAGTGCAATTTAACTGATTTTTGAACATTCAGAAAGTAGTCAGTAGATGCTAAACATTTAAAATATGAAAAGTAAAGTCATTATTGACGTATTTGCAAATGTACAAATTTATTCACTCTCTCACAGCTTTTTTTTGGCAGGGGTAATAGAACAGTAGTGTTATTATTGCAATAAAGTGCTCAAGCAGTGTTATAATTGTACACAAAATTTTAAATTACAGTGTATAAAAATGGCTAAATTTATGAAAAATATTATGCAAACGCCACAGTCAGTGTTGTTCTTTTTTCTCCCTTTGTCTCCTCTGTGTCATTAGTGTGAGACCAGGTTCACTTGTGTTCAGCTCTGTGTCTGTGAAGAGTGACCGTTCAAAAGGTAGCATGCCAAACTTCAGTGAGAAAAAACCATCATCTACCAAAAGGTATTTCATGTGTTTTACATTATAGCATTAAAGCATTATTAATCTACTGGGGTCTGTGATAGAATTCGACTGAAGAAATTGATTATTTACCACAATATTAATGGCCTTTATTGAGCTTATTCTGGAACCTCTTTCAGTAAAACAACGCAGGCAATCACTAAGAGGCATACGTACAAATTCATTATGGAAAAATAAAGATCATGCACCCGAACATGAATATATCCATCCATCCATAGTCATAGTAGGATGAAATGCACAGCTATACTGTATCTAATTATCATTTGCAGCATTACAATTACTTCCTGTGTGATAGTGTTTTGTCTCTCTGTTCTTTTTGTCATTAGTGTAAGATCATGGTCACATGTGTCCAGCTCTGTGTCTGTGAAGAGTGACCATTCAAAAGGTGGCATGCCAAACTTCAGTGAGAGAAAAACACTACCTGCCAAAAGGTATTACATATGTTTCTTAATTTTAGTCAAACATAGACTGTGATAGAAAGTTTATCAGTGAATACCTAATATGAACATTTTTTTTTTGTTAGTTATATATAAGTGTATGTAAACTCTGAAAGGTTTCTCAGGGTATTTAACCTTTTCACACATGAGTTTAAAATATTCTAGCAGACAAACCCCACCCCCCCAGGTTTTTTTAGGCCCTGTTTACACTATTGCGTTTTTGTTTTTAAAACACATAACTTTTGCTACGGTTACGGCTGTCGTTTACACTACTCCGGCATTTTCAACCTTCGAAAACAGACTTTTTTAAAACAGACCCTGATTTAGTTTGAAAACTCTGGGGTTGCGTTTCAGTGTAAACAGTCTAAAACGAAGACTAATGATAGCAATTTTTTGTTATGATCTTCTTTAACCAACGAACATATAACAGATTATCTACCTAACTGTGAATGTCCAGTTTAAAATACTTTTGATTTTGCATCACAAAAACAACAACCTAACAGAGAAAATATGGGAAACCTGCAATATTTATTTTAAATAATACTTTCTAAATCTTCATGTTTTGACATCCATGTACTTAATATTTGTTTATGTCATTTCAGGCAGCTTCTACAGCTGTTAAACATTTTAAATATGAAAAGCAAAATCATTATTGACGTCCATTGAGCTGGACACTAATGCGTTTTTGTTTTAAAATGCATAACTTTTGCTACTCCTGCAAAACTTTTACACTACTCCTGCGTTTTCGACCCTCGAAAACAGAGACTTTTGAAAACGCTGCAGACCCTGTTTTAGTTTGAAAACTCCAGGGTTGCGTTTCAGTGTAAACAGACTAAAACGGAGACTTTTGTACACAATGGCGTGGCTGCCCACATTCGCTCTGCATATCCTTGACGACCGTGTAAACAACATCATGCTCATTGATGTACCAGTAGATATGTACAAGTAGATGCCCCATTCGACCGCTTCAAGCACGTAGACGAATCTAAATAATTGGGAATCTACCTATACCTATTCTATGTTTGTAACTGCATAAATGGTCATGTGACATGCATTTTCGGTTGAGTAGTGTGGACTGAGATCATTTCTGAAACGCAGTGAAAACGCCAGTGTAGACTGTTTTCGCTGTTTTGAACTAAACTAAACACTGAATAGTTTTGATATATGCCAAGTGCTGATGATGTCCATCTCAGGCTTAGCGCCAAGAAAAGCACAAACACATATTTGAATTTAGCAGTTGATCACATGATGTGCTGAACATTCTAATCACACCGGTGTGATCGTATGCGTTAAAGGTTTTCACTACCAGAACCAAAAATTACTGATGATTCACGCACCTCCATGTCATGCAAGAGGTTCAGGGGTGTATTCCAGAAAGCACGGTTAACTTGCCTTCAGCTAAACCCTGAACTTTGTGTTGATTATCCCCAAACCCCCAAGTAGGGCTCGCTGCATCCTGCGGTGAACATCCAACCCCGCCCACATCCAAGTGTGACATCAGAAGCCGCCCACACCCAACACAGGCCTGCCCATGTCAAAGCATTACGTCAGAAACCACGCCCTTATCAAATACATCGTCTTGTGATTCCCCATCCCCGTACCAGGGAAACCCAGAAGTAATGTTATGTGGAAGCGTTTTATCGCCGTTTCGGGGATCTAAATAAAATAATGTTGTCTTTCGTTTTACTAATACACGTTTTCTAATTTCTTTAAAGGATGTCTAGGCTAAAATAGCACTTAAGTCTAATATATTTAATATGTCTAACATGGAGCTGAATTCCTCATCACAACAGCCTGTAAAACACTTGCATTGGTTGATTAAATTAGGCTGATTGTAATAAAAACCTCTACAGTTTACCTTATTCATTTATGTAATGAGAAAAATTCACATTTATTACGATTGATTTTGAACTACCTAAGACACCTTTTAAATTGCTCAAATTTAAAGGGGACAATTAGATTTTGTTATTGTAAGTCACAACATATTTTTTATTAATTTATAATTGTCATTTAATTTTCTAAAGATGTGTTCCACTTATCATAAAGTGTTAACATTTGAATGAAAGGATTTACAGTTCTCCATATGCAGTAAGCTACACATACAGCTAAATAGAGATCGCTTGCTTTGGATAGATTATACAAGTAACATGGCATTGACATTCAGACCTTGTTCATCAACAAAACTTTACATGAAATGTGTCCAGGTCCTCCACATACTTAAAGATGAATGAAAAGACATCCCTTACTTCATATTTTTATATTCATTATTTTACAAAAATAATTACATTTAAAAATATATGTTCAACAAGAGATATGTTTGAACTATCATAAATGAAATGCAGTACACATACATACATAAGCTACAAAGAGAGATTCCTTGCTTTGAAAGATTATTCACAGAAACATGGCATGGACTTTCAGTCGTTGTTCACCAAGACAGTTTGTTATGAATATGTCCAACTCCTCCGGATACTCAAAGAATCAGAAATCAGAATCAGAAAAATATATGTTCAACAAGAGATATGCTTACACACACACACAAAAGGAATATGTCTTGGTGACCGAAGTTTCCAGTGCACAGACAGGATGACAAGTGACAAGACACAGATAACAAAATAAACAAGTGATTAAAAATAAAATATGTGAAAACAATAGACATTGTTACTTGTCATACTTACTTGCGAATGTCTGCTGAATGTCCAATGTAGTGTGGTTAACAAAGTAATTGAATGCAAAAGTCCAAATGTGCGAATATAAAACCAACTTTACCCAAGTAGATAACTGTTATATATGCCAATACACTAAATATAATAGCCATTTTAGAATATTACCTTGTTTATTACTTATATTAGCTCTTTATAATTAAAATATTATAGCATAACATATTATGTAACTAATATACAGTATATACTGTGTGTGTGTGTGTATATATATATATATATATATATACTTATACTATGGGGCTGTTGAATGCTTGAATCTGATTGGCTGACTAAGGTTCTAAGGTGTGCAATTATTTTCAGGGAAACGCACGGCGAACGTAGTTCCAGGCAGCTTTTGAGCGCATTACATGACCATATCACTTCGCCAAATGATTTCTGTTATTTAAAAGGTCTTACAACAGCAAAATAACTAAAACCCACAACGACACTGGCCAAAAAATATATATATTTACTATGACTAGATGTTAGAATCCCTTGATATTCAGCAAGCACTGTTGTTGGAGATGTCCTCTTGGGTGGGGTTAGATTGGGGATGACCGCCTGGTGCCTCCAATACGACACATCATCAGTTGTGCACCCCGGCCTCATTGGGTGTTTCGGCCTTTGATCACAATACACCCTCTCCCGAGGCTGGCCCACCACAGGCTGATCAGACCTGGCAGCCTGATCAGTCTTAGGAGCCCATACGGCATCCTTCCGCTTCAGCCACAGCCAGTGACTGCTTCTTTCGGTAGCAGTTGCAAGGTCTTTGATGGTCTTCCGCTGAGCCTGTCCTCTGATTCCAACCTCCTTTAGCAGCCTTATGGTGGAACTAGCTACAAAGCCCCTGCAACCCACTTCCACTGGACGCACATTTACCTTCCATCCCCGGTCTTTCGCCAGCCAAATCTACATATCGCAACCTTTTCCTTTCAAATGCCTCATCGATGGCTTCCTCCCACGGGATTGTCAGTTCCACTATGAAGACATGTCGACAGGATTTGGACCAAAGGACCAGGTCTGGGTGCAGGTTGGTCGCTGCAATTTTGGGTGGGAAAGTGAGCCTCTGACTTAAGTCTACCCGCATTTTCCAGTCCCGGGCTGCGTTCAGTGGGCATGAGTCTGGAGGCGATCGATTGGTCGAACATTTATCCCCTTTCCGGACGAAGGATGTTGGTTGGCGGAAGGTAGTCTGGGTTTCCAGGGGCATGGCATTGATGGTTACCCTCTTACTCTCCAGTGTAACAGCCAGGCACTTCAGCACTTGGTTGTGGCGCCAGGTGTATCTGCCTTACGTTAGGCTGGTCTTGCAGCCCATCAGGATGTGTTTCAGGGTTGCTGGGGCAAAACACTGGAGACAGGCTGGATCCTCTCCAAACCAGAGATGTAGGTTGGTTGGAGAGGGCAGGACATCATATGTGGCTCTGATGGTAAAGCTCAGCATATTGGACTCTGTGTTCCACAGCTCGCTCCAAGTGATCTTCCTCCTCTCTACACCTTCCCACCTCATCCAGCGGCCTTGCTTGGCTTGGGACACCTCTCTGGCACACCTGTAATGTGTAAATTTACAAATAAATATAGTAAACAAAAGGATAAAAACGACAGATCATGTCCATGTTTTTGCCACAAAATTATGCTTTATTATGTACAGAAAACACATACTCCATCTCTCCCACTCTCTCTTCCTCACAGACCGCACATACATAAGTTATAGTTTGCACACACAATAACATATATCGCGCTAATGTTGTTAGCGCTACTCTGACGATTTTATCAGTAAACAACTTAAAAACTAAATGACTTCTCACAAGCGAGGTAAAAACAACGGAACTGTTCGTGAATAAAAGGAACTTTCACTATAACTAGAGACATTGTTGACGAACACTATTGAGAGACGCACAGAGGTAATCTTTCTCTCTCTCTCTCTCTCTCTCTCTCATAACTTACTTATTAACTGTATTAGTCTGCTATCAATGGCTCAAGCCTCCGTTACTAGGTTTAAAATGACATTTTGGAATTAGCAACGGAGGCGTTGGATGAGATGCGGAAGAAATAATCCTACTCACAATAGCGATTTAAGTAGAAAACCCGATGAATGCCTTGAAATATATCATCTGATCGATGTCTTGAGGTGTGGCAACCGTAGTATAAGGGGAATAATTGACTTTGGTCCGTTGAATTATTAGAAAAATAATGCACACCCGAGGTGTAACGGCCACTCCGCTTCGCGTCTTATATGTAATATATATATATAATAGGCTGTATTACATATTGTAATATTATATAATGTTGTGCGCTATCTATCACGCCCACTGAAGGCTCGTCAGTAGGTCACACATGCACTGATATCGCTGAAGTGAACTAATCCTGAACAGAATCTTCTTCGGAGCAGGCTATCTTCAGAGAGCAAGTTGCTATGGTTATGGAATGCCTCTAAAATTGTTATTAAACTTCTGTACTCTGCACATGGTAAGAATATGGAACATGTATTTTCAAAAGCATGTTTGAAGCAAATTGTAATGTTAAAAATACTTCATAACAGGAATTATAAGTCCTGGCCTGTCCTGGCCTTATCATGGTCCAAGATCTTATTGTCCTCTAGTCTTAAAATTTTTAATCTGGATCTTAAAACAAATAATATTGCTGCATTATAAGCCCCAAAATTAACAAAATTACAATGTATGGCATTTAACTTTGTAAATGCACATTTGATCAATTGTATAACATAGAGTATTTGACTGTCCCACATTAGTCAAAATGTACTGTCCCACTTTTGAAACGTCCTTTTCTAAAGTGGGACGACAAAAATTTCTTTAAATAGAAAATATTCTGAACACATTTTAACAATATTATTGCAAAATGTGTTGTACAAATATAATTTGATAACAATTTAGAACATTTTTTTTAATTTAAAACAGATTTGTATCCTTAACATTAATTTTGTCTAAATCCTATGTCACTGACCTTTGAGTAAACTTTACAATAGGTACTTCCTGTTTGATGATTTTCAAGGCCACATTTCTGACATCATTTTCAGAAAGTCAAGTGATTTCAATAACTTGACACCCCTGCTTGAATTCAACACCAATCATGTTCACTTTAATGTTGTAAAAGAAGAGATAAACGCAATGAAGCTTAGGTGTCCCATATTAGGCAGTGTCCCACATTACACTAATCCACCCTACATGCAATCCGTGCATGTATTAGAAAACATAACATTCTGCAGTTTATTTACTAATCGTTTGAGGCCATTTTGCGATTTTAATTATCATACAGTAACCAGCAACAACCACCCTTCCTCTTCTTATCGAAGACATGCAGTGCAGTACCAAACAGTCTCTCGCTTGTAATGATATTTGCATCTTTCTCTGACAGTTTTAAATGCTTCCACACTGCCAACATGTTTGCTGCATTAGTGCGTGCCTCTGTTTGATCGCGTCACATCATTGTTCTGTATTTTTTTTTTTCTTTTTCACTTATTCGGCCGAACACTGAAAGAGCTTATTTTGCTATTTTCGTCCAAAAAATTTTGATTGTAACATTCAGTGCATCCCTATTTGAAAGCAAATGCTTTCTTTTTCTCATTGATATAAATGTGTACAAGAGATTTCTGTAATATTTTGCCTGTAAATACAGTGTTTTATTTTAGTTATTTGTTAACAGGCTTCAATATAAGACATTAAATTCAGACTTCCAGACTCACAGGAACCATGAGAATTTCAAAGACAATCTTTTAGAGATTTTTCAGGTAAGAAAACAGTTTAATGTTTATAAATATGTTATTGAACACAAACAATTTATTTCAATTTATTTTTTCTTTCTTTTTTTGTAGGATCTTGAGAGCAAAATAATCACATTCCTGAAGATGGAGCTCGAAAAGTTTAAGCAAATATTAAAAAAGGAGAACTTGCAGTCTTTAGTGAAAGACTTTAATGAGAACAGATGCAGCATCAAAGAAGCAGCTCTTGATCTCACACTCTGCTTCCTGAGAGAGATGGAGCAAAATGAAGCTGCTAATACTCTAGAAGGTAAGAGACTCATGACCATCTGTCACTTATGAATGTATTAGAGAAAGTGGACTGAAATGTTTTTTTTTTTTTCCCTGTGTTTAGATGAGCTGTTCTTCATTCATCAGCTAAAATGTAGCATGAAGAAGAAGTATCAGTGTTTATTCGAAGGAATTGCAAAGCAAGGTGATTCTACACTTCTTAACAACATCTACACAGATCTTTATATCACTCAGGGTTGTAGTGAACAGGTCAATACTGAACATGAGGTAAGACAGATTGAAGTTACTTCCAGGCGTCATGAATCACAGGAGATACCAGTTGAATGCAAAAGATTGTTTGAAGCATCTGAACAAGAGAAGCAGATCAGAACTGTACTGACAAAAGGTGTTGCTGGCATCGGAAAATCAGTCTCTGTGCAAAAGTTTGTTCTGGATTGGGTTGAAGAAAAAGAAAATCAAGACATTGGCTTCATATTTCCTCTTCCATTCAGAGAGATGAACTTAAAGGAGAAAGAAACACAAAGTTTGATGGACCTTGTAACTCAGTTTTTCCCAGAGACAAAAGGACTGAACCTTAAAAGAAGGAATAATTTCAAAGTCCTGTTTATCCTTGATGGTTTGGATGAATGTCGTCTTCCTCTGAACTTTGATGGTAATGAGACGTGGTCTGATGTATCTTCACCAGCCTCTCTGGATGTTCTCCTGACAAACCTCATCAAGGGAAATCTGCTTCCTTCTGCTCTCATCTGGATCACCACCAGACCAGCAGCTGCCAGTAAGATTCCTCCTGGCTGTATTGACCGGCTGACAGAGATACGAGGATTCAATGATTCACAAAAGGATGAATACTTCAGAAAAAGATTCGCTGATGAGAATCAAGCCAAAGAAATCATTGATCATGTTAAAAAATCAAAGAGTCTCTTCATCATGTGCCACATCCCAGTCTTCTGCTGGATTTCAGCCACTGTTCTCCAAAACATTTTAGAGGAGAAAAGAAGTAATGATATGAGAAACAAATCTGATTACAAGTGTAAAACACTGCAGGACTCAAATACTGAAGACACTCCCAAGACTCTGACACAAATGTACACACACTTTCTCCGCTTTCAAATCCAGCAGAGCCGTCGAAAGTATGATGGAGAATACACACCAGATGTTTCCTGGGACAAAGATGCCATCCTTTCACTGGGGAAACTGGCATTTCATCAGCTGGAAAAAAACAATGTGATCTTCTATGATACAGATCTGGAAGCCTGTGGTATTGATGTCTGTAAAGCATCAGTTTATTCAGGCATGTGTACCCAGATCTTTAAGGAGGAAACAGGGATCATTCTTGGTACCATGTACTGCTTTGTTCACTTGAGCATTCAAGAGTTTATTGCAGCCCTTTATGCACATTTATTTCTAGAAATCAAAAAGAAAAGTGTGTTTGTTCAAGACTCTGTTGAACAGGAAAAAAATGAAGCCATGATTGATTTGCTCAAGACTGCAGTGGACAAGGCACTCAGGAGTGACAATGGGCACCTGGACCTTTTCCTTCGCTTCCTCCTTGGTCTGTCACTCCAGTCCAATCGGCGACTCTTACGTGGTCTGTTAACACAGCAAGATGACAATGACCAGAGCAAAAAGGAAATAGTTCAGTACATCAAGCAGAAATTTGAAGCTAATCTGTCTCCAGAGAGATCAATCAATCTGTTCTACTGTCTGAATGAACTGAATGACCAAACTCTGGTGAAAGAGATTCAGACCCACCTTAGCAAAGGAAGTCTTTCATCTGGTGATCTTTCACCTGCCCAGTGGTCTGCTTTGGCTTTTGTGTTGTTGACATCAGAGAAGGAGCTGGAGGAGTTTGAGCTTCAGAAATTCAAGAAATCAGATGAGTGTCTCATTAGATTATCAGCAGTCATCAAAACCACCAAAAGAGCTCTGTAAGTCATTTAACATTTTTTTGTCATGTTATGGATTAATTAAGAATATGCAATTATCCACATTGCTGTATATAGTTATTCTTTATCATACATTACATATAGGCTAATATACGTAAATATGTTTCATGCTAAATCTTTTCTTATCTATTTTTGTTTTTGGCCTGTTTTATTGAGTAAAGGGGAATTAAAGTGCAAAGCTAATTATTTATACATTTTTATTAGCAGTGCCATCTTTACATCGATGTAGAAATTTATTATTGTTTTCAAATGTTTTCAAACATTTCATTGAACTTTTAGACAAAATATAAAAATGAGCAGCATCACTATGATGTCACTGAGAAGCTGCTGCCATAGCGGGGATGATTTTTGGTGTAGTGGCACGCCACAGCATAATGAATGTAGCGGAAACACTATAATTGTATCTAAATGCCATTGAATCAAAAGTGCTAATATACAGAAATTACTAGTTTTTGAAGAGTGTGGCTCACCCTGTTCATTTAAAATAATATAAATATATTAATTATAATATAAAAATTATTGTATATGTTCCACCTAATTCTGTGATGTGATTTATTTTCCCTGTAGGCTAAATGATTGTAACTTAACAGACAAAAGCTGTTCAGCTCTGACTACAGTTTTTGAATCAGATACCAATCTGAAAGAGCTGAACCTGAACAATAATTATCTGCAGGATTCAGGAGTGAAGCTGCTCTGCACTGGACTGAAGAACATACAGTGTAAATTGGAGATACTGAGGTAAGTTGTTTGGCAACAGACATTGAGCTCAACCAGAACTTGTAAGTTGTGTGGCAACGGAAGATTGAGAGATTTTTTTTTTATAGCATTTACCTTTAAATACCTTTAAATTCCTGTGATATGAGGATAGTTTTACTCAAATGAAACGGTCAAATGCCCATGAAGTGACTCTCAGAGCAGTTCTGGAGATGTTGTTCATTATGTTTTCATTTAGTGAGATGGCAGACCCTAATATAATGGCAGGGGAAACACTGATTGAGCACTAATGTTTGGAGTGTGTACGTAGCGTAAGAGATTCAGTATGGAGTGTAGAGTTTTGTTGATTACAATGGCACTGTGTGAGAACTGTGAACAAAAGATGAGTGAGAGCTTTTTAATGATTATAAAGGGAAGCTCTTTGCACCATAGCAATGGACAGGGACATAAATAGTTCAAAATAAAAAAAGCACCTTTTTCAGAATCACCCTAAGTCATTTGATTCTGGAATGGGGTTTACTGTCACATGCATTAGAAGAGCCTGCACAGTGACAGGAAATAAAAATGGACACAAAAAAATTGTGGCTTACAGAACACAGAAGTAGTGCAGATGAATTAATATAATTTTCTTGTCATGCTAATGCTCCAAAAAATAAATTGCACACTGTGCATTTTTATTGCATAAAGGCCAAAGTATACTTCACTTGCGAATGCGAATTGCGTCATCAGAACAGTACGTGCGTACTGTATGTGCACTGTTAGATTTTGCTGTATTTGGCTGAGCAGTAGTTTGGGTGGCTTGCCAATGTACTAGATTTCTCTAATACATAAAATAAGTAAGCTTGACCAAAGTTCTTGTGGGGAGAAGAATTTATTGAAGGTAGCAGTGTAGCAGTTCTTCAGCAGTGATGTTAGCATGTCATCCTTCAAACAATCTTAACCTAAGGTACTGTCTGTGAGACCTTTATACCTGGTAACAAATGTGCTACAAACAATACAATAACACCCCAAATGTTAGTGTAACCTTATAATGACCTTATGTTGACCTAAGAGGCTAATTATATGGGCCATTTGGTTCACGCTTTTGTAAACATAAGTACAGCTGGCTACAGTTGATTGCAAATACATTTGACTAAAGTTAATTAAAAACAAATAATCTTTCAGCACCACCTGATTTTTGTAACCACACGTACTTTGTACACAGGTCGCACATGCGCACTGAAGTTATTTTGCAGTAATCAGGTTTTCCCACATGGTGGCAACACTGACCCGGGCTGTTGTTTCACAGTAGAAAATGAAACTAAAGAGACGGACAACGACAACAAAAGAGTGGAGACTCTTAACCACAGACACTTACATTGACGAGCGCTTGTGAGCGAGCGGGTATGACAGCTCAGCTTTGGTTTAAAAGAGTTAATACGCTAGTGTACGCGTACAAAAACTAAGTATACTTAGGCCTTTAGGCACACCATACTGACATATAAATCAATATTTGAAATTTAATGGATTCATAACTGCAGTAAAGATATAAATCAGGACAGCACTAAAATAGTAACTATTTTGCCAATGAGGAGCATACATTTCCCATTTATACTTAGTTTTCTGTGAAGTATTTGAAAGCAAACTTTGATATATTCTCCCAAAATCATGAAGAAATATGGTAAAGGAAGGTTTACATTTCTTCTATTTACATGTGAATGTAAACCAACAAAAAGCAACTGTTATGCAACTAAATTAAATGCATAACATTAAATTTGTTTTTTCTATAAGAGATCTTGTCACACCCTTAGAGCAGGGCTGCAGCAACTCTGTATCTAAAGAATTTGCGAGCATAAGATGGGGACTTACAATTCCTTCTACATTTTAGCCACACATTTTACTGATTGGGTGCAAACTCATGCATGTGTATTAAATTCACAACTTTGGATGGAAACCCGGCTATGTCTCAGGTGCAGCACTTTTCTTTGAAGAAGTACCGAGAACTGTCTCACAAAATGTGAGATAAGGTGCAGTTTTAGCCTTAAGCTATATTTTAAGTTAATTTGTTTAAGCTACAGAATATATGAAAGCCTAAATTGATGCAGAATTTAGAGGCCTATAGGTATATAATTGTATTTGTAGGCATTGCTATAATTATTAAAGTGCAAGCTTAAATGTAGTTTTATTATAAATAATTATAGATTTTTAAATTGGGGTTGGGCTTTTTCTATATCGTTTTTTTTTTTTTTTTTTTTTTTTTATCACAGACACTTGACCCCCATCCCTTGCTTTCACCTGCAGTCAGGAAGTAAATTTGCATTTCATTCAACCCCTCTGTCATTTTGTCACATTTATCTGAACAGAAAAATTGCATGAAGATATTGCTTGTTTTTGAGGAACATTCATGAGGGAGCAGGACTTTATAATAATCTTACAGCATTACATCTGTATAAATACAATATTAATGAAAACTAAAAAATACATTTATAACTATCAAATTAAGAACAACCTCAAACCACATATATTCAACAATAACAGATTCCTGGTGACTATTAAATAATTAATCTTGCACATTATTGGCAGAACAAAACTGTGACATATCTGATAAGGTGAGCTGTAGTGTTAGTTATGCATATTTTGTGGTTTTACAGTAATTAATTAATCTCCACTGTGATGTTAATTTTAATTTGTGTTTTTTTTTTCTTCTAGACTGTCTAACTGCAGTATCACTGAAGAAGGTTATAAAGCTCTGGCTTCAGCTCTGAGATCAAACCCTTCACACCTGATAGAGCTGGATCTCACAGGAAATGATCCTGGACCATCAGGAGTGAAGCAGCTCAATGATTTACTACAGGATCCAAACTGTCAGCTGAAGACACTGAGGTGAGTGGTCAATGAATTAAACTGTCACAAAGACATTTGTAAAAGCTTTCAGATGTTAAAGTTCCCCTCACAACATTGTGAACATAAATAACTGAATGGCAGGTAATATCAATGTACTTCTATTTTGTCCAGGTTGTTACAAAGTCCTGATGCAGAAGAAGCCTATAAATATCTGACTGAAGTTATTCACAATAAAAACCCGTTACTCCTGAGAGAACTGAATCTGAGTGAACGTGAACTAGGAGACACACGAGTGAATCAGATCGCTGCTCTACTGCAGGATAAACACTGTAAACTCAACACACTTCAGTGAGTATTTTGTTAATTTATTATTTTAGATAAGTATATTAAAAGCATCAGATGATAAAACCATAATGAATGTTGGAATTAAGCACTTTGTTCTAGAAATTCATCGTCTTCTGTTCATCATTTTAGGCTGTGTGATTGTAAACTAACAGAGGAAAGCTGTTCAGCTCTCGCTACAGTCCTGAGATCAAACTCCAGTCTGAAAGAGCTTGACATGAGCAACAATAATCTGCAGGATTCAGGAGTGAAGAAACTCCAGAATGGATTAGAAAATACAAACTGCACACTGAAGAAACTCAGGTGAGTAATAATTGTTTTATTTTAATAATAACATTTCTTTTGTTCAAAGTTGAAATAGTATTGCAGTAAACTAGAGAAACACGAAAAAAAAAAAAAAAAAAACAGATGTTTGAATTGTTTTTCTTCCCTGATCAAGAAGAGAAAATAAAATGAATTTCACTCAAGAAAGTCATTTTTGCAGTGATATTAATTGTATCCTAAATTTTATTATAATTTTCAAATTTATTTTCTGCAGACTTTCAGACTGTAGTATCACTGAAGAAGGTTATAAAGCTCTGGCTTCAGCTCTGAGATCAAACCCTTCACACCTGATAGAGCTGGATCTCACAGGTAATGATCCTGGACAATCAGGAGTGAAGCAGCTCAGTGATTTAATACAAGATCCAAACTGTCAACTAAAATTGAGGTAAGTCTTGATGAAATGGTACAGAAAAAATTATATACAGGTAAATTATTCATAGAAATATTATTTTACTAACTTTAGTGCAACAACAAATTGGTGCAGCATATTGTGTTAAAATGATTTCAAGTCTTTTTCAAACAAAAACTGACTATTTATTACACCATGTTGAATTGAATCCTGCTTCATCTTCTCTTCTCCAGGTTTTTGAGTCCTGCTGCAGATAAAGCCTGTCAGAATGTAACTAAAGTTGTAGGTAAAAATCCCTTATTTCTGAGAGAGTTGATTCTGATTGGACACGAACTTGACTTAAAAAATGTGAAATGGCTCGCTGCTCTACTGCAGGATAAACACTGTCAGCTCAACAAACTTCAGTGAGTATTTTACTGAAGTTTCAAATTGATGCTTTGCATCAAAATGTTGGACCCTCTTTATATTAAATGTCATCAGCTACTATGTTCTAACATTATAATTATTGCAGAGGGCAGAGCTTGGTCATCACTTTGGCCACCCCGCTCACAATTGCTGTTTCGCTCTCATTTTTCTTCAGAGGACTTGCACTTATTTAGACATAGAACAGAAACGTCTCTTTACTTTGCATTAGGGTTGGCACGGTACGCGTATCGAACCGTACGGTTCACGGGGCAAATTCCAAATGGAAGTGATCATCCCTGTCCCCTTGGAGAGGGGATTTTGGAGTGAGCAGGGCACGTGCGTGCCATTATTTAGTTGTTTGGAATGCACTTGGCGAGGGGAGAGATGTAATTTCCTCATTATCTTCAGCTGGGATGTTCCCGTAACAACGCAGCAAATCTGCTGACGCACACCGGCATAAAAAAATATACATTTTATTTTAAATGTTGTATGCATATTAGTTTTTATTATATAGCAAAAAACGTTAAAAACGTTTTAAAATATAAAATGTACGTTAATTTGCAACAGTTGTGCTAACAAAAATAAAAAGACATTTATGACATTAAAACAGCGATATCTGCTGACGCACAGCGTGCTGTGTTGTCGCGGGAACATCCCAGCTGAAGATAATGAGGAAATTACATCTCTCCCCTCACCAAGTGCATTCCAAACGACTAAATAATGGCACACACATGCCCTGCTCACTTCAAAGTCCTCACTCCAAGGGGATAGGGATGATCACTTCCGTTTGGAATTTGCCCCATGAACCGTATTGTTCGATACGCCTCCCCTCCTCAAAGTATCCTTACTTTGCATGCATATCCATCACATTTAATAACATGTGTCTCACGTTAGGTTGCAATATATGGTACAAAATGATATGTAATTTTTAATCTTTAAATTATTATTATAAATGCACAAAAAATGTGAGCACTGCATTTGTACAAGAAAACTGTTTTTTGTTAGTACTGAAAAGTACAAAAGAAATTGATCACATTTGAATGTGCATAAAATAACAAATTTTACATTCTGGCATTTATATTTTGATGGATTCTGTCCTTGCCATATTCACATTTTGCATATTGAGATTTAACCGTATTCCACCTCAATAGCATCAAAAGTGTTTGAAATGCAGCATGAGCACAATAAGTGTACTGTACCTAACAATTAATCTTTTTGATGTATGTATGTACATAGTAGTCAATGACATCTAATATAAAGTGAGACTGAATATCTTTAATATGTAACATTTTCTTTTGTTTTGCACATTCAATAGCTGGTTAAAATGAAAACATTACATTTCTTAATTAAGTAGACTTTTTTAAAAGCATCTTACAATTAAGAATGTCATTGTTGTTCATTAAATAAGGTTTTGAGATAAACTGGAGAATATTTCCAGTCTGTTTTCTTTCTCTGCAGGTTGAATAATAACAGTATTACAGAAGAAGGTTGTGCTGCTCTGACTTCAGCATTTAATTCAAATTCTTCAAACCTGACAGAGCTGGATCTGAGTGGAAATAAATTAGGAAACTCGGGAATTGAGAAGATCGGTTATCTGTTGGAAAATCCACAATGCAGATTAGAGAAACTAAAGTGTGTATTTTCATTTACCGTAATTTCCAGACTATAAACCGCAACTTTTTCCCCACGCTTTGAACCTTGCGGCTTATACAATGACGCGGCTAATATATGGATTTTTCCTGCTTTCAAATTAAAAAAAAAAAGAAAAGAAACACACATTCTGTGACGCGCTCAGTTTTTTGGCGGCATGAAGCTTTCATCAGACCAATGAAATTGCCGAACGGAAAAAAAGGAAATAGAGCTGCTGCACGGGAGCTTGGTCTTAATGAGTCGATGATAAGACGTTGGAAACAGCAGCGTGAGGAATTGACTTGGTGCATAAAGACAACTAAAGCACAGGAGGAGGAAAATAGTGACCGTGTAATGTTCACGGACTTAATTAACCCCGAATCTGTGGTGACATCACGGAATCGCCGAAAATTCCGTGATGGGCTCACAGAACCCTGATAGCACACGTACATCTAGGAGACATCTATTTGACATCTGCATTTACATCTGCAAGACGTATTTTTTAGAGTGTTTGCTCATCTGCAATACGTCTATTGGACGTCTCCTTTTAGATGTCAAATAGACATCTATTAGATGTCTTTAAGATGTTTATGATTTAGAATGTATGTAAAACTGACATCTTACAGACGTCTGTCAGACGTTTGTAGACAGCAGATGCTTTCCAGATCAACAGATCTTTAACAGACATCTTGCAGACGTACGTGTGCTATCTGGGAAGGCATCAGCCGTGGTCTATGCACGGATTCACTGGTTCAACACCAGCGCTGCATCGGACCACGTAAAAAGAGTGACTCCGATGCAGTTATACTTTCACTGGAGTACCTGACAGCCCCTACCCTAAACCTACCCAGTTCTGAACAATAATGATGACGATAAATTATCGCGTTGGCATATAAGGGTTTCCTATTTAAAGTGTTGAACCAGTGGATCCGTGCGTGGAGCACGGCTGATGCCTGTCACTGACTTACATTGGTATCACTTCTGTGAGCCCATCACGGATTTTTTTCTGTGAGCCCATCGCGGAATTTTCGGCGATTCCGTGATGCCACCACAGATTCGGAGGTTAATTAAGTCCGTGAACATTACACGGAATCCTGTGAGATCATGTTGCAACGTAGGCTACTGTTTACTGCTGTTTTTTTTTATTTTTTGTTACAAGCCGTGTTTCGTTAAAGCCTGTGTAAAGTTAATTTGTTTCAATGTACCTGTAGGCACCTGCGGCTTATAGACATGTGCGGCTTATTTATGTTCAAAATAATATTTTTTTTTTCAAATTCAGTGGGTGCGGCTTATATTCAGGTGCGCTCAATAGTCCGGAAATTACGGTATGTACATTTCTACATGATAATATTCATTTATGAATGTCCATTTGATTAACTGTCATGAGAAATGATGATGAGGGTGAAATTTTTGTACATGGCTATCTTTATTCTATGAAATATTCAAAATTTCTAATTAAGTAGATGTTATCATTAAGGTATGTGTTGCTTATAGGGTGAGATTTTTGCCAGTATTAAAATAAATGTTCACACTTTCCATTGCAATGTTTTTTTTTTTTTTTAAATCATTTTTACAATTATTATAATTATTCGTTTTGATTTTTTCTTATTTAAATGATGACATCTTTATACGTATGTGTATTTTGTTTATTTGCCTTTGATCGTGCAGTGCTTAACGACTTCTTTCATACAGAGTTTCAGACTGCAGTATCACTGAAGAAGGTTATAAAGCTCTGGCTTCAGCTCTGAGATCAAACCCTTCACACCTGATAGAGCTGGATCTCACAGGAAATGATCCTGGACAATCAGGAGTGAAGCAGCTTGATGATTTACTACATGAAGGATGCTGTAAATTGAAGACCATCGGGTGATAAAAGCTTTCAAATATTTTAAAATAAAACACTAATGTGATCTTAACTTTTGTAATAATTTTTTTCTTAGAGTTGTGTAATACAGTGTAAAACAAAACTGATTATGCTTATTTCTTTGTTAATGAAACTGGAGGCAAATATCATTATTGATTTTAACCAGATACAGCACACACACAACATATTAATATTACACTGGACTAGGAATGCAAAATTTATTGGAGGCTGATATGTTATTTGCTGGAAATTTCTATTATTATTATAGCTTTGATGTAATTTTCATTGATATTTTCACAGATTTTGGTATATTTGTGTTCACAAGAGAATATCTGATAATGATTCAGTGTATTTTTTTTTTAGGTGGTGTCAAGTGTGTTTAGACAAATTATCATACCACATTATCATTTTCATTATCATTATCATTTCATGTTTTAATTTTGATAACTTTTCTGTAATTAAAGATATGCTGTTCTATGTGTTCTGTTTATGTGTAAAGAAGTAATAAGTGAAACATAATGAAAACACATTTCTGTATTTTCTGTTACTGGTTTTTGCTTATACATGAAAGTGGCATATTGTTATTATTGCTAATCTGTAATTCTGCTTCCTGTAGATTTTTGAAAAGTCCTGCTGCACAGGAAGCATGTGAGCTTCTCACTGAAGTTCTGGGTAAAAGTCCGTTATTACTGACAGAACTGGATCTGAGTGAAGATAAAATAGGAGATCTGGACTGGGACAAACTCTCTGCTCTTTTGATGGACTCTCATAGCAAACTGGAAAAAATGAAGTGAGTGAACATGATTTTTATACATTATAGCTTATGTTTATTCATTATTAAAGACTGTCAGTGACGTGTGAGCAGATATGCTGATCTGATGTGTGTTGAATATGTGCTGATAATAAATAATGCTGTTTTTGTGTTCAGGCTGAATAATTGTAAGCTGACAGAGAAAAGCTGCTCAGTTCTAGCTACTGTTCTCTCCTCCAAAACCATCCTGAAAGAGATGAACCTGAACAACAGCCGTCTGCTGGACTCAGGAGTCAAAGAGATCTGTGAGGGACTGAAGAATCCTGTGTGTGAGCTGAAGATACTCAAGTGAGTACATTTCACCGTCAGCTACACTTCGTCCCCAGCTACCGGGGACTACTTTCAGGCGCTGCGTAATATCACTACGCCTGCTGCGGCCATGTTACGGCAGCAAAGTTCCTTGATTATTACGCAGGAATGAGAGTAGTTCCTAATCATATCAGCCTAGAAAATCGCAACTTTTCATTTTCCGCCGATCTTAGTACATGATATAACTACAGAAGAGTCAAGTTTTAAATAGGAAAACGATCGAAACTCTTTGATCGTTTTTGAACGCGATGCTACTGGTCTAATAGGATTCAATGATCTATGCTAAGCTATGCTAAAAGTGCAATTGCCAGACCCGGAGATCGACTGAATGGATTCAAAAACGGTAAAACTCAACTTATTAACTCTGGGGGAGTTGGAGAATGAGCCTATTTCCAAAAAAAGTGGAGTGTTCCTTTAACTGTCACCGTCCCGTATACTGGACGCCTAAGTTTACTTCATTATATTACCATTAAATCCTAATGTAATCATGACAAACTATGTAATATTGGAATGGTCTAAGACTCCTAAATAGATATTTTATCATTTTTTGTTGTTACAAATATTGTAGTAACAGTAATAGATTAATTTATGAAAAGAGTGCACCAAGAGGATATGATAAATCTACATCATAACAGGAGTTCTGACCTTTGTCACAAAAAGTCTTTATTTCCTTGCCTTTTTCCCTATCACATGTTTTAGCAATCATCATCAGTTATATACCATTTGAAAGCTTAAAATCTCAAAATTCATCCTGTGAAAACCATTTTGAAATCAGACATTGCGTTACCATAGAAATGGTACTTCAATATGTTTTAGCGGTCTCCTTCCCTTTAGCAGGGGTGTCATATTACAAAATGTGTTACGGCCTTTTAGAATAAAAACATTTTATAATCTTGACAAAATACATATAGTTGGAAAGGTCTGAGTCTCAAGATTCCATATTTGGTGGTTATTTTGTTACAGATGTAATATTGAGAGAGAAATTGATCGATTTGTGACAGAAATGCATAAAAAAAAATCAATGCAGTTTGGATGGCACCTGGTGGCTGTTTGTGGTTTAACACCTAAACAAAATTGTATATGAACCTCATTTTTTTAATATCAACTTCAAAATTGGAACACAACTTATGTAGACATGTGGCTTTCATTTTATAGCAATTTTGGATTTTTAACTTTTTTTTTGCTTAAATATTTATTTTATATAAAATAAAATAAAAATAGTATAATACATTTTCTTTACAGTAAATTTAAACTTATAACTTTTTAATACTTTAATTTTATTAAATGATTTCACTTCTGCAATAATCTGATAATTGTCTTCTTTAAAAAGAGACCAACCTTAGGTCTGTATTCAAAAGTGTACATGAATTATAATAATTATAATTTAAGTTTAGAATTTTCAAAAATGGGGATGACAGTTAAGGTGTACATTAATATCTTTAATATCTTTATGTATTTATTTTGGCAATGGGATCACTCGGGGTCCTAAACAGACTCGATTTCGAGGGGAGACTCGATTTCTCATGACGCCGGCATCGTGACCCCACCCCCCGTACCATCCCGATACCGTGTACAGAAAGAAAATGACATGTACTACGGAACTCCTTAAAGGGAATAAATACGAGATGGGAGGAAAACATATATTTCAATACTTTCTCTCGCAGTTTTATCGTTGGGTAGCCTAATCATACTGTATATAAAATTGCGGGCATCAGGGAGCTGCTATTATGCCTAGCATTGAAACTGCTTTTGAATGCACGATCGCTTTTTAGTTTCACTTTCACATTCGAGATTTGCGATCGAACGCGCACTGTTTATACTATGGAGCGGCAGTACTTACCACACATTTTACAAGATCAGATGCTTGTCAGTGGAGCTCAGGATCTGTAAATCATTCGCCATCATCCTCAGTCATCTCTCCTTACACTGTTAATGTGGTAACTGAAATTGTATGTACTGTAATACAACTGTAACAGGCAACTGTTAGCAATCGTTATTTGTTTTCCGTGCCTATCTGAATACAGAATTACTATTCGGGCAAAAAAGGGTCACATCATTTTATGTTTTATGTTATGTTACATTTTCACTGTTTACAATGGCAGGGCCTGCCATCTTGTCTTTTTGGCTTGTTGTTTCTGACTACACTTTAACCCCAAGGGGGAAATCCAGATCAAATCCCAAAAGGGAAAATCAAAACTAAATAAAGTTAAAACTTGTTTTGAACAATTTATTTGTCATCTGCAGATTGATTTTAAGTAGGGGGAAAAAAAATTGTTTTAAATCGTAAATCAGATTTTTTTGTGCCATATCGCCCAGCCCTAGTCAAGACCTGCCTGGGACTACTTTAGCTGTGCAGTTATTGAAAATGATCTGCACATCTTTCAGCCAATTAACTCTTACATTTAATTGTGATTGTGCAGTGGATGAATGTGAACCAAAATGTTTTTATTTTCTGTAGACTGTCTAACTGCAGTATCACAGAAGAAGGTTATAAAGCTCTGGCTTCAGCTCTGAGATCAAACCCTTCACACCTGATAGAGCTGGATCTCACAGGAAATGATCCTGGACAATCAGGAGTGAAGCAGCTCGATGATTTACTACAGGATCCAAACTATCAGCTGAAGACACTGAGGTGAGATGTGATGAAATAACGCAAAATATATGATATGCAGGTTAAATGTTTATACAAAATATTTTTCTAGTAATACAGTAAACTGTTAAATTTGTTGCATCTGAGGATGTTATGTTATTGGTGATAAATTTCAGCACAGTTTAGTTGTGATACAAGCCACAGTACAAGTTAAATATACATTATGTGCCACTGAATGTGCTGATATTCAGTATTGTGATTTAAAAAAAAAAGTTTTTGTTTTTAAAGCAGTACATATGACACGTGTATTTACGTATATGAAGTGTGTTTGTGTGTGTGTGTGTGTGTAACAATTGTTGAGTATGTGTATATCTCTATTATGCATTTCCTAATCTATATGTAGAACAGGTCAGAGGAGACTGTTTATAGGGGCATTAAAGTGGATATTAAAATTTTCTCAAATTTTTTACATTATAATTTAATTTCTGTCAAACTCTGATTCTCACCACTGTATCGCTCTACAACAGGGACCGTTCACAGCATCTTCCGTTTTTGCTCTAAGAGTATTTCACAAAGTGCTTTAATGTTAAAACTAGCTCCAAAATCTGAGAATTTAGGGGTAGTAAGGAGGACTACTAAATCACTAAAACCAAATCACAAACAATCCTAAAAAAGCTGCTGCCTGCAATGTGCTTTGGAATGTAAACTTTTTATAAATATTTCACGATAATTTCCCTTAAGTGTAATTATGTACAAGTTGGGCAGGAGGTAACAGCTGTTTTTGCGTCCAGTTTGGATTTCTTTTTACACAATTTACACGTCTTACTATCAGCCATGATTATTCTAGTCTGTTAATTAAAAGTCTGCTTACAGTATATGCATTTCTGCTAATTAATTGTGAGATGGAGACATGTAAGAGGCTGACAGTTAGCTGAACATACACTTGTTTAATTAGTGACACTTAGCCTACATTTTAAAAATCTTTATTTGAATATGGCCACATGATATCTGGTGCTATGATATTTCTAAGACATAGACCCATCCCATATCAGCCAATCACAGTGGCCATAGTTAGTAAGCTTCATGACATCATCTATAGTAACGAGGTCAACCCACTCTTTCCCGCCTAAAATTTCTCCCCATTCCATTCCTTAGTAAAAGTTGGTCTCAGCAGCTTTGTGAATAGGTTTTAAGAGGAAACTCTTACCATAAGGTCTTTTACTGCTGTTTAGGAGAACTCTTTGTGGTAAAATAAAATGTTTTGTGAATACGGCCCCTATGAGTCTCCAGGACTTAACAAATGTACGGTGACCAGAAAGACCTTGAGACCAATCAAAATAGTAACTTCACTGTCCATATTTGTATCGAAAATCAAGATCTAGTGAGCTTTTGCCTTCTGCTCCTCAGCACTTTTGCACTGTCACAACGTTTCTTTAAATTAAATATTTGAAAGTCAAAAAGTCATTATTATTTTTGTGTGTATTTATGTTCAAAGTAAAAGTGCTAAAAGCAACTAGATCTTGTTATTAGAAACAATGGTAACACTTTATTTTAGGGTCTCTTAACTAGTTGCTTATTAGCATGCATATTACTAGAATATTAGCCATTTATTAGTAATAATTAAGCACATATCAATGCCTTATTCCACATGACCTTATTCTACATCCCTAATCCTACCCAATACCTAAACTTAACAACTACCTTACTAACAATTAATAAGCAGCAAATTAGGAATTTATTAAGGGAAAAGTTGTAGTTAATAGTGAATAAGTGTTCCCTATTCTAAAGTGTTACCGAAACAATAATGAAGTAAAATAAAATAACCATATTAAATTGAATCATCTGCAGGTTTTTGGGTCCTGCTGCAGATGAAGCCTGTCAGTATGTGACTGGAATTGTGGGTAAAAACCCATTACTTCTGAGTGAGCTGAATCTGAGAGGACGTGAACTAGGAGACACACGAGTGAATCAGATCACTGCTCTACTGCAGGACAAACACTGTACACTCAACACACTGACGTGAGTATTTCACAAAATGTACAATGTTACATTACTTTTAATACTAATAGTATTGTACTTGATAATACTATTTTCTCATTTGTTTAAGCCAGAGGCATCACAGTCACAATAATGTGGAGTATTAAAGCTAAACAGCCCATCAAAGAAACAAATAATTATTAGCTTAGCTCATGGGTCAATAATTATTTTAGTTACTGTAGATGGAGAACAATGATACAAATAACTTTTATGTGTTAATTCTGTGTAATATAGGCTAAATGTATGTACAGTCGTGGCCAAAAGTTTTGAGAATGTCATAAATATTAATTTTCACAAAGTCTGCTGCTTCAGTGTTTTTAGATCTTTTTGTCAGATGTTACTATGGTATACTGAAGTAAAATTACAAGCATTTCATAAGTGCCAATGGCTTTCATTGACAATTACATTAAGTTTAAGCAAAGACTCAATATTTGCAGTGTTGACCCTTCTTTTTCAAGACCTCTGCAATTCGTCCTGGCATGCTGTCAATCAGATTCTGGGCCACATCCTGACTGATGGCAGCCCATTCTTACATAATCAGTGCTGGGAGTTTGTCAGAATTTGTGGGTTTTTGTTTGTCCACCCGCCTCTTGAGGATTGACTGTAAGTTCTCAATGGGATTAAGTTCTGGGGAGTTTCCTGGTCATGGACCCAAAATTTCAATGTTTTGTTCCCCAGGCCACTTACTTATCACTTTTGCCTTATGGCAAGGTGCTCCATCATGCTGGAAAAGGCATTGTTCGTCACTAAACTGTTCTTGGATGGTTGGGAGAAGTTGCTCTCGGAGGATGTTTTTGTGTCATTCTCAAAACTTTGGTCTCCTAAAGTTGATTCAGCTGTGGGATCAGGGCACCTCCAGTGCAGAGCTTGCTCAGGAATGGCAGCGGGCAGGTGTGAGTGCATCTGCACGCACAGTGAGGCCAAGACTTTTGGAGGATGGCCTGGTGTCAAGAAGGCCAGCAAAGAAGCCACTTCTCTCCAAAAAAAAACATCAGGGACAGATTGATCTTCTGCAAAAAGTATCGTGAATGGACTGCTGAGGACTGGGGCAGTCATATTCTCCGATGAAGCCCCTTTCCGATTGTTTGGGGCATCTGGAAAAAGGCTTGTCAGGAGAAGAAAAGGTGAGCGCTACCATCAGTCCTGTGTCATGCCAACAGTAAAGCATCCTGAGACCATTCATGTGTGGGGTTGCTTCTCATCCAAGGGAGTGGGCTCACTCACAATTCTGCCCAAAAACACAGCCATGAATAAAGAATGGTACCAAAACACCCTCCAACAGCAACTTCTTCCAACAATCCAACAACAGTTTGGTGAAGAACAATGCATTTTCCAGCACAATGGAGCACCGTGCCATAAGGCAAAAGTGATAACTAAGTGGCTCAGGGACCAGAACGTTGAAATTTTGGGTCCATGGCCTGGAAACTCCCCAGATCTTAATCCCATTGAGAACTTGTGGTCAATCCTCAAGAGGCATGTGGACAAACAAAAACCCACTAATTCTGACAAACTCCAAGAAGTGATTATGAAAGAATGGGTTGCTATCAGTCAGGATTTGGCCCAGAAGTTGATTGAGAGCATGCCCAGTCGAATTGCAGAGGTCCTGAAAAAGAACGGCCAACACTGCAAATACTGACTCTTTGTATAAATGTCATGTAATTGTCGATAAAAGCCTTTGAAACGCCTTTCAGTACATCACAGAAACAACTGAAACAAATATCTAAAAGCAGTTTAGCAGCAAACTTTGTGAAAACTAATATTTATGTAATTCTCAAAACTTTTGGCCACGACTGTACACATGTTATTTTCAAAAGTATACATTTTATATCTACTCAAGATATTGTAACGGGGCTGACGAGACGTGAGTCATGCGGATCCAAGTGCAAGCTTTTATTTATAGGCATGGCCATAAATACAGGCAGGGTCGAGCAATGGCAAACAGGTATGGCAGAGACAAGACAAAGAGTAATCCAGGGCAAGCAAAGGTCTACAATCGGCGAACAGTATCCAGTGGGCAAGGCAGAGAGATAATCCAGGGAACACGGGCTAGAATAAAACACGGGAAGACACAATCCAAGACAGGCAGGGGAAACTAGGGAAACTAACAGGGGCTCTGAGAGTTGCTACAGCTAGGGGAGCGGTAAACGCAAACAATACTCGGCCACGAGGGAGAGAAAGTCCAGGGTTAAAATAGTGTGTGTGATTAGTGATGCGTGGGATCAGGTGTGCGTGTGATTAGTGCAATGAGTGATTGGTTACAGCTGTGTGTGTGTGATTGGTGAGATGGCTGATGGGAAATGCAGTCCATGTGATGTGTGGTGTGAAAGTTAATATGATGAGCGAGAGACCTCTGGTGGTGAATGAACGGAAGTGCACATACTGGATTCGTGACAGATATAGCTTGAAAGTGTATTGATGTGTGCTTAAAATTAGGTGATTTTTAAAGCTAAGGGTTGTGAAACAAATTACTTGTTAAAAACAATTCAACAAAAAATGTTTAGTGCCTGTTTCAGATCAAAGACCCCCCCCAATATATATTTTTAAATATTGATTATTGAAATTAATATACTTTATTTATTTATTGTAATAATACTCTGAATATATACCAAACCACCAGCAGGTGGCGGCAATTCACTGTCCTAATGAGAGAGTCATTCAGTTTTTTAATTAATTAAATTATTGTTTCAAATGGCTTCATTCAGAAAACAAGGCAAGTGACTGTCTGTCTTTATGAATGGGTCACTGAATCATTGGCTGACTTGATTTGTTCAAAAAAGTGGATTCATTCAAGAACAAGACACCATTGTCTGTTTCTTGGAAAGGCACATCAGTTGTGCTGTGGCTTTGTTTGCAACAATACTGACAATATGTTGTGTAAAATGTAAGAATATTAACTTCGTGTTTACTTAACTGTTGTAAAAAATCAATATCACATTTGCAGATATTTGGGGAAAACAGCACTCTTGCTCTTGTTAAACTACATGTTTATTTACTATGATGTAAATATAAGATAAAAACCCATACAGGGGCTTCGTTTGCCCTCTTATCTAGTATTTTAGGGTCATGTAACACAATTTTCACGGGCTACATCACATCCTGAATTATGTCCAGCAGCTGCATGCAATGTGAGATGACATACTGAATTAAAATTAGAGGCAGTAAAAAGGGTGTTCAAGAGTTCCAGGAAAGGCAGAACAAACTGAAAGCTCTTCTGTAAACATTGACCTGTGGATATATTCTAAACAAGTCTCTAACCTTCGGAGCAACAAGATCAGCGTCAGATAAAGAGTGAAAGAAACCTCAACATCGTCAAAGCTGTAGCACTGAAAATCACCAACTTGCTTAACAACTCGTGTAAATAAATGTTCTTACACTTTTCTCAAGTAATTTACTGTAAAAAAGAAGCACTGTATGGTCTTTTTTGTTTAATTTAATGGATCCTTGAATTAAAGTATTGCATTTCTTAAAATCATAATGACCCCAAATATATGAATGGTACTGTAATTATAAGAACAGTTCTCATTATAAACACAAAATAATAATCAACTTTAATATTCAGTGAAGACAGTTATTTGATGGGGTGGTAAGGGTTGAGAAACATTTGAGAATCAGTGCCTTTGCTGATCATCAGATCTGATTCATTGTCTTTTCTCTTTCTGTCTTCAGTCTGTGTGGATGCTGGATTACAAAGAAACAGTGTCTCATCTTGACTTCAGCTCTGAAATCAAACCCATCACACCTGAGAAAACTGAACCTGAGTATGAATCAACTAGGAGACTCTGGAGTGAATAACCTCAGAGATCTACTGAAGAACCCACACTGCAAACTGGAGAAACTAAAGTTAGTATTATTATACTGTTCAGCATTTAAAGTGTGACGAAGTCTTATGTTGTTAGCTAATGACTGATGGATATGATGTGTATCAGTAGAAAAATAATTGTTCTTTTTATTTTTACTTTAAATCAATATAAACTTTGTGGTTATAAATTTGTTTCATATACTGACATCTATCTGACAAATCATTGCTGCAAAAAAAGACAAATTTGGGAATTGACTAAAAACTAGTGCAACTTGAGTGACTTGATTGTTGTCACATGCTGTACAGTACCTTTCACTAAATCTGTTTTATTAAGCTTTTTTTATTAATGGATGTAAACTACACTCTAAAAAACTTTAAATTGTGATTCATGTATAAAATTGTCTTAATGTTCTCAAATTAACAACATAAAAATAGACAATTTAAATTTACAATGACCTTTATGTTGATTCTGTATTTTAATCTACATGTATCATTCACAAACTTTTTTTTTTTTTTTTTTGTCCAAGTGTGAAGATGCTCCAGACTTGTGTTGTTACTAGTATCCTCAAATCAAATTTTCAATTGGTTCATGGTTCTATAGTTAAGATTCCATGGTTTGCTGGTGAATTAGTGACACTATGACATTTTTTCATGATGAATTTAACTTACACATGTACATGCATTTGATTCATTGTCTTTTCTCTTTCTGTCTTCAGTCTGTCTGGATGCAGTATTACAGAGAAACAGAGTTTCTTCCTGACTTCAGCTCTGAAATCAAACCCATCTCACCTGAGAAAGCTGAACCTGAGTGAGAATCAACTAAGAGACTCTGGAGTTGAAAACCTTGGGCTTCTGCTGAGAAGTTCAAAATGCAAGCTGGAGAAACTACAGTTAGTGGCATTATACTGTAAATCAGTTACAGTTTTATTAAAATGTACTATAAAGTTATTTATTTAAAGGCAGCAGGGCTTAAGAGACATCATTTATAGCAGCACATCTTCTGACATTTCCCATCTAAAGAAAGATTCAAAAGTACTGTCAGCTAATGGACGGTTTGTTCAGTATGACTGTCAGCAGAAAGTTACATACGCTGAAATCTGACAAAACTCGCATAACATGAATGACAGTAGATTATTTTTTCAGTTACATTGTTTCGACAACACTGATAGAAGTTCAAAAGGAGTCATGAAATGCATGTATCTGGGGGTTAGCTTATGAAGTTATCAACATAAGCTAACATCAGATATTTGTAAAACTGAGAGGCTTGACTGCTTTCAGAAATGCAAGTAATGCAGTGATTGGTGAACTTCATGACACTGTGTCCATGACATCCTCCAAAAACACATTGTACACAATAAATTATTAAAGCATTTAAGATTAATGATAACACCTCACAGCTGTATTGCTCAAGTAACTGATTGACAGAGAGGAGATAAGAGCACACCTGCTTACATGTAAAGGGCATGTAGAGGAAAATTGTGACATTAGTATAGAGGATTGGCCATCTAGTATGGGTCAGGCTGAAGGGTTTCTCTGTATAACAGTGCAGATATGTGAATCTACAGCTGGCTAGTTAGAGGTCCGTAGGCTTGGTTAGTGTTAAAGTTGTTTTTTTTTGTGTGTGTGTGTGTTTGAACTGGTCTTTTTGAGAATGGCACACTAAAGGAAAGTTTGTTTAGAAAGCACTTTATATAGAGATGGTATGGGTGTGTTTTATGCAAATGACAAAATTCAGGCACACGTTTGCTCTAATAGAATACAAATTCATTAACATTAGAATGAGATTAAGGGCTAATTAATGTACACACGTGTTGTGAAATAGGTGGAAGTTATGTGTGTACAAATAGAAAATAATCCATGCAGTTATTAGTGAATGAGACCCACTGTTGTGATGATTATGTGGAGTTTTGGCTCAGCTCTTCAGTGTGGATTCTGAAAAAAAAAAAAATCAGCCTGTCCTAGAATCTGACATAGCATAAAAAATAAAAAAGACAAATATCCAAAAATAATGTCTGTTGAGCATTTAAGAGTCATTGACTCCTTAAAAACAATTGTTAAATAAATAACATTGAAAAAGTTAGTCAGCGCTGATATTTAATAAAACAATTGCTAGATGATTGTACCTGTCAGGATCTATGGGTCGGTTTTAAATCTCACCTTCTCTTAAAAGCCAGTCTGATGTTGATATGATTGTTACAGTCTCTCTCACTTTCACTTTTACTTGAAACAAGGTTTCTTTGTTTTAACAACAGATGATTCCTCAACTGATCAATCCATTGTGTTAATAATGTTAGTTATGGCTACAGACTGTCAGAACTATTAACAAACCTCCCGCCACATCATACCTGCAGTCTAAAAGCTCAGTGTGTAATGGATGTGACATAATCATGCAAAAACAAATAATGTCAAACTGATATTTTGTGTGAAATCCAACACGACAACTCAGATGATGAATTATTATGTAAACTACACTAATTTAACTTGCACTATATTGAATTTGAAAAACGTCTTTATTTTCTCACTTAAAAAAATGCGAGAATAGTCCATTTAAATTTTTCAGTCAGTTCTGTCTCTACCTTTTATAATTCACAAACTATTTTTGTCCAACTAAAGATGCTTCAGACTTTTAACTAGTATCCTCAAATCCTGGTTATGGATTGGTTTGTAGTTCTATAATTAAGTTTCCATGTTTTGCTTGTGTATTAATGACTGTATGGTGTTTAGTCATGATGAATGTAACTCACCCATGAACTTAACATAATTTTAAGGCATTGTTTTTTTCTCTTTCTGTCTTCAGTCTGTGTGGATGCTGGATTACAGAGAAACAGTGTTTCATCCTGACTTCAGCTCTGAAATCAAACCCATCACACCTGAGAGTGCTGGACCTCAGTGGGAATAAAATAAAAAACACAGGAGTGAATCACTTATGTGACATTCTGAAGGATCCACACTGTAAACTGGAGAGATTGAGGTCAGTAACATTCACATACAAGAATCAAAATGCTTAAAATCACTTCAACATTAGACTTTAAATGAAACACTGTTACTCAATATCTCAAGAAGAGCATGAGTTTGCATTATATTTGTGGAAAATAATTCCTTACAGACCACTATGTTAGTGGGATATGTGCAACTGTGGCACAAGTATCTTCTCTCAGTCAGTAACATCAATAACAGTCATGAAATAATGTGTAAGTATAAGACAGATTGTAAATGGCAGAGACCACAGTGTAAACAGCAGCAGGAGAACTCATGACCAGCTGGACAAAAACACATGTGCCTCAGATCGTAAGCAAAGCAAGGAGCCCCCAAAAAAAAACTAAAATTTGCATTTTGATTAAATATTTAATTAAAAATGTGTGCAAGAAATGATATTTGTGAGGAAAACAGTAACTGTATAGGCCTACAGTATAACAGTATAACATTTACAGAAAATAATTAAGTGAATGTGTTTCTGCAGAACCTTCTGCCTCCAAGACTTCATTTGTGCCAATAATTTGCTTTGTCATCTATAATGTAGTGTTTTATAAACTGCTCTGTTTTCGTTTTTATTTTAAACGTTTTGTCAATGTAGAGCATAGCATTATACATTTAAAATATTTGGGTCTTTTTATGAATTGGCTTGTTAAAGTTCCCACTGGCTGGTATTTTTTTCTATCTATCGTACAGTAAGGTGCAGTTATATTTACCTTTGAATGGCAAATTTCTTCAGGCATTTAAAGTCAGGACCGGATGTGAAGCTTGTCTGGGAAACATTTGTTCAGACAGTCTCTGCTTTATAATGCAACACTTTATATTCTTGAACAATGCTGTTATGAAGTGGCTGAGTAGACACCTCTTGAAAGATTCCCTCATTCCTTGTGAATAATTAGTGTAGCTTTGATTAGGCTCCGCCCACACTGAGCTCACTGTCAAATCAAACAACTTTTGATCAAAGCTGTGAATTTCCCGTCAAATTCACTTGAACTTGATGCAAAATTCATGTACTGTTATTTCCATCAGATGAAATTCCTCATGACATGGATTCACAATGAGATGACTGTGATATTACTGTGATATTGCTGTAATATAGAAAAGGCAAATGTAACTGTGCACTCTAAATATCATAAACATCGTACACTGAGTGAAAGTGAAAATGATCTCTCTTCTTCTGTCTCTTTGTCTTTCTGTTGGTCTCCTTCTAGTCTGAAGTACTGTGGCATTACAGATGTTTCTTCTTTAACTCAGTCTTTGACAAACACAAATGCACTGCAGTTTCTAAAAGAGCTTGATCTGAGAAACAATATGATTGGAGACTCAAAGAAGCAGCTCACTGATGTACTACGAGACTGTAAACTGTGAGTAAACATCTCTTTGTTGTGTTCATAATAACACAGATAAGCATGTTGAATGTATTATATTTAAAACACAAATACTGTAGTCACTCTTTAGTTTGGAGATCAATTCTCACTATCAAATAACCATTAATTATGACTTTTGCTTCAATAAACTCCTAATTTGCCTATTAGTAGTTAGTAAGGTAGTTGTTAAATTTAGATATATGTTAGGATTAAGGGATCTAGAATATGGTCATGCAGAATAAGGCATTAATATGTGCTTTATAAATACTAATAAACGGCTAATATGCTAAGGAAATGCTTGCTAATAAGCAAGTTAATAGTGAGAATTGGTCCTTAAAATAAAGTGTTACCAATATTGATCTATAAAAATGTGTGTGCTAAATAATGTAAAATCGGAAACTAACATGATTACAAGAATTTAATGTTTGTTAAAGTCTATTATACTCTGTACTCAAAGTAATTGAAATACAGTAACTAATAATTTGCAACTTCTCCTTCGCTTCCTCCTCACAGCCTGGAGAAGGAACATTCACTCTGGAGATCTGATGAAGACTACATTAGTGTGATGTATATAATAAAAAATTAAAATGTTCATTATATATTCAAATATGAACTGAGAGTATCAGCATAAATAAATAAAAAATTATATCCCTAACCTGTTTTAAATCTTTGAGGACAGCAGAAGGGTTAATAATGCAGCATTCATTGAAAGTTCATGAGTAATGTTGAATGCTTATTGTTGGTTTTGTGTTTACAAATGATTTTTTGTGGTTTTATTTGCAGGTGAAATAAAGGAAAGAGAAGAGTCTGATCAGCGCTCAGATGAGGTGGATTAGCAGGAAGATATGAGTCTTTGGTATAATGACTAAACTCAGATAATGACGTGATTAATCAACTCAATTTTGAAGAAATTAAAATATTTCTGCACATGATAATACAATTTAAGTGCTCAGATATATCAAATGAACATGAAATCTAAACTGAGAGTACATCTACACTGTTAGACATTTCAAAGGGTTTTTACAGTAACTTACTGGCAACACTGTTGTCAGTAAGTTACTGTAAATAAAATTTACAGTAGCAAACTGTATTTGATTTATCAGTATACTACTTTAATTGACTTGGTCGGTGTCGTGTCATAGCTGTGTGGGTGGAGTCAGCGTGGGGGAAAACGAACGTTTCCCCCTCATTGGAAAAGCATGGTGTTGACCCAGAATGGTGTACATAAAATCATTTCTGCTGCTCGACAGAGCACGATACGTCGAAAAACTGAGCCGTATTGTGTCCGACTGTCCGTACGGTATCTGTGACTGGACAAAAGACCCAACGAAATGGTCTGGCCGTTTCCCGACACTTCCTTTTACCTGATTGAGTCTCCAGTCAAGAGACAGCTTACTACAAGCCTATACGTGACGGCTTGTGAAAGTAAACATTTGTCATTTTGTTTTGCTTAATCTTAATCTTAATAAAGTGATAAAGACTAGAGTAAAAGCCTGTCATACTTTTATATTTATATATTAAAAATAATTTTAACATTGACAAAACATAGGTAACATTAAAGGTCTACTGAAGTGGCTTGAAATGCACAGCATTATGTGGTGTGTGCTAAACGTATAACCTAATCATTTTCACAAATACACACCGTAAAATAAAAAGACATAAAATAACATGAAAATATCCCTTACGAAAATTAACCACGGTTACAACCAAAAAAACATGGTTATTATAGGTAAACCATGGTAAAAACAAATTAAACATGTTTTGCTACACTAACCATAGTTTAACCATGGTATTTGTAGTAAAATAGTGGTTATAAGCTACAAGTGGTAATAAAAACGCCCAAAAAATATGAAGGAGGGTTGCTGTAAAGCCCCATCAGAACTGGGTTGCGGTGCAGGGGGACGGGACTAATTGACGGGTCATTGAAGTTGATGAATATTACATAAATATGAATATTAAGCTTGATATGTTTCATACGTTGTATATCCATAATAACTGCTGTTGGAGTTCTGATGTTGTGTGCTACCCACTCAGATTGTGCTACCTCAGTCAGTTTATTCGGCAGTATATAAGTCTTCAGATCGGGTTTTTATTTTTATTTTTTACTTCTAAAAATTTTATTAGTTGCCACACAGCAACTTTTCAGCATTGCACCAAGCAAAAATCAATCGAAATCATAACAAAAAGTAAAGATCAAGCGTCTAACAAGGTCTCCGTACATTAATTCAAACGGTTTGTTTTCCCCCACGGCATAAACGGATATGACGTTTTTGTGGGCGTTCCCAGCAATGCCGACCAAGTCAATTCATTCATTTTAATTTAGATTTCATTAGATTTTTATTTTTTATATAGAATTCATTTTATTTTTACTCTACATAGGTACTACTGGCATTCAATAAAAATGGACACAATAATTCCAAAATATCAAATTCTTTATTTAAAACACTGCATGTATAACACTTAAAAATACAGTCTTCCGATGCTGGAACAGTGCATCTTCACCATTTCTCCTGTCTTAAGACGTTTTGCAGTGCATTATGTTGTGATTTATCCTCACAAAGAATCTTTAGGCAACAGAAACATAATGGGGAAAAAAGACAAGCACCCAAAGAATACATAGCTATCTGCAAAACCCAGGTGCTGCTCCAAAACATGGCCACCATCTTTGCTCACCATCCACTTGGACAGAAATGTCTTCTCTGAAAAACAAGTAGAAGAAATAGCACACTTTTAGAAGGTAAACCTCATACAGAATACACAAACCTCTCAAAACCATAGCTTTTCTCTTACCATGAATTATCAGTCTCAGGGTGGCTGGCATGTCCATGTCTTTCTTGATGCTTCATTGCAGTTGCCTTTAAAACACAAATACAAAAAAAAAAAAAATGCAGTAAATCTTAAATTCCATTAAAAACTATAACAAACTAATTCTAAAACTAGAAAGGCAGCTAGCCATAAAACTAGTTTAACCTAGCTAACATACGATTTTATTTTCTCAGGCTACTGGCCAATATAACTACTAACACCTGAACTAAATTTCACATTAGTTAACCTAATGTTAATATAAGATAAGCGTTGCTCGTTAAAAATAATTTTAGTTCGGTAACTTAATTCAATAAGCTGACAAAAGTCGTTTGAAACGACAGCGCAGTTTACCATAGTAAAGTTCTGTAACCGCCACGTTTACGAGTAAATGTTACTAATGTTAGGTAAACTGGTGTGCAAAAATCTGACACAAACACACAGACAAATGTACATATATTTTTGCCTTGCTTGGTGGTCTTATTCTCTCGTAAAGTGCATCGACACACAGTGCAGATGTTCTCCGGAGCTCTTCCACTCTCGCGGGTTCATCCCCGGCGCTGCCCCGCTGCTTCCGTGTCTTCCTCTGACGCGAGTGGCGCGGCGAGGCGCGACTCGATAAAAAACAATATAGAATCCATTATATTATCTACAGTGGATGCGGACAGTAATGTGATGCCCCCGGTATATTTCTGATGTACAGATGTATTCCAAGCGCTCTCGCTGTTTCTTGGATTTTCCAATCATTACAAGCGATGTAACACGTCCAGTGTAGTCTGTCCCAAGCTGCTGCGGCGTTATAGACACGGTGTAGGGCAAATTGTGTCAGTCCAAATGTAAGAAATGAGGAAAATAAAATGACCTCAGTATAATGGCGCCAAAGAGACCGTTACAGTAGTATACAGCAATTTTAAAAAATACAGTAAGTCTCTGTATGTGGGGTCTGACGTCACAGAAAATTCCCATGATGCAAAGGGTATTACAGTTATTTATTGTAAAGGGAATTTGCAGTATTACACTGGGTGATATACAGTAAATAACTGTGGAAATTACAGAAATGTCTAACAGTGTACATGTTTAGAGATTCAAATCAGTACTATCGGTGTCAATTTTATATTTATTTATGCCATAAATTCATTTTTATTTTTATATTTTTATATTTCTGTACATTTTTACATCTTATCTCTTACATTTATATATATTTTTATATTTATTAATTTAATTTGTATTAATTTGCACAAATATATTGTTTTAGTTCTGTGAAGAAACATTCAAGTAAGAGTTTGATTGTGTTTGGTTCATTAAATAATGCTTTGACTGACGTAAGAGGCATGGATGGAGTCTCTCCTCTTTCATGAGTCCAGACTGATCTTCTGGCAGCTGTAGAGTTTCTCCTGTTTAAAGCTGTAGAGTTTCCTGTAGAAATTACATGTGATTGAGCAGCCATGCAGGTCTGACTAATATATAAAGACAAATGTTATAAAACCCATTCTCATCTCACTGGCAGTTATTTCATACAATCATTGACATAATTAACACTGTTGTCATCCAAAGACAGTGTTACTATCATGCAGGAAGTCCTTCCGTTGTCATATGATGAAAAACAACAACTACAGGAAATGACATCATAGAGAGGACGAGATGGGCACTTGATCCAGGCCGGATTTGAACCCGTGTCCCAGCGACTCAATAGCCCTCTGGTGTTCTGCATGTTTATTTAAAACTAAAACATTTCTGCTTTTGATCCTCTCTGACATCCATTATTTACTCCCAACCTGCTCTTACTTGTATTGTGCACAATATATGAAAATAATTTAGGTTAAATATGAAGCAATAATTCCTAATGATGTGATCAAAGAAATGTTTTATGCAAACATATACATATATACACTTTGATCTAGATCCTAACTTCACAGTAAATTATGTCACAAGGAGATAAAACCGTTTGAAGGGCTTCTGAGAAATGTTTTAATTAATTTCTGAATGTAATGAATAGAGGTATATAATGAATCTATGTGTGTGTAAATATTTTGCCAGTATTTTAAAGTTATTAATCACATAAAACAAACACAGCGTTCTTTGGTTATACTATGACAAAAAAAAAAATGTTCTGTATCTTGAGAAGAGAAATTACAGAATGGCAAGGTACAGTACATCAAAATTAATTATTATATTTAGGAATTTATTAGAAGGATGTATATCATTCAAGGTTTTAAAGTGTTTATTTGCTTTGTGGGGAGGAACTCTTAAATAGGCTGCTTTAAAATATTTAATGGTATTTTTATGAAATATGTTTCTTAGAATTTGGTAAGAGTTGAGCTCAACACGCTCAAAACAGTGGAGATGACTGTGGACTTCAGGAGAAACCCCCCTGCACTCCCCCCACTCACCATCACAGACAGCACTGTAACGACAGTGGAGTCATTCACGTTCCTGGGCACCACCATCTCCCAGGACCTGAAGTGGGACATTTACATAGACTCCATTGTCAAAAAGGCCCAGCAGAGGAAGTTCAACCTGCCACAGGAGCTGCTGAAACAGTTCTACTCCGCCATCATTGAATCCGTCCTCTGCACTTCAATAACTGTCTGGTTCAGCTCAGCTACCAAATCTGACCTCAGAAGACTACAGAGGGTAGTCCGGACTGCTGAGCGAATCATTGTACCAATGTCATTGTACCCCTCCGCACTCTCCAAGAACTGTACTCATCCAGAGTGAGCAAAACGGCTGGCAAAATCACTCTGGACCCCTCACATCCAGCACACTCTCTCTTTGAACTGTTGCCGTCTGGTCGACGCTACAGAGCTTTGAGCACCAGAACGGCCAGCACAGGAACAGTTTCTTCCCTCTGGCAATCCATCTCATGAACACCTGACAATAATTGTGGAACACACACTATTTATACACTTATACGCTTATTTATCTAACACACATACTTACACATACATAGTCTACATTTCAATTTGCACATAATATACATGTACTTACAAAACTCTATTGTTATATACATACAATTGTCAATTTGTATATTGTTATTCCTATATTTACTTGTTCTATTTCTAATTCCTCTTTGTATTATCTGTGTTTTTGTTCTGTCGCTGTCATTCTGTTGCATGTAGCTTCTGTTATGAAAACAAAATCCTCGTATGTGTAAACATACCTGGCAATAAAAGCTCATTAATTCTGATTCTGAGTTATATGTCAATACGGAACAAAGAATTGAACATACAGAAGGAAAGAACCTCAGGACGTCAGGCATTTACAATATGTATTTTGAAATGATCCAGAAACAGGGACAATAATAATGCCATGTTGACCGTTTAGATTATACTGTATGTACTTTATACTCTCCACACTCCAGTCCAGCAGGTGGCGGTATGAACAGTTCAGCTGCTCTACTGGTTAAACCCACCGAAGAAGACGAAAGTGAAAGTAGTACATAAACAAACGTATACCAAGAAAAAACGTTGGTTGGCTTTAAATCATACCTGGTCCCAGAAATCAGGCTCTAAGAAATGTAACCGTTACGAACATGTATATCCACAATCCATCTTCCTATACCGACAAGAGTTCACGAGAATGTGTTGACAAACCGCGCTCAGCATCGCTCACTCCGCCTCAGTGCGCATGTGCGGCCATTTGGCAACGTACAGTAAACGCTGTTAATCGTTACCAGTCCGAGTTAATGCAGAATCTCTTTTACCGGATTTTGCTTTGGAATCACCATATGACAAACAACAAGTGTGAAGTAAACATCAAAACATCGGAAAGTGTGTTTTCTTAGTGCACATGACAAATTTGTGGTACTTCTTTGTCTACAGTTATCTGGCAGAATAAACTAATAAAGTATGGAATATGGAAAAAAATATGGAATAAAAAATGTTTGATGATTCAAAATTTATATACATAGCTTTAATGACTTAATTATTTAATCTGAGGATGCTGTCAGTCAACCATCGTTAGTCTACAGAGAGAGAGAGAAAAAAAAAAAAAAAAAAAAAGTGGTGGTGGGAGGGGACTTACAGCAAACGGAACTTTGATTTCATCACCTGCCCAATAATCATCTACAATCTGTGCTAACAGAGCGCGAACAAAAAAAAAAAAAAAAAGACGTTCAAAGACATCTCGATTCTGTTCCCTGTACACAAGACTGTCTGTACTACTGTAAGTAAGCTTTATTACTTACCTTGTTACAATTATTTGGAGTGTATGAAGGGATTTCAGCTTTATTTAAATGCGAATTTGTATGCCAGTTCCAGGAGTAACTGTTAGCCAATAACCGACGGCCAAGAAGAATGTAAACTGTTTGATCACCACGCATGTTAAAGCATGAAGCTTGTAAAAATGAAATAATTATTTTTCTGAAGTATTTTAACCCACACCTCTTTCATTTAGTTTGCCTTTAACATTTAGATAACTCGCAATAGGCCTACTTGTAATGCGAAATCGAAAGTAGAATGCAGTCACAGGAAGTTATAAAATCTCGATGAAATCCCACATTTCTAGTTAGGTTGCTAAACTCCAACATACAGTCTTTCATGTAATTCGATTTCATTTTAAAGAATAATATTTTGACAAATGTTTTGGTTCATGTAGCATATTGCATTACGTTTAGCACAAATAGTAAATTACGCTTATTTCAAAAGCACTGTGATACAACAAGATAATAGCTGGGTAAAGGTAAGATTATTTAAAGTCTCCAATACCGAAAGTAAAGTATTGTTGGTCACCAATGTCAGTAGCAAAGTACTGACTTAATGTCTATTTAGCACATTTAGGCCATGTGTTTTTGGAATGATCTATAATAATCCTTTTCTTTTCATGCGTCCATCTGAAATGCCATGTTATTCATCTCAGTAACATTGTTATCTTTAGGTCATGCGGAACAGCTGACACTTTTCATAAAGCAGTGCTGATGTTTGCACTGGCTGTGTAGCTGCAGTATGTCAGGGGACCGAGGAAAGGACTCTCCGTCTGAGATGAGTCTAACTGAGGAACATGGGTAAGTCTGCTTTCAGAGAATCCTTTACTTAAGTTTCAGTTTTTCCTGTAAACAAAACCTTAAAAACAGAGGGTGTTTTTCTCAAAATTGTCAATTAGCTGATTTAGGTAATAGACTTGCTATAACTCATAACCAGAATTTATTGAGACTGTGTTCATAAAGGTATAATAAAGAAGAGAGTGGGTCTTCTGACTGAGTCAGGTTTATCTCAAAGTTTTTTTTTTTTTCTCTACTACTACTGTCACCTGATGGAGTTTGGGTTCCTTGCCACTGTCATCTTTGGCTTGCTCAGTTGGCAGCACTGAAACATCACTGAGTGATGGGACTGTTGTCTTATTTGAGCTGCTTTACAGAAGAATTTGGATTTCTCTCTGCTTTGAAACTCTAAAGCGCTATAGAAATAAAGCTGACTTGAGTCAAGTATCAACAACACACACAGTCTGATGATGTGGGTGAGGAGGGAAAAACCTTGAAAAAGTCTAGTCCAAGTCCATACAAAGGTTGTGTTTAAGGAAAAACAACTCAGGTAGGCAGAAAACTCTCTAGTCTAGAGTTCAGTCATATAATTGAGGAAATAGATGGAGAGAATTTTCCTTTGTTCTACTTGCAAAGCTGGTAGAACAGTTTATATTATAATGTGTATATTGTCAATATAAGTTTGGTGCAAAGTGCGACAGGCGGTGGCATTTACAGTGCACAGTATAAATGAGTACAGACCCTCTGATTACATTTACATTTAGTCATTTAACAGACACTTTTATCCAAAGCGACTTACAAATGAGGACAATGGAAGCAATCAAAATCAACAAAAGAGCAATGATATGCAACTGCTATTACATGTCTCAGTTAGCCTAACGCTGTGCACGTAACAAGGTTTTTTTTTTTTTTTAATTATATAATAACTAAAAAGAATACAGATAGAATAGAAAAAGTATAGAGGAATAGTGTTATAGGCCTTTTTTGCTTTTGTTAATTGTATAATAAATAAAAAGAAAACATAGAATAGATAGAATACAAAAAGACCTTCAGCACTCAACACATTCCTGTAGAAGAGCTTTACTACCACTGAACATCAATGTGGGTACTTCTTACTGTACTCCTCCTCTAGCAACACCAGAACATTTTGGATGCTGTTAGATCTGAAATGATTGACTTGGTCTCATGAGACCATAGTATGGATTCCCAGAAGTCTCTATTTAGTAAATATGGCCCTTGGAAAAAGCTAAATGAGTTTATTGTGCTTTGGCTACAGCAGGTATTTCTGGTGTAGATAAACAACCATGCATGTCACTTCTGCCAACGTGATCTCACAGAATTCCGTGTAATGTTCACGGACTTAATTAACCTCCGAATCTGTGGTGGCATCACGGAATCGCCGAAAATTCCGTGATGGGCTCACAGAAGTGATACCAATGTAAGTCAGTGACAGGCATCAGCCGTGCTCCACGCACGGAAACCCTTAGCATCAATATGCCGACGCGATACTGGGAAATTTATCGTCATCATTATTGTTCAGAAGTGGGTAGGTTTAGGGTAGGGGCTGTCAGGTACTCCAGTGAAAGTATAACTGCATCGGACTCACTCTTTTTACGTTGAACCAGTGAATCCGTGCATGGAACACGGCTGATGCCTTCTGTGAGCCCATCACGGAATTTTCGGCGATTCCGTGATGCCACCATAGATTCGGAGGTTAATTAAGTCCGTGAACATTACATGGAATTCTGTGAGATCAGGCTGCTTCTGCAGGCTGCGTCATACTCTGTGAGATAAAATGTCATTCTTTTCATAGCTTTTGTCGGCTCTGAGACACTTTCTTGGTGTTTCTCTTGCTCATTTTCTAGCAAAAACTCACTCATCACTAAATGAAAGCTTAAAGCGCCCTTATTATGCCTTTTCGAATACCGTATTGTCCCAAATATAAGACGATGTTTTTTTCTTGGAAATACATCTGAAAAAACGCGGTCGTCTTATATTCGGGGTTTAGACTTTAACATGTCAGTAATACACCCACAACAATAGGTGGCGCCAAAAACGCATATAACGAGTGTGCTATGAAATACGTAATGTAATGTGTGTTGTAAAGTCGTGACTGTCATGTTAGCCTGATGGGACCAAACTTCCTCTGTAAGTGATTTTAAAACATAAGACTATACCCAGATTTGAAGACTACAATAAGATTTCATTTCTACTGATAATAAAATTTTGGTAGGCTACTATGAGATGGATAGCCTAAATGTTATATAATTCAAATGGGCTTCCTGTTATTTCAATGGTATATCAAAAAGTGTATATTTTTCAATGTCATTGTTGGCACTGGTACATTTTACCAGTATTTACCATACTTTCAAAACAAAAATTAAAATAGGAAAAATATGCAATTTGAAAATAATTTAAGAAAAATATGTGTTTTACAGAGAGAAAAACAAACAAACAAACAAACAAACAAACAAACAAAAAAAACAAGATTTGGTTTTCAAAAAGCCTTTTTCCAAAAGGTACATCTGGAAAAAGGGGGGTCGTCTTATAATCAGGGTCGTCTTATATTCGGGACAATACGGTATTACCTTTCATGCAGTGTGTCATGTAGCTGTATGTGAACATGAACATAAGTTGCAAAGTTGTGAAGCCGACAGTTAACGAATCATTTAGAAATTAGGTCAAATTAAATCAGTTTTTTTGAGAAAACTCAAGTGTTTTTTTTTTACCTTTGATGCATGTAAACCTGTTTTAGGAGACTCATAAAACAATATTAGCAACCTTAAAAATGGCATAATAGGGGCACTTTAAAGCGAAGACCTAATTATTTCAGGGGCGTTTTCACAAGTCCATTGTTTTTAAATTTCTGTGTTACTTTTGCCATATTTTCAAACTTAAAACAATAATTTGGTATATCTCTTATACCATGGTCCTCTTTTATGCTAAACAATAAATAGCCTGAAAATTCTCTCTCAAGTGGTTTCATTGTTGTCAGCATTAAGTCTGAATGTGATTCAGTGGGCTATATAACAGTTTTAATTGCCAAGAAATTACTTATTACTCTACCCAAAAGGGTAGAAATCGGGAGAAATCGCATTCCTTCAGTTTATTTGCATCTTAGTGTCTACGATATGGTTTTTGTCTCCTGTTAACAAGATTAATGAAGTTTCTTTGGTTTTTGTAGTTCATCAAACATCAAGAAAAAAAGTGTCCAAGGCACTATATCATTCTAGTTTGAATGCTTTTTGTTTTGGTTAAACTGTCCTCCGCTTAATTTTTCACAATACAATCAACTTGATTGCACATACACTATTGGAAGAGAACTGAACAGAACTGTAGTAAAGGTTTTTTTTTTTTTTTTTAAATTACAAAATTAATATATTTCTGTCACAATTTCTTAAAGTTTTACTAGACTTTTATTTTGATGGGTTGCCATGTATATAAGTTAAGTTAAGTTAAGTTGTGACGTATTGTCAAGTATGGTGACCCATACTCGAAATGGTGCTCTGCATTAGAGGCTGACATGGGAGTGCATTTTGAAACCTCTCCCGTCCCACTCCCACAAAAAAAATCCCGTCCCGTCCCAATCCCACGAAAAAACTGGGGGGAAAATCCCGTCCCGCCCACTCCCAGAAGAATGACTCCCATTCCCTCCCACTCCCGTTTTTTTTTTTTTTTATACATTTTTTTTTTGGGCCGAAATCTGTCAGTTACAGTAAAAATATAGTAGGGGAGCCCGGGGCACAAAGTAACGCGGGGTTAGTTGTAACACACGTTTTTTAAAAATATTTCCACACATGCTAGCATAACCAAATTTACAGTATTTACTAGTTACCATATCAACATTATATAACGGAAAAAAATGCGCCAAAATTCAAAAGTCTTTTGAAGATATCGCTGAACATTTATTTTACCATAGTAAAATGAAATTTCTGGCTTAAGTAAATTTTCATCTCAGTTTTTATTACTAATTTAAAATGAGGATCAGTTTTTAGATCAGTTTTTAATTATTGAATAACTAGCAGAAGACACTAACCGGTTTTAAATTAAAGTTGCACAGATGGGGTAAGTTGTAACACTGCGTTACAATCTGCCCTGCCGTGCTATTCTATGACATTAGTGATGCAATTCACACTATTTACTTTAATACATTTTAATGAGAAACGACAAGAAACAGGTGAATAATGACTGACAATCATTGGTTAATGTTCAGAAATTATTATTTCAAGACATGTAAAGCATTTTGGCTCGTTTATGTGGGCCATCCCAGGCATGGTTGCAATATGTTCATTGTCAAACTCAAAAATCAGATTACTTTTAATTATTAAAAAACGCCATTCTTTTATTTAAAATAAATAATTATTTTATTTTATTGACAGAATATTTTAGTTTGTCTTGTATATTTTTTTCATAAGATCAGATAACATTTTAGGGTGTCAAATGGTCATGTTACAACGTGCCCCTCAGCTGTTACAATGTACCCCACCTATGGGGCATGTTGTCACATTTCACTTCAAATTTTTGAGGGTAAATAAAGAAAAATGTATACACTGTATTTATGAAACAAAGCGACATATTTGTACTAGACAAGTGTGAAATTACTATGGATAAAAAAATTATACTCTGAACATGAAGTGGATTTACACAATTTGAGAAAGTCAAAAAGTGTTACTTTGTGCGCCGCTCTCCCTTACAGATCACAGCGTGCCCACCTTAGTTGAATAAAAACCCAAAATGTATTTTTTTATTATTATATTGAACTGAAAGCCAGTTTATGTACAGTGTAGGCTACATTGCACACATTAAATTTTATGTAAATCATCCATGCTAACACACACATTTTCTATTTGAATTTTATTTATTTATTTTTTAATTTTCATTTGAAAGTAGACATTTCACTCTCTATAGATATATTTTTCAAAGACGGAGTTTCGAAGTTTCTCGCTCAGAGACCTAAAGCGCACCCTGATTGCTTTAAAGTGCAAGGTTTTGTTGTTATTCTGAGTGTACACAAATAAACGAGTCTTTACAGATTCGAAAGATGTATTAGGCTACTTTTATCTGTATGACCAAAAATTACGGAGATTTTAAGAGCAAGTGAGCACGCTATTCAGCTCCACTCTCCACACAAACACTTCAATAGCGCACATTTCTCTAGGTTAACATCATATTGAGCGGCCATGTAAAGTTGCTACTACATACATCTTTCAGATGAAAAGCCATATTTGAGGTCGATGAATGATAGTGTGTATTACCACATAGACCAGCCGTTAACGATCTGTCCGTCACAGACTGCGTCATTCACACAGCCACACCAAAGCAAACAGGAGGAGTATACAGTTTATAGTTTATTTATATAAAATGTATATTTGTGTATAAAGTTGGGTATCATCCCGATGACATTTTTTCCTGTCCCGTCCCAATCACGTGATTTGTAGCAATTTTGTTTCCCATCCCGCGGGATTCCCGTGACCCGTGGCCCGTCTACTCTGCATTTAAGTGCACACACACAGCAGTGAGTAGTGAACAAGTGCACACACGCGCACACATCCAAGTGCACACACACAGCAGTGAGTAGTGAACAAGTGCACACACACGCACACGCACCCAGAGCAGTGGGCAGCCTTGCTCCAGCAATTAGGGGTTCAGTGCTCAAATGTCTGATTTCACATAGAACTACTGGTTTTCTCCCAATAAGTTCATATACAGTCTATTAAGATAATGCTGTAAATAAGAATCTGAAAAGAAAGAAGCTTTAAATAAATATTTTAACGTGCGTGAATAAATCCAACCACCCCTACAGATTTAAGTTTCACTTTCCATAATCTGTGACCGACAAGACTCAAACTGACACAGGCAGAGTGAATGACTGGATTTTTTCGATCAGGTAGGGTACAAGTGAATTCAAAACATTTCAGCCGGTGTATATGTCACGGTGCACACAGCAGGGAGGAACGAGGAACACGGAGACGAGGATAAACTTCAAAATAATAGTCTTTAATCATGACGGCAGGGCAGGGCAGGGCAGGGCAAGACAAGGTTGACACAGACAGGAACACCGGGGAATAACGAGTAGACCAGACAAACACTAACTGAACAGGCAGGAACTAAATACACATGACAATCACTGATAATTACTAAAACACAGCTGGACAAGACTTAACTAATAATCACACTTAACAAGAACAGGAACAAGACCAAATATGGAAACAAGAGGCGGGAATACATGACACACACGACAGAGGACTGACAGTATATATATCCTGTATAAATTATTTATCTTGTACAAGATGCATTTGGTTGAGTTGCGCTGCAGTAAAGCGCTTAATTTTAGTACTATGGTTATTATATCTTCAGTGCACAGCGTGAGCAGTACAGACAACAATGCAGAATATTAATAACTATGACTGAGACTGTCATATACATAACATTATAATGAGAACAAATGAATTTTTAGAGTTTAGTTGCTGTGTTTCTGCACGTTGTTGCATGAAGAACGCGTCCACAAATGGAGTTCATTCAGTGCCGTGCAGACACGTTCGCATGCGGGGCATTATGTGCAGATATCCTATAAGTCGTAATATAACGTTATGTAATAATGAAGCGTATTCTATATGAGATAAATGATGAGTTAAATCCCATTGTTTAAAAACCTGCTATCAAATGCTTCATTACCGGTCATCTTCAACGCGCGCAGCTCAAAACAGAAATGCAGAACATTAATAACTGCTGTCATATACATAGCTTTTTAATGAGAGCACTATTGGAAAAAAATGTTGCGAATTATAGGGTTTCTCTGATGTTCTCGCTGATCTTTTAATCAAAAAAACATTATTTTTGTATCTGCAAGGCGTCCATAACACATTTTCCTTGAGTGTTAACATCAGTAATTATGACTGTAAACTGTCTGACTTGACTCTTGGTAATGTATTTTGCCCCGTCCCCAAACATATGATTCGACTATCAGTCGACTATTGGCAAGATTAGAAAATTCCAATTCGACTATGTAAATCCTTAGTTGGGGACACCCCTAATATGATATGACACCAGTTTTTCTAAAATGAAATGGTCAAATGCTCATGAAGTGACTCTCAGAGCAGCTCTGTTCATGTACAGTATTCACATTGTCATTTAATAAGACGGCTGACGCAGAAAACATCATGTGCTTTAGTATGTGTAGTAAACGAAACGTCACACCTGCGCCATTCGTTCTCACAGAAACATGCAGAACTTGCAGGATTCTATTCTAAATAGTCTTTTGCGGCTTAATATTCACTGAAATGAACTGTCAATTTATTTGTCAAAAAATTGGCAAATTCTGTGCCATTCCACGTTATACAGTAAATTCGAATTTTATGACTGGATTCTGTGATTCTGTCTGTTTTCCTCATCCGAGGAAATCATTGCGCCCTATTAACGTAACCTGCACATGCATTTTAGCCATTAGTTCAACAAAACACATGTAGGGAATGGAAGTGGTGATGATTTACCTTGAATAAGAGCTAGTGTACAGTGTGATTGCAGTTTGAAAGACTAAATCCAGAAGAACGTCTCGGGTTAAGTATGTAACTCTCGTTCCCTGAAGGAGGAAATGGAGACCATTTCCTCCTTCAGTGAACGAGACGTTCCCTTTCAGTCGGTCACTCCGAGTCACGTCAAGGACTGCGATTTCCGTATGCAAGACAGGGGCATCGAACTGGATGCCCCTGAACTTGGGGGAACGCCGGGTGATCTGAATTACGTAGCCGAGTCTGATGGTCTGCAGGAGCCACCGGGACGGACTGGGGAGCACTAGCCAGGCTCCGAGAGACCGTGCCAGTGGAACCAACGGGGCCACCGATGTACCTGGGGTGGGGCAGCGTGGAGGAACACAGGGACCCTGCCCGGGGCCTGAGACGGCCTGGCCTGTGACGGCAAGGGGCGGGGTCTGGGTGTGAAGTGTAACACTCAGCTGATTCCTCCTCATGCGGGAGGAAACGCAGGAACCCAGCTCGAGGCTTGTGACAGCCTGGCGTGTGACGACCTGAAGCGGGGACTCGAGTGTTACAGCCCTTACCTGGTTCCACGAATGGGCAGGAGGGGTGCTCTTGGGCAACCCACTGCTGCCCGCTGGCGAGAGAGGAGGAGGGAAGTGATCCCATGATGCACAGCTCGCAACTCTCCTCCTCTTGAGACCCAGAGACTGAGGAAAGCACTCTTTTATTGAAGTTTTACCGGAACAAAAACAAAATGAAAAGATTCTCCACCATCTCCCGATGAGCAGTCTCCTCCATCTCTGGGTCGCCCGTCTCGGGAACTCTTGCACTTGCGCTTGCCGCCAGGTTTGGTGGCGGCCTGAATGGGCTGGGCGTCCTGCCTGCGACCGACTCCACAACGCTGCCTGGTAGAAGGCTGCTGCGGCTGTGCAGGAGCGGCTGCAGGGGGGTGCCCACAACAACGAGCAGGCTGAGGGGCTACAGCCAGAGTGGAAGCAGCAGGTTTCCTCTGGCGCATAATGTGTTTGATCGCCTTAGTCTGCTTCTGTGCTGCCGAGAACTGCTGAGCAAGGCTCTTGACAGTGTCGCTGAAGAGGCCGGTCTGCGACACGGGGGCATTCAGGAACTGTACCTTCTCATGCTCCATGTCAGCTAAACACAGCCAGAGATGGTGCTCTTGGACCACTAGCATGGACATCGCACAACCCAGAGACTGTGTGGTCACCTTCGTCGCTAGAAGCGCGAGGTCCGTTGCAGCACGCAGTTCATGTAGAACCACCAGGTCATGACCACCCTCGTGCAGATCTTTCAGGGCTTTGGCCTGGTGGACATGCAGTAACGCCATGGCGTGGAGGGCAGAAGCCACCTCCCCACAGGCTCTATAAGCACTGCCAGTTAGACCTGACGAATACTTACTGGCCCGTGAGGGTTGCATGGCCACAGACCGCTCCACCGAGGGGATGCCCACGTAACCCAAAGAGGCCCCACCATTGAGGGTTGTGAGGGTGGAGGAGATACAAGATTTGTTTCAGGCAGTAAAAGGTGCCTTCCACGATCTTGTGAACTCCTCATGCACTTCCGGGAAGAATGGCACTGCAGGGGGGCGCTGAGAACCAGCACGACCCCCACTGAGAAACCATTCATCCAGACTCAAAGGATCGGGACGCAGTGGAGGATTCCACACGAGCCCGTCATTCTGGACGGCCCGGGAAAGCATGCCTGTCATCTCTGGGTCTGGCTTGGACAACGCTACCACACCCGAAGGGGGCAACGCAGCTGGGTCGTCATCCTCGGAGAGAGAGGGCATGCCCTCCGATGCAGCGATTGACATCTGGTCGTCAGATGGGGCATCGAAGGAAATGCGTGGTGCACTCTGTCCAGCAGAAGGCCCAACGCGCTCCTTCGGCAGCTCCACCGGCAGCTCCACCGGCAGCTCCACCGGCTGCGGAGTGCTTGAAGGGTGAGGAACTCCACTTGGGGAAGCCCTCACCATGATCCTCAAATCACCTCTGACTCTACCGGATCCAGCGCCGCTCCGGGTGCCGGGACGAACGCTGGATCGCGGCAGAGGGACTCCGCCATGTTTGACATAGCGGAGTCTTTTATGCTACTCCGAGATGGTCATGTCCCCACAAGAAGAACATGAATCATCCACGAAAGCTTCCTCAGTGTTCTGAATGCCCAGTCACGTGAGGCAGCGATCGTGACCGTCCTGAGGCGCCAGGAAACGACCACACCCAGAAACGCATGGGTGATGAGACATCTTTAAAAAGACGCGATCACCCGTGTTGCTCTTTTAGAGAAATGCTCTTTTGCTCTTTTAGAAAAATGCTCTCTTAGTGCTGAAGGACGCAGGGGAGCTGGCCACCACTGGTGTGGCTGTCAGCACGAGCTTGGTAGCTGTGAGACCGTGACCACCACTGCTGTTGCCATAACGCCCGCAATCTCGTTCTCTCTGCAACACTGAAGTAGAGAGCAGTAGTGATGCACCACTGCTCGGCTCCGAAGCGAAAAGATGAATTAATGCTGTGCACCTGCTGCCTTTTATACCCATGCTGTGGGGTGTGGCAGCCAGATGCGAAATACAGCATGCCAATGTCCATTGGCTCGTTTAGTTACACTCGAAGTGGATTGGTCTCTCTGGCGAGAACCCATTTCGTTGGTCACCAACGTGACTCGGAGTGACCGACTGAAAGGGAGCCATGGTTACATACGTAACCTGGAACGTTTCTCATGTCATCACCCCTTTAAATACCTTCAAATGAGACTGAAGAACCCTCGTTCTAGTAAAGTGTTTCTCTCTCTCTCTTTGTGTCATCAGTGTAAGATCAGGCTCAGATGTGTTCAGCCCTGTGTCTGTGAAAAGTGACCAGTCAAAAGGTGATGGACTCAACTTCAGTGAGAAAACACCAACATCTACCAAAAGGTATTTCATGTGTTTTGCATTACAGTGTAACATTAGCTAAATTCTCCACTGTGGTGTGTGTGACAACTTGACAAAATAAAAAAATCAATTCAACTGCAAGCAGAAAGTTTAACTAATAAAGAGTACTGTAAATATGTTTGACTTTGATGTGCACTGATTAAATCATGGTGCTTTTGTCCATCACTGTCTGCATTAGGTCCTTTAGATGCAAAATTATACCATAGAAATGGACTAATATACAATATGAATAGTAGATAGATTAAACACAAAGAAGACTTTTTCCTTATTTTTTTCATTAATTTTGTATACAAACTTTCTCTTCATTTTTCCCATGGTCACATAGTCACATGGCTCTCCAGCAATTTAATATATGTATCTATGTAGACTACACTATCTACAGTATATGTGCAAAAAAGGGCTAAATGTAATGTTTACAATTTTAAAGCAAAAGTTAAAATAAACTAATCTAAAAATGATAATAAATCAAAATAAAAGCACAAGTGTTAACTGGTTTGAGGAACATGGACTCATCTGAACATAGTAATTATATTCTTCTGCAGCAGCTCACTTTGTGTCCTCATGTATGTCATGTGTTTTGTGCATAGAAATGCATTATTCACTTCTGTAAACTGACATGACCGGCTGATGTTTTCTGTCGACACCAGTAATCAATCATTTTCATTACTGATTACAAATGACTTTATCAATTAGTTGTTGCAGTCCTACCATCCATGCATTGTCACGAGAAAGATAAAAGCACAGCTATACTGCATGTAATTACATTAAGTCTCATAATGACACTGATGAATCTCCTGTAGTAAAGTGTTTTCTTCTCTCTCTGCTCTTTGTGTCATCAGTTTAAGATCAGGCTCACATGTGTCCAGCTCTGTGTCTGTGAAGAGTGACCATTCAAAAGGTGAACCACCAAAATTCAGTGAGAAAACACCATCATCTAACAGAAGGTATTTCTTACCTTAAAAAAAGTTTTTACTGATATTTTGGTATCATGATACTACTACTAGGTAATAGTTTAAAGTTCCTGAGAATAGAAGAAATGCTGGCAACTCTCTTGTTATTGTAAAACTTTATATATTTTCTGTTTAGTAAGATTCATCAAATGTGTGAAATTACCAACATGTTTATTTTCAAATCTATACATTTCTAAAAGAAATTAGTAAATTTGAGCCACTGAACTAGAATGACCATTAATTTTGCACTTTGTAAATGAACATTTCTGAGGAGGACTAGTGAGAGCATGTGCGGATAACAGTAACAGAGGAACCTACTGTAGTAAAGTGCTTATATCTCTCTTGTCTTTGTGTCATCAGTTTAAGATCAGGCTCACATGTATCCAGCTCTGTGTCTGTGAAGAGTGACCATTCAAAAGGTGAACCACCAAAATTCAGTGAGAAAACACCATCATCTAACAGAAGGTATTTCTTACCTTAAAAAAGGTTTTTACTGATATTTTGGTATCATGATACTACTACTAGGTAATAGTTTAAAGTTCCTGAGAATAGAAGAAATGCTGGCAACTCTCTTGTTATTGTAAAACTTTATATATTTTCTGTTTAGTAAGATTCATCAAATGTGTGAAATTACCAACATGTTTATTTTCAAATCTATACATTTCTAAAAGAAATTAGTAAATTTGAGCCACTGAACTAGAATGACCATTAATTTTGCACTTTGTAAATGAACATTTCTGAGGAGGACTAGTGAGAGCATGTGCGGATAACAGTAACAGAGGAACCTACTGTAGTAAAGTGCTTATATCTCTCTTGTCTTTGTGTCATCAGTTTAAGATCAGGCTCACATATATCCAGCTCTGTGTCTGTGAAGAGTGACCATTCAAAAGGTGAACCACCAAAATTCAGTGAGAAAACACCATCATCTAACAGAAGGTATTTCTTACCTTAAAAAAGGTTTTTACTGATATTTTGGTATCATGATACTACTACTAGGTAATAGTTTAAAGTTCCTGAGAATAGAAGAAATGCTGGCAACTCTCTTGTTATTGTAAAACTTTATATATTTTCTGTTTAGTTAGATTCATCAAATGTGTGAAATTACCAGAAATGCTGGCGACTGTAACGTGGCTGACGAGACAAGAGGCGTGCGGATCCATGTGCAGGCTTTTATTAACAGGCATAGTCAAATACAGGCAGGGTTGAGCAATGGCAAACGGGTATGGCAGGGACAGGACAAAGAGTAAACTAGGGCAAGCGAAGGTCAACGATCGGCGAACAGTATCCAGAGGGCAAGGCAGAGAGATAATCCAGGGAACACGGGCTAGAATCCAAGGCAAGGGAATAAACAGTCCAAACAGTGAGACAGGGGTAAATACAGGGAACAAGACTAGAAAATAACAAACGTTCTGTAAAGCAGCTAACACTAGGGGAGTGAAAAACGCAGGACAATACAGAAACACGGAATGGCACGGAAGGGGTTAATCCAGTAAACACGGGTAGAAATAAACACAGGTGAACAGGAAATAAAAGACTAGGAATACTGACAATGGCTTGGTAGAGTAGCTACGGCTAGGGGAGCGGTAAATGCATATAATACTCAGCAGAGAGGCAGAGAAAGTCCAAGGCTTATAAAGCGTGTGTGATCAGTATGTGCGTGGGATCAGGTGTGCGTGTGATTAGTGCAATGAGTGATTGGTGACAGCTGTGATCAGTGTTGGATGATGGGAAATGGAGTCCATGTGGTGTGTGGTGAGAAAGTCCATGTGGTGAGCTAGTGACCTCTGGTGGTGGGTGAATGGAAGTGCAGACTGGATTCGTGACAGCGACTCTCTTGTTATTGTAAAACTTTATATATTTTCTGTTTAGTAAGATTCATCAAATGTGTGAAATTACCAACATGTTTATTTTCAAATCTATACGTTTCTAAAAGAAATTAGTAAATTTGAGCCACTGAACAAGAATGACCATTAATTTTGCACTTTGTAAATGAACATTTCTGAGGAGGACTAGTGAGAGCATGTGCGGATAACAGTAACAGAGGAACCTACTGTAGTAAAGTGCTTATATCTCTCTTGTCTTTGTCATCAGTTTAAGATCAGGCTCACATGTGTCCAGCTCTGTGTCTGTGAAGAGTGACCATTCAAAAGGAGAACCACCAAAATTCAGTGAGGAAACACCATCATCTAACAGAAGGTAGTTCTTACCTTAAAAAAGTTTTTACTGATATTTTGGTATCATGATACTACTACTAGGTAATAGTTTAAAGTTCCTGATAATAGAAGAAATGCTGGCAACTCTCTTGTTATTGTAAAACTTTATATATTTTCTAGTGCTGTCAATCGATTAAAAAATTTAATCGCATTAATCACAATCATGGAACTTTTAATTTTAAATACTAGGATTTACCTGTAAATGTGTTGAAATAAAGAAATGCGTGACAAACTACTTTAAGGAAACAGAATCTTTCACACTTCCACCAGGTATGAGACGTTATCCTTATTATTCTTTTATCATTATTCTTTTGTTTTTATTCAGCCATTATCAGCCTTTATACTGGCAATAAAACGTTTACCAAGCCACATCACTTCAATCCCACTATACATTTACCCAACTATTATCAAAAGTATTTCTAAATAAAAGGACAGGTTTGGGTGCGTTGAGAATGTAAGACGTGCTTTCGATCGCTCTCGGAGAAGGTAGCAGATTTACTCATATATTGAACATCACAAGCACTTTTTTTTTGTTGTTCCATGACTTAAAACTAGCCTCCTAAATACGGGGACTACTCTTGCATTTATCATAAGCTGTAAACATGACGTCGTCTCGGTCCAAAACCGACGGTAAAGGAGGCCGCAGTAAAGCCCCGCTCCCCTCGGGTGATGCTAACGAGTCCCTGGTGAGTGTGTGCCCTGCGGATAATTCACCCGGGAATGTCACTTGTCTTCAGACATTGTTGGACTCTGTCAAGAATGAGATTTGTCATAAAATTGACTCATTATCTACTGACTTGCGCTCGGAGATCGCTACAGTGCGAACAGACGTTAAAGGTTGGTTGGAACCTTTGCAACAGATGGTCGAAGTCAACACCGGTACCATAAAAGAACTGGAGCAAGCTTCGTCAGATCATAGTGACCGTATAACAGAACTTGAAAATTTGATAACGTCGCTCAGTGACTGAGTAACACATCTGGATGCCAAGTGCGAGGATTTGGAGGGGCATTCCAGGAGAAATAATCTTCGTCTGGTGGGTCTTCCCGAGGGCAGCGAGGGTGCGCGTCCCATTGAATATGTGGCCCAACTTTTGCAGGAGATTTTGTGGCTTCAGGATAAACCCTTGTTGGATCGGGCACATCGTACACTTTGCGAAAAAAAAAAAAAAAAAGGAGAACCTCCTCGCCCTCTTGTCATTAGAGTGCATTACTTTCATGTTCGTTCTGAGATTCTTCAAAAGGCTGCGGAACTCTCCCCTCTTACTTACAATGGAAAGAGGCTGTCCATTTTAGCTGACTACACTACGGCTGTGTATAAAGCTGTTTGTATAAAGTTTTTGTTAAGGAAAGGGTTACCTCTGTGTCTCATTTGGGGAGATGCTGTTTTTCTTCTTTTTTTTTCCTTTTTTTTTTGTGTGTGCCAGCCATCTACAGTGTTTTGCAAAATTTTTCCATTATTATTTGTACACTTGATCTAATACTTTCACTTTAAACATGTCACAGTCTAAGAGAAGCTGTCAACCAGTAGGTAACAACTTAAGGTTTGTTAGGAACTGCAAGGGGGTAAATGAACCAGACAAACGTAGTAAGGTGTTACATCACCTTCATCACTTAAGGGCACATATTGTTTATCTCCAAGAGACTCATCTTAAAGGAACACTCCACTTTTTTTTGGAAATAGGCTCATTCTCCAACTCCCCCAGAGTTAATAAGTTGAGTTTTACCATTTTTGAATCCATTCAGCCGATCTCCGGGTCTGGCGATAGCACTTTTAGCATAGCTTAGCATAGATCATTGAATCCAATTAGACCAGTAGCATCGCGTTCAAAAACGATCAAAGAGTTTCGATAGTTTTCCTATTTAAAACTTGACTCTTCTGTAGTTATACCGTGTACTAAGATCGGCGGAAAATGAAAAGTTGCGATTTTCTAGGCTGATATGATTAGGAACTACTCTCATTCCGGCGTAATAATCAAGGAACTTTGCTGCCGTAACATGGCCGCAGCAGGCACAGTGATATTACGCAGCGCCTGAAAGTAGTCCCCGGCTATATTATAACTAGTTACCTAGCTGGGGACTTCATATTAGGGGTCTTTAATTGTTGGCTTAATCCTGACCTTGATCGTTCTTCTCTCAAATATAATTCACCCTCAAAATCCGCTCGTGTTATTCAGTCTTGTATGGAAGAACTGGCTCTTTCTGACCCTTGGCGTTTTTTAAATCCATGTGGTAAAGCATTTTCTTTCTTGTCCCATGTTCATCAAACATTCACACGCATTGATTATTTTTTAGTAGATAACAGACTCATCCCATCAGTGGAATCATGTGATTATAAAGCTATTGTAATATCGGACCATGCACCAGTTACCATGAATATGTACTTTGAGGGGCTCGATGGCACACGCCCACTGTGGCAATTTAATACTCATATGCTATCAGATCATAGATTTGTGGAATTTATCTCTAATCAAATAGATTTTTTCATATCCACAAATAGCAGTCCCGAGATATCTGCATCTCTTTTTTTGGATGCTCTGAAGGCGTTTCTTAGGAGTGAAATTATTTCATATACTTCACATAAGGTAAGGTTAAATAAAAAGAGGTGTTCTGAGATAACACATAAAATAAACTCAAGTAGATAATATATATATGCTGTTACACCATCTTCAGATATTTATAAGGAACGTCAATTATTACAGGCTGAGTTTGATATTCTTTCAACAAGTTATGTGGAGAATTTACTGCTCAGAACTAGATCTAGGTATTATGAAGAGGGTGATAAAACAGGTAAGTTGTTGACTCTCCAACTGCGGCGGGAAACATCCTCCCATCTTATCCCCCAGATTAAAACGCCTTCAGGCACAACAACAGATCCCATATTAATTAATAATCATTTTAGAGAATATTACACTTCTCTCTATGCATCTGAGCAAACTGCCAACCTCTCTGACTTTAATAATTTTTTCGTTCCCTCAGTATCCCAACAGTTGATTCTAATTTGGTTGTTCAGTTGGAATCACCCATCACTATGGAGGAACTTGCCAAAGCTGCTTCATCTATGCAAAGTGGCAAATGTCCTGGGCCGGATGGGTATCCAGTCGAACTTTATAAGAAGTTTTTGAACAAATTGGGCCCCCTATTAATAGATATGTACAATGAATCATTTAAGTTGTCTAAGCTTCCACAAACACTTAATCAGGCCTCGATCTCTTTGATCCTAAAAAGAGATAAAGATCCATTGGACTGTTCTTCGTATCGTCCTATTAGTTTGCTTAATGTTGATTTCAAACTTTTATCAAAATTATTGGCGGTGCGTCTGGAATCCATTTTGATTTCAATTATATCTTCAGACCAGACAGGGTTTATTAAGGGCAGACTTTCCTTTTTTAATGTCAGGCGATTATGTAATGTTATATACAATTAATCTCCCCATTCTATCCCAGAAGCTGTCCTATCATTAGATGCTGAGAAAGCATTTGGTCGAGTAGAATGGGGATACCTTTTCTATACATTAAATAAATTTGGTTTTGATGAAAATTTTATTTCATTAAGCTTTTATATTCTGCTCTCCAGGCCTCAGTTAGGACAAATAATACTCGTTCAGAATACTTCAATCTTTACCGTTCCACCCGCCAAGGATACCCACTAAGCCCACTTCTTTTTGCTATTGCCATCGAGCCTCTCTCCGCCGCTTTAAAATCTGACCCATTAATAAAAAGTGTAACTAGACTAGGCATTGAGCGGAAGGTATCATTATATGCAGATGATATTCTTCTTTATATTTCAGATTTTTCTGTTTCAATTCCTGCAGTTCTTAATGTTTTAAAATTATTTGGTTTTATTTCTGGTTATAAGCTTAATTTAAGCAAAAGTGATTTTTTTTCCGCTGAATGCAGTGGCCAAAAAATACTCTTTACATACTTTACCATTTAAAATTTCACAACATAGTTTTAAATATCTTGGGGTTTGTATAATGAATAGATTTCGAGACCTTTTAAAACTCAATTTTGATATTCTACTGCTCCAGGTTCAGAAGGATTTTGAACGGTGGTCGGTGCTGTCTATGTCCGTAGCTGGCAGAATTAATTCTGTAAAAATGAATATCCTCCCAAAGTTTATGTATTTGTTTCAGTGCATTCCCATTTTTATTTCTCAATCTTTTTTTCAGAAACTGGATAGTTTAGTTTCAGAGTTTATTTGGAATAAAAAGACTGCCAGGATTAGCAAAGTACTTCTTCAGCGACCGAAATCTTTGGGGGGTATGGGCCTGCCCAACTTTAGACACTACTACTGGGCTGCCAATTTCAGAGTTTTTCAATATTGGTTAAACCAATCCCAGTCACAATGCTCACCTATGTGACTTGTCATAGAAGCAACTTCATGTATCCCCACTACATTGACTGCCCTGTTATACTCCCCTCTTAATAGTTCACACTCTCCCTATACAAAAAATTGTAAAAACATCACTACGAATCTGGAGACAATTTAGGCTGTATTATGGATTACAAACATTTTCTATATCTGCCCCTATAGCATCATACTTTGCTTTCCCACCATCAATGATGGACAGGACTTTTTCTCAGTGGGCAAATTATGGTTTATCAGTGTTTAAAGATTTATATATAGATGATGTTTTTGCATCCTTTCAACAGCTCTCAGATAAGTTTTCACTACCCAGACACAATTTTTTTCGATATTTGCAGGTTCGCAGTTTTATCCGTAATATGTATCCTCAGTTCCCTGGCCTCCCTGCTCCTACTCCTACAGATTTAATACTTGAACCAATGTGTATTGGGAAAGGGATGATTTCAGTTTTTTATGACAAAATATGTTCTCTGCATAGAAGCTCACTGACATCCATAAAAATTCAATGGGAGGAAGATTTATTAGAAGACATCTCAGACGAACTGTGGGAAAGCATTTTATATAGGGTGCATTCCTCATCTGTGTGTGCCAAACACAGCTGGATCCAATGCAAAATACTTCATCGTACTCATTGGACCAAGGTCAAACTTTCTAAAATTTACTCTGACGTTGATCCTATCTGTGACCGTTGTCATCAGGCTCCTGCAACCCTGGCACATATGCTTTGGTTCTGCCCAGCTCTATATGGATATTGGTCGGAAATATTTGAGAGAATGCCTCATGTAGTTGGGACAACAATTAAACCTGTGTCTATAACAGCATTGTTTGGTACACTTCCTTTGTCAGTTCGCTGTTCAGGATACATGGCAGATTTGGTGGCGTTTGTGTCCCTCCTGGCCAGACGCCGGATTTTACTGCATTGGAAGTCATCTGCTCCACCTACTCACTCCTTGTGGATTAATGATGTTTTTCATTTCATCAAACTGGAAAGAATTAGATATTCACTGAGGGGTTCTTCCAAGAACTTTTATAAAATTTGGGGTTCTCTCCTTAGATATATGGAAACGTACACTCCCTCCATACTGGAAGATAGTTCATTTTTACATTCTTCTCTACTGTGTGACGGCTCTTGTAATAAGACTTTCAGTTTGTTGTTAAGACAATTGTTTTGATTGGCACAAGGTTTTTTTTGGTTTTGCTTTGTTTTGTTTTTTTTTTTTTTTTTTTTTTTTTTTTGGGGGGGGGGGGGGGTATTATTATTACTATTATTATTTTCTTTTATAATATATATTTTTGGGGTCAATAATTGTTCCATTTATCTTGGATCCCTGCTTATCTTCTTTCTCTCTCTACATATGTCAAAATGTACAATAGTATTCTAAAATGCTTGATATTTTGTAACTTGTGGAAAATCCTATAAATAAAGTAAGAAAAAAAAAGGTATTTCTAAATAAATACAACAAAACATTTTCTTGCGACCTTACGTGTGAAGTATTATGACAAAATGCATTATGAAGAAGAATTGGACCTGTTCTGCAGGTGCATTAGAGCTAATATTAGCATCATGCTTCATAAGACAATTTATGAGATTAATAGTACACTTTTACTCAGAACTCACTTCAAACCACCATCGAGTGTTTGTAATAACTTCCTTTTGTGATCACATGTGGAATTTGGTCGTTTACTGTTGTTAAAATATGCTATTTATAGCCTTTTATATCGCTGCACAAATTAGTATAGATGTAAACATTCACCACAAGAAAATCACATACAAACACTATCCTATCATAATGTTTATTATCTTATATAATCTATAATGGCTGTTTTCATGTTTATTTCTGCTGTGTAAAAGCCTTAACATGTATGCTCTGGCTGAAACTCACGTTGTTTGTGATGTTACAACCGCCTCTCCGTTCTTAAGTTGCCAGGGATACATTCCAAGTATAATACACATTAGTAAAAGGATCCATTTAAATTTTTATTTGTCTATATACATTTTTGGCAGGCGTGGTACATTATAAAAGTAGCCCAAAAAAACGCAACCCACGGCTCTGTAATTTTTCCCGCGACTGTATTTTCAAAATAGCCCACGGCGGTAACATTTAAAAAGTGTATTTGCTGCCTTTTACCGCTAAGTGGCGCTTTAACCACATAATTTGACAAGTAAGAATATGAATGCGTTGGAGCACATTCCCTCGGGTTTTGTATTGCATTCTGTTGAAATTAGTTGCAGCTGGTCTATAATCTAAAATAAACTATTTAAAATAATTCATATTCACAGAAGCAAAGTTAGGAGCTACTTTAGTGCGTTTGTTATTCAGAACGAACTCAAGCAGCATAGTAAATGACAGTGAGGCTGTGCTTACGTGTTACACACTACACTGTATTTTAAATTGACAAATTATTAAAGTATTATTTATATTATTTTAATAATTCCTACAATAAACGTTACAATTTCTACATGTCACGGACGTACTTAGTTATCTGTGTTTATTTAACAGCCACGATTTAGCCAAAACAATGAAACAAAATAGCCTATACCGGACAAATTAATAAAACGTCTGTAAGTTTAAACTCACAAGTTCTTTCATTATTCAACAAATACATTATAACGAAATAGTATTTTGTAATATTAAAAACTAATAGAGGGGTACTACATTGTATTTTTTATTCGTCAGGATACAATTCGTTTAACATTTACAACACAAAGTGTCGCAGAGAGAGAGAAAAATTAAGTTGTACAAAAAAGCCTTTTATCCATTTTAGTTCGTCCAGTCAAAATACTAAATCCGTTTGTCATTTTTCTAACACAGTAGGAAAAGTGTCGCAGAGAAAAATAAATACTAAATAGGACATCTGTCATTTAAGATTATAGGCTAAGCAAAATATAAACAAAACCGAGTTGATCGTCCTTCAAGGACAGTGCATCATCCACACTTTGCTCGATCCTTATTCTGCTCTTGAGTGCAAATAAAATCAGTGATGAAAATTTAAATATAATTAATATTTTTGAGGGAATTATTATTATTTTAATTAAATGTTACAAATCATCAAAAAAGTGTTTAAATGAACATTGTATGTTTACATAATTCATGTTGTGATGTTCTTACCAGGTAGTGGATACGTTGTTTTAATATGTCATTATATGACGCATTGAGTAGGAATTTGGACTCTCAATGAATATTTTGTAATCTTAATAATTACATGATTTGCTCATTAATTCATAGTCACAAATAATTATGTAGCAATATTCTGCTGAGAAAATGCCCAAATAAACAATTAAAAGATTAATAATCCTTTTAGACAGTGACATAGACAACACAAAAAAAGTGGCCTTTCAAAATGTTCATGTTGTATGTTTTAATTCTATGACACTCCTCATTAATTCAACCCATTCTTGCATTCTGTCTGGCATATGTTTCTAACCTCTGCATCACATTGTTATTAAGTGATAGTTCACCCAAAAATTAACATTTCTTTCTTTCTTCAGATGAACACAAGCAAAGATTTTTAGTCTAGAGAAAATAAAAATGTTGTACAAAAATTATTTATTTTTATTCATTCGTTTTGTCATTCATTTAACATTTACAACACAATAGGAAAAAGTGTTGCTGAAAGAGAGAGAAAAAGTAAGTTGTACAAAAATAGCCTTTTAACCATTTTTTTTTTCGTCGTCAAAATACTAAATTCGTTTGACATTTTTCTGTTAACACAGTTAAAAGTGTCACAGAGAAAAGTAAATAAATAGGACATCTGTCATTTAAAATTATAGGTTAAGCAAAATATAAACAAAACCGAGTTGATCGTCCTTCAAGGACAGCGCATCATCCACGGTTTGCTCCATCCTTACTCTGCTCTGTCACTGATCGACAACCTGCCTGTTCTGTCTGTGGGCCGTATATATCACCATCGGTACAGCCTGCTCAGAGCATCGTTGCGCACAGACCCCGCAAATAAAATACATGATGCAGAAAATACATGATGCTGAAAAACAGTCGTGAGTGCAGGCTGTACTGGTGGTCAATGCAGATATGCTGTTCTGAATAGAAATAATTATGGTGTAACATTAAGCAGTGTGTTTTCAGCTGCATAATACACACACATTTCTGATAAAGATCTAATAATATTTCAAGTTTTTCCGTGCCATTGATCCTGATGACCACAACTGGACTACGAATTAACTTTGCTCTTTGTGTCTGCAAAGCAATTTGATTAATTGGCTAGTCATTAATTTCACTTCATAATAATAAAGGCATCATGCACCTCAAAAATTAGGTTTATGCCTATATGCAACCATAACAATTGCTGTGTATAACATTAAATCAATGTTTAATTTGTTTAATCAATGTTTAAAGATTCAGAGGATAAAGTTAATGTGGAAGTACTAATTCACTTGGTTCAAAGTCTCTTTAACCCTCTGGGGTCCGAGGTCATTTTGGGGCACTTGAGATGTTTTGACATGCCCTGATATTTGTGCTTATTTCAGCTACTTAAAACATACTATTGACCAACATGTATATTTTTTTGTATTCAGCACAAACTGTGCTACAATAATATGTGACCAAGATGGATGTACATGTTTGCATTTTTTTGAAAAAAAATATTATGCGTGGTTAGTACGTTTTGGGAAAAACAATGTAGCTGAAATAAGGCCTTAAAACCCACACTAAATAGTTGTGAATAAGACTTTTGAGTAATCAGTCTTGTAGGCTAGAATATTTACTTCAAAATTATGTGAAAATCATTCTGCTTACTCATTCACAGAAAACAATATATTGATTTAAAATTTTCAAGACATGTTTTGTGATCGAGGGTCTATATGCGAGGGAGTGGTAATGGCCATGAATATTAAGTGAGTCTCACCTGAGAGACAAAGGGCCCTCCCCTATGGGGCCCTAATGGCCCATCAGTGTGACTGTGACTGTGAGGCAGGTAAGAGAGAATGTGAGGAGATTGAAAAAAAGGGTTTTTTAAATTATTTGTGTTTTATTTACAACACAGTATAATCAAAACATACATAATGAAGGTCAAAGACACATTATTGTGCACACTGATCTAACCACAGAGATGTGAACAGACTTTGAGTCATTCCTGCAACAGATTCTGTCTAACAAGTGAAACAAGTAAATCATACCTGATATTTACGTGTTTTATTTAAGTGTTTCTACTTCTTTCCATGGATTCAAGAAGAAAAAAACATAATCAGTAGAAAAGGAGCTTGTTTTAACATAGAATATCAGCGTAGTTGAACATCTGGTGATGGTTCAGCGCTCTCAGAGGAAAACAGTTTGAAGAGACATCAGGATTCATCTGGTGCTGGTATCTGATTCAATAAAATACAAACAAAAAAACATTTGTGAGCATGTTAATATCAGGAGCATCTGTATATATATATATATATATATATATATATATATATGTTTTGTAGCCATAGACTCACACATGCTTTGTACTATCATACAACAATCTTATATCTGAGAAACTAATTATTATTGTTTAGTATGTTATTAAAATCTATTTCTGAACAGAGTAGGCTATTAATAATAAACATGTACTAAACATACTTAGACTCGTAGCCACTAGCGTAGCCAGAAATGTTTAAGTGGGTGGGCCTACATAAAACTGGGTGGGCCAGGTGTGTAGCATATGAAAAATTGCATGTCAAGTTGCCAACAAAAAATAGAGCACGAAGGTTCATTACACAGTACTTCTAAAGCATGCATTAACATTAGTAATTTGTTATATTAATGTTCATTTCAAAATTTACTAATAGGACATTATTAAAATTAAAAGTTGTATATGTTAACATTTGCCTGAGCTCAACTGGTTAACAAAAATGAATAAACATGGTAACAAATGTATTGCTAATGTTAGTTAATGCGGTATGATGTGTGCTGTTTGCCCACTGTTTGTTTCCATATGATTTGTTATTTTGTGTGATTTAGTGACAAAGGACAGAAGACCACAGTAAATATAGGTGCAGAATTTACACGATGGGAAGCTCTAAAAGCTCAGAAGGGAATGAAGAGTGATGTGGAATTGGCAGCATTTCTTCTCAACAGGTGAGAACACAAACACATCTTTTAGATACCGAAATGCTTCTTTTAGTTTAATTTACAACAGAAATAATCATCTATACCAAAGTGCATAATACATTTTTGCCAGAGGCTGACTAAATCTCTAACATGTTACTAGGGCTGTGCAATTAATCTAAATAGTTTCGATTTCAATTTCGACCTCCAACAATTATGAAAATACAGTAAACCGAGATAAAACTATTATTGCGCCCCATTATACCCCCTTTCCAGCGGTGTGCTTTCGCTCCTCCATAAAAGCAAAATTTCACGTGCAAATCAGTAAAATCGTGTAATGTGACATTTGCAAAAGTTGATTAGATTTAAAAATTTGAAAAGCGCAAAAGAGAACTTGTGTTGTTCCTCAGGAGGATTTCTGTGCATGCACTCAGAGACGAATATATATCGGTCGACCACTAGTCATAATCATGATTGTTTTGCCAATAATTTCAAATATTGGCATCGGCCGATAAGTTTTCCTGCTTGGATGTGTTCGAGGTGGCCGATTTTGACGGCGTGACAGACTTTTATTGTGATGGCGCTGAGAATGGCAGCGCCTGAGCACAGATGCTTATGCTGAGACAAATGTGGTCAGTTCAGCAAGAATGTAGTGCATCTCAATTCTCATAAGGTTGCGTTCTGTGTCCTCGCATCCTTCTGACTTCGTTCTTCCAAGGAAGCTTGGCAAGACCGGCCTCCACGAGAACGTAAGTCCATTCTTTGCGTTCTTGGAATTGAGAAACAGCCAGAGTGCTCACATTCTCCCTCTAATTTGCTGTCGTCGTTAACAGTTCTTTCTAATACGGATTGAAGTCTGTCTAATAATCAGATACAACTGTTAAACAAAGGAATTAAATGCATACAAAAAGTATTATAACGATTGCTTTTATATTATTAGTAATACAAAGGCAAACATTATAATACTTTCTTGTTTGCTGTCAGCATTCAGCAAATACGCATTTATATCATTTAAACAAATCTTTGAATGACTAATGAACATTTAATTTCACAAACCTTGCAAACTTGGTTGGATCCAGTTGTGAGATCTTGTGAAGTGTGCATTTGTATCCTGCATGATCGCGTGTTCTCTGCGTGATGGTCAGTCTGTGTGAATTGTATTCGGACAGGAGGAAATTTCAGCTTTACTGGAGACGTGCGATCGACAAACGTTAAACTCGTGATTTCAAATTATGCTGCACTTTATGCATTTGCCCACCATCATATTCATGTCATTTCTACTGTGTGCTGTATGTAAAATGAGTGTTACCTTGGCTTTATTTGAAAAAATATGATTCCCAATGCACACAAACTTCCCAGAATACCGAGTGCCCTGTTGGTTACAGTGTTTACTTCCTAAAATGACTTTTGTCATAATCGAGCAGCCCTACATGTTACCTAGCTTTTGAAATGCTGTTAAAACACTGTAACTTTTAAAGCACATTTAGCACATAAACCAAAAGGTTCAAGAGGAATACATGTGTTATTTAGAAGACAACGTTTGTTTTGTAATGTGAGTTGTGTAATAATATTGCCTTTGGCTATGACTGTCTGACATTAATGTGTGATGTATTTAGTCTTTTTTTTTCAAATATTAAAATAAGGATATTTGTGTGTGCTTTCATTAAATAAAATAAATGAAATAAAAAAAACAATTGATTACTCTGATGATTAGAATAATCTTCTTATCAGCATATCCTGGATTTGTTTGCAAAAAAAAAAAAAATGTTGCTAACAGATTTCTCTAATATCGGAAATTGTATTTCATTTCATATTTTATTTCATAACTATGAACACTGACCAAAATTATTTTGCTAACAGGGTTCAGTATGAGAAATCGCACTTCCAGAATAACCGCTTTATCAAGAATTTCAGAGAGAATCTTGTCTGGATCTTCCAGGTAGGGGAAAATATGTTGTAAGTTGTAATATATATATATATATATATATATATATATATATATATTAGGGGTGGCACGGTACACAGATGTCACGGTTCGGTATGTACCTCGGTTCGGGGGTCACGGTTCGATACAATTTCGGTTACATGTAATATATATTATTACGATTATTACATGTAATATTTATAAAATCTGTTTTGTTTTCATTGTGAGTATACACAAATAAAAGCAGACCTTTATACAGTGATTATTAATAAGACAATAAGTGTTTAAAGTTGATTCTGCTGGTATAAGGAAACAGTTGAAGTGATCGCGCCGGAGCACAAGTGCGCGCACACACACACACACAGTGGGCAAACATTTGCTAGGTGTTCAGGGGTTCGGTGTCTTGCACTAGGGCACCTCAGTCGTGGTATTGAGGGTGGAAGAGAGCGCTGTACATTCACTACCCCCACCTACAATCCCTGCTGAGACTTGAACCTATGACTTTCAGGTTACAAGTCTGACTCTTTAACCATTAGGCCACATCTCTGACATCAGAAACATTCAACATTTTATCAGTGAACAAAAATGTTGCTAATATCACCAATCAGTTCTTGAAGTACCTGCTGATAAAAAATATACATTCTTTGAGCACGCCCTAAATGACCAATTATCTGGATGGAATTTTGCATACATTACTAGCTTCTAGTGGAGAAACAAATGAGGGTGAGAGGTTAATTACCCCTCAATAAGTGCCACCCAAATATATATATACAGTATCTCACAGAAGTGAGTATACGCATCACATTTTTGTAATGTTTTTATAATGTTTTATTATATCTTTTCATGTGACAACACTGAAGAAATGACACTTTGCTACAACGTAAAGAAGTGAGTGTACAGCTTGTATAACAGTGTAAATTTGCTGTCCCCTCAAAATAACTCAACACACAGCCATTAATGTTTAAACTGCTGGCCACAAAAGTGAGTACACCCCTAAGTGAAAATGTCCAAATTGGGCCCAATTAGCCATTTTCTCTCCCCGATGTCATGTGACTCGTTAGTGTTACAAGGTCTCAGGTGTGAATGGGGAGCAGGTGTGTTAAATTTGGTGTTATCGCTCTCCCTCTCTCATACTGGCCACTGGAAGTTCAACATGGCACCTCATGGCAAAGAACTCTCTGAGGGTCTGAAAAAAAAGAATTGTTGCTCTACATAAAGATGGCGTAGGCTATAAGAAGATTGCCAAGATCTTGAAACTGAGCTGCAGCACGGTGGCCAAGACCATACAATGGTTTAACAGGACAGGTTCCACTCAGAACAGGCCTCACCATGGTCGACCAAAGAAGTTCAGCGTCATATCCAGAGGTTGTGTTTGGGAAATAGACGTATGAGTGCTGCCAGCATTGCTGCATAGGTTGAAGGGTTGGGGGGTCAGCCTGTCAGTGCTCAGACCATACGCCGCACACTGCATCAAATTGGTCTGCATGGCTGTCGTCCCAAAAAGAAGCCTCTTCTAAAGATGATGCCAGACGAAACCTGCAGTTAAATTCCAGCCGCAGCCATGTCAGATTGTGTAAAGGGCTTATCTGATTCCCGTGGTCTTGTCCCGATTGAGTATTTTAATTTATAATGTAATGTATTTGTTATATTTGTGTTTTATTCATTTAAAGTTTAAAAAAATAATGGAAAATAATGGTGGCCACACAAAATATTGACACTTTGGGCCCAATTTGGACATTTTCACTTAGGGGTGTACTTACTTTTGTGGCCAGCGGTTTAGACATTAATTACAAAAATGTGAAGGGTGTACTCACTTCTGTGAGATACTGTATGTGTGTGTGTGTGTATATATATATATATATATATATTAGTGCTGTCAATCGATTAAAAAATTTAATCGCGTTAATCATGATTAATCACAAGTTTAAAATACTAGGATTTACCTGTAAATGTGTTGAAATAAAGAAATGCATCAAATTAGTTTAAGGAAACAGAACACCTCCGCCAGGTATGAGACGTAATCCTTATTATTTTTTTATCATTATTCTTTTGTTTTTATTCAGCCATTATCAGCGTTTTACTGGCAATAAAACGTTTACCAAGCCACATCGCTTCAATCCCAGTATACATTTACCCAACTATTATCAAAAGTATTTCTAAATAAATACCACAAAAAATTTATTGCGACCTTATATGAAGTATTATGACAAAATTAGGGGTGGCACGGTAAATGTATTCGTCCCGAACCGTCACGGTACAGGCGTCTCGGTTTGGTGCATGAGGCCTTACGATGAATACAGGCAATTCACCCCCAATCCAGAAGGGGGCGCCCGCAGTAATGCAACGCTGCTTGATAACCGCCAGCAGAAGAAAAGCGAATGCCATGACTTGAGCACTTGAAAACTAGACAGTGACCAGGGGCCGGATTCACAAAACATTCTTAAGAAGAAATTTCTTCTTAACTGCCATTTTCTTATTATTTTTTAACTTAAGAAAAAAGTTAAGAATATTTTGTATTCCCAAAAATTCTTCTTAAGAATATTCTTATCTTTTTTCATAAGATTGATCTTAAGACAAAACCTAAGAAGAATTCAAATTCTTGAAAAGAATCTTCTTAAAAAGACTTGTCTTAAATCCAAAACAGTAAGAATTATTTAATAAATTCATTGGGTTATTTCAAATTAATTGTTATATTTAAGCATTACAACAACATTAGCTACATATAATACATAGTAGGACTATTAATAGGGATGTGCACAAGTTTTCTGAAATGACAACGATGACTGATAATGTAAACAATGATCTGTCATGAATGACTAGACTTTTTTCTGACTTCAAAACTCAGTAGCAACTCTACAAAAATGAGTCAGATAGGAAGCTTTAATTGGACGCTTTTATTTTAGCCTATAAATACGACATAATCTTTGGCAGTATGCAGCGCATATGAATGCGCCGATACACAGGACGCGTTCGCTGTAGCAGCGCGGACACACAAACCGGAAGCATTCACTCGGATGAGAGCGCAAAAGCACAGCACAAAAACGAATGAAACAGATCTCTGCAGCTTGAGACAGACAGGCTGTTCAAAACCACGGCGCATTAAAGGAACACTCCACTTTTTTTGGAAATAGGCTCATTCTCCAACTCCCCCAGAGTCAATAAGTTGAGTTTTACCGTTTTTGAATCCATTCAGCCGATCTCCGGATCTGGCGATAGCACTTTTAGCATAGCTTAGCATAGATCATTGAATCCAGTTAGACCAGTAGCATCGCGTTCAAAAACGATCAAAGAGTTTCGATAGTTTTCCTATTTAAAACTCGACACTTCTGTAGTTATATCGTGTACTAAGACGCAGTGATATTACGCAGCGCCTGAAAGTAGTCCCCAGCTAGGTAACTAGTTATAATATAGCTGGGGACTACTTTCAGGTGCTACGTAATATCACTACGCCTGCTGCGGCCATGTTACGGCAGCAAAGTTCCTTGATTATTACACCGGAATGAGAGTATAGTTCCTAGCCAAATAGGACTAGAAAATCACAACTTTTCATTTCGCGCCGGTCTTAGTACACGATATAACTACAGAAGTGTCGAGTTTTAAATAGGAAAACTATCGAAACTCTTTGATCGTTTTTGAACGCGATGCTACTGGTCTAATTGGATTCAATGATCTATGCTAAGCTATGCTAAAAGTGCTATCGCCAGATCCGGAGATCGGCTGAATGGATTCAAAAACGGTAAAACTCAACTTATTGACTCTGGGGGAGTTGGAGAATGAGCCTATTTCCAAAAAAAGTGGAGTGTTCCTTTAAAAACATGTAGCTGAGCGCCAGTCAAAGTCGCGACAAAAAGAGTGTGCGTGCTTATTATATATTATGTTCTTAAGAATATATTTGAGAACTTATTAAGAACTTTTCAAGAATTGCACTTACAAACATTCTTACGAACTTCGTGGAATTTATCTTTAGAAATTTCTTAACTTGTTTCTTAAGAAGATTTTTGTGAATCCGGCCCCAGGTGCTGATTCTGAATGCGTCTCTCACATAGACTGGCAAAGGAGTATACTTTAAAGGCTTTCAAACTCAACTGTTTGCGAAATGGAGCTTTGTGCTCGTGTATCCTACCTCTCTCATTCGGCACAAATCCAAATATTCTCTAATATTTCCATATTTGCAATGTAATGTATCTGAATGCTAAACTATTATTTATTATGTAAATGATAGGCTTTGTACTTCAGTCGCGTTCCAAAGGTGACACAGAGGCGTGCACGCTGATGTTTGGTTCACTGTATTTTATTTTGATAAAGTACCAACTGTAATGTCAAGTTAGCAATGCTGCAACTGATGTGTTTTGTGTTTTGTGTGTGTGTGTGTGTGTGTGTGTGCATGCGCGCGCTCCGGCGCGATCACTTCAACTGTTTTCTTATACCAGCAGAATCAACGGTAAACACTTATTGTCTTATTAATAATCACTGTATAAAGGTCTGCTTTTATTTGTGTACACTCACAATGAAAACAAAACAGATTTTATATATATAACATGTAATAATATTTAGTATTTTCACATCTAGATGGAAAAAATTGTAATTTGCACTACTGTCTGTTGAAAATAAATGAAAAGAAACTGAGCATAGTAGATTTTATTTTTTTTTCTCCTGTTGTACCGAAATCATATCGAACCGTGTCCCCTGAACCGAGGTACGTACCGAACCGTGACATCTGTGTACCATGCCACCCCTAGACAAAATGCATTATAAAGAAGAATTGGACCTGTTCTGCAGCTGCATTAGAGCTAATATTAGCATCATGCTTCATAAGACAATTTATGAGATTAATACACTTTACTCAGAACTCCCTTCAAACCACCATCGAATGTTTGTAATAACTTCCTTTTACGATCACATGTGGAATTTTGTCGTTTACTGTTGTTGAAATATGCTATTTATAGCCTTTTATATTGCTGCTTAAATTAGCATTTCAGATGTACACATTCAACTCAAGAAAATCACATACAGACCATATCTATCGTAATCGTGTGTTTATTATCTTATACAATCTATAGTGGCTGTTGTCAAGTTTATTTCTGCTGTGTAAAATCCTTAACATGTGCTCTGGCAAACTCACGTTGTTTGTGATGTTACAACCGCCTCTCCGTTCTTAAGTTGCCAGGTATACATTCCAAGTATAATACACATTAGCAAAAGGGTCTATTTTAATTTTTATTTGTCTATATACACCTTGGGCGGCCGCGGTACATTATAAAAGTAGCCCCAAAAAACACAACCCACGGCTCTGTAATTTGTGCCGTTACCCTGGCAACACTGATTCGCTGTACCCTCATCACAAATTGATAGATAACCTTCCGAGCTGCGATGACGGAAAGAAGTTGGGGTCAAACCTTATCAAACAATTAATTTGCTTTAAAAAATATTAACGCCTTAAATTTTTTTGATTAATCGCATGCGTTAACGCATTAACGTTGACACCCCTAATATATATAAATAAATAAATAAATATATATATATATATATACAATTACAACAAATTATTGTAACGAACAAACATGTTATTCAACAAATGTAAAACTTATAGGGGAATAACATATAAAACAACCTCTACAGCTTTATATCTGCGTGTGTTGTGCTGCTATCAGTAGGAGGATAGACAGGATCACTTCTGACTTAAATTACTTCAGAAATTATTACATTAGAATCTTAATTTAACTTGTAATTATATGTAAACAATATTCAGCAACTTCACAGCTATGCATGATTTAGGGTATTGTCATGTTTACAGTAATTCTCATTTTCAATTTTGGTACTTGTGTTACTGCTTTTGTCTAAGAAGTTCAACCATATGTTTTATATGTGCATGTAAGATTTTATTAAATTTTGTTGTTGTACTGCTCTTTGTTTGGATTTAGGATCTTGAGAACAAAGTAATTATATTTCTGAAGAATGAGCTGGAAAGGTTTAAGAAAATATTAAAAAAAGAGAACACGCAGTACTTTGTGCAGGACTTTATAGAGGACATGTGTGAAATCAAAGAAGCGGCTCTTGATATCACACTTTACTTCCTAAAAAGTATGATGCAAGATGAACTTGCAGACACTCTAAAAGGTAAGAATCACATGGGCATCTGTCTTATTTTTCACCTATAAAATGAGGAAAGAAAATTAAAGTCAAGTGTCTGTTGTGTTTGTTCAGATGAGCTGGTCTTCATTCATCAACGACAACTTAAATCGAACCTGAAGAAAAAGTACCAATGTGTGTTTGAAGGAATTGCAAAGCATGGTGACTCCACACTTCTGAATAGCATCTACACAGATCTCTATATCACTCAGGGTTGTAGTGAACAGGTCAATACTGAACATGAGGTAAGACAGATTGAAGTGACTTCCAGGCATCATGAAACACAAGAGATACAGGTTGAATGCACAAATTTGTTTGAAGCATCTGAACAAGAAAAGAAGATCAGAACTGTACTGACAAAAGGAGTTGCTGGCATCGGAAAATCCGTCTCTGTGCAGAAGTTTATTCTGGATTGGGCTGAAGAAAAAGAAAATCAGCATATCAGCTTCATATTTCCTCTTCCTTTCCGAGAGATGAACTTAAAGGAAAAAGAAAAACAAAGTTTGATGAGCCTTGTAAGTCAGTTTTTCCCAGAGACAAAAGGACTGAACCTTACAAGAAATGATAAATTTAATGTCCTGTTCATCCTTGATGGATTGGACGAATGCCGTCTTTCTCTAAACTTCAAGGAAAATGAGACGTGGCGTGATGTATCTTCACCAGCCTCTCTGGATGTTCTCCTGACAAACCTCATCAAGGGAAATCTGCTTCCTTCTGCTCTCATCTGGATCACCACCAGACCAGCAGCTTCCAGTAAGATTCCCCCTGACTGTATCGACCGGCTGACAGAGATACGAGGATTCAATGATGCACAAAAGGAGGAATACTTCAAAAAAAGATTCACGGATGAGAATCTGGCCAGTAAAATCATTGATCATGTTAAACAATCAAAGAGCCTCTTTATCATGTGCCACATCCCAGTCTTCTGCTGGATTTCAGCCACTGTTCTCCAGAAGATTTTGGAGGAGAAAAGAAATAATAATATTAAAAATAATCAGGCTGATGACGCCTCCAAAACACTGCAGGAATCAAATACTGAAGACACTCCCAAGACTCTGACACAAATGTACACACACTTTCTCCGCTTTCAGATGCTGCAGAGTAGACAAAAGTATGATGGAGAATACACACCAGATGTTTCCTGGGATAAAGATGCCATCCTTTCACTGGGGAAACTGGCATTTCATCAGCTTGAAAAAAACAACCTGATCTTCTATGACACAGACCTGAAAGCATGTGGTATTGATGTCTCTAAAGCATCAGTGTACTCAAGCATGTGTACCCAGATCTTTAAGGAGGAAACAGGGATCATTCTTGGTACCATGTACTGCTTTGTTCACATGAGCATTCAAGAGTTTATTGCAGCCCTTTATGCACATCTGTTTCTAGACATCAACAAAAAAAACGCATTTGTTCAAGACTCCTCACAACAGGACAACCAAAATGAAACCATGATTGATTTGCTCAAGACTGCAGTGGACAAGGCGCTTGAGAGTGACAATGGACACCTGGACCTTTTCCTTCGCTTCCTTCTCGGTTTGTCACTTGAGTCTAAAAAAACACTCTTACAAGGTCTATTGACACAGCAAGATGGCAGTGACCAGTGCACAGAGAAAATAGTTCAGTACATCAAGAAGAAATTTGAAGATAATCTTTCTCCAGATCGATCCATAAATCTGTTCTACTGTCTGAATGAACTTAACGACCAAACTTTGGTGAAAGAGATTCAAACCCACCTTAGAGAAGGAAGTCTCTCATCTGCTGATCTTTCACCTGCCCAGTGGTCTGCTTTGGCCTTTGTGTTGTTGACATCAGAGGAGGAGATGGAGATGTTTGAGCTTCAGCAATTCAAGAAATCAGACGAGTGTCTCATTCGACTATCACCAGTCATAAAAACCTGCAAAAAAGCTTTGTTAGTAATTTGTCATATTTTGCACTTATCTTAAAGGTGCTGTATGTAGGATTGACACCTAGCGGTTGAACTAGGTATTGCAGTCCAAATTCAAAATATTGGAGACATTTTTTTTCACCCGGCCCCTCCTCCTCAGACTTGATGCACAAGCAGGTTGCCAGATTAACGACACCAACAGGAACGAGCGCGCATAACCATGAATAAAATTAAATAGGCTGTATTTTCCGCCAACTGGCAACCCGGGGTGCCGAAATACAATTGAGTAAACTGGCAGTAGGGGGGTTTCACAAACCATAACAAACACAGACATTCCGGGCCAGAATGCACATTTTCAAAGGAGAATAACTGACTTTAGCATTGTTTTTCAGATAAACAAGTATGTTAACTTAGCATGTTTCTTAAATATCTGCAAACATATTATGGCATTTTTATGCTTTAGTAGAGTCAAAATCCTACATACAGCACCTTTAAAACACATCTGCTTGAAAGTTTGTGAACCCTTTAGAATTTTCTATATTTATACATAAATATGACCCAAAACATCATCAGATTTTCACACAAGTCCTGAAAGTAGACGAAGAGAACCTAATCAAACAAATGAGATAAAAATATTTTCTTTGTCATTTATTTGTTCAGGAAAATGATCCAGTGTTACACATCTGTGAGTGGCAAAAGTATGTGAATCTTTGCTTTCGGTATCTGGTGTGACCCCCTTTTGCAGCAATAACTGCAGCGAAACGTTTCTTGTAAATGCTGATCAGTCCTGCACAACGACTTGTTGGAATTTCAGCCCATTCCTCAGTACAAAACCACTTCAACTCTGTGATGTTGGTGTGTTTCCTCCTATGAACTGCTTGCTTCAGGTCCTTCCACAACATTTCAATTGGATTAAGGTCTGGACTTTGATCAAATGACTTTGACATGATCAAACTTTGATAGATCCCTGTTCTTTAAATAAAACAGGGCACACACTGACACATGATAGTCATCTTGGTGATTGAAAACACCTCTGAACAGATGGACTCTAATTTCACCTTCAAATTAGCTGCAAATTCTAGAGATTCCCATAATTTTGCCACTTACAGACATGTAATATTGGATCATTTTCCTGAATAAATAAATGACAAAGAAAAGTTTTTTGTCTGATTGGGTTGGATTGATTGTTTGATTGGGTTCTTTTTGTCTACTTTCAGGACCTGTGCGAAAATCTGATGATATTTTGAGTCATATTTATGCAGAAATATAGAAAATTCTAAAGGGTTCACAAACTTTCAAGCAGCACTGTATACCAATTCCAGGTTAATTCTAAACAACATGCCAAATTTATTCTTTTTATTTAGTTAATTGAATATACCATGTTCTGTTTTCATATTTGTATTATTTTAACTATATAAACATTATTTAAACTTGTAAATGGTTCAATTATAACAGTATTATTTAGGGCTACAACAACTGATTAAAATCAATAATGAAAATTAGAAGATCCATGCGTCTCACAGTATATTTAAATCTTAGATAAAAATATTTACATTTTTGTATTTATTAATCTATGTATTTACAAAATTCTATGGTTGAATTTCCCTTGTAGGTTAAATGATTGTAATTTAACAGACAGAAGCTGTTCAGCTCTGGCTCCAGTTCTTGGATCAGACTCCAATCTGAAAGTGCTGAATATGAACAATAATAACCTGAAGGATTCAGGAGTGAAGCAGCTCTGCACTGGACTGAAGAATATGAAGTGTGAATTGGAGATACTAGCGTAAGTTGTGTGACAACAGACAAAAACTGAGCTCAATCAAAAAGTGTAATTTGTTTTAGATAATATTTGCAAATTAGGTAATGTGTTGTCTTAAAATACTCTATCTGTACATTATAGGCCTAATGATGAGTTACTTTTTAGACGTGGACAGTATGAGAAATGCTTTATTTAAATATTTTGTTCATGTTTACTTTTGTTTTACATTGTGCAATATAGAATGAGAATAATTTAAGAATCTTTTTTTCAGGCTCAGTAAGTGTGATTTGACTGAGGACAGCTGTTCAACTCTTGCTTTAGTTCTTAGTTCAGCCTACAGCAGTCTGAAGGAGCTTGACCTGAGCAATAATAGTCTGCAGGATTCAGGCATAAAGTGGCTCTGTGATGGATTGGAGAATTGTATATTAGAGAAAATCGGGTGAGTTGCTGTCTGACAAAGGATTCTGGGCCTTCTGTTTGCATTCATATTGAGTCATAGGTTTTGTTTAAAATACTTTTTTTAAATTAATTTGTTAAAGGATATAATGATTAATCATCTGAATCTTACATTTTCATTCTTGTTCTAGACTTTCAAACTGCAGTATCACTGAAGAAGGTTATAAAGCTCTGGCTTCAGCTCTGAGATCAAACCCTTCACACCTGATAGAGCTGGATCTCAGAGGAAATGATCCTGGACAATCAGGAGTGAAGGAGCTCAATGGTTTACTACAGGATCCAAAATGTCAACTGAAGACACTGACGTGAGACATGACGAAATACAAATGAAATGCAGATTATAAATATTCTTTGTTGCTGTTGTCATCAGTGTTTTATAATAATAATTTATATTAGAAATTTTAAGGGATAGCTTACCACAAAATAAACTCTTTCATCATTTATTCATTCAGGTTTTTGGATTCTGATGCAGATGAAGCCTGTCAGTATGTGACTAGAGTTGTGGGTGAAAACCCGTTGCTGCTGAGAGATCTGAATCTGAGTGAACGTAAACTAGGAGACACACAAGTGAATCAGATCGCTGTTCTACTGCAGGATAAACACTGTAAACTCAACACACTGATGTGAGTATTGTAAATGGTTTAATACATAAAATGTAAAACCTGTTTAAAAATCTTTAAAATATAATATTATTTTATATTATATTGTCAGTAGCTTACTTGGATAAGGACTGTCATTGTTCCTTAAAGAATGTTTTGAAATAAACATAAGCCTGTCTTTGTTTTCTTTCTCTGCAGGCTGAATAATAACAGTATTACAGAAGAAGGTTGTGTTGCTTTGATTTCAGCATTTAATTCAAACCCTTCAAACCTGAAAAAGCTGGATCTGAGTGGGAATAAACTAGGAAACTCAGGAATTGAGAACATCTGTCCTCTGTTGAAAAATACACAGTGCCTATTAGAGAAACTGAAGTGTGTATATTCATTTATGTACATTTCTGCATGTAAATATAAATGTATTGATGTTTAATTTATTCTGTATCTTTGTGCTATTTGTTTGATCTGGTAAACTCTTTAATGCAAACAAAATCAACAAAACATGAGAAACCAAGTTGACAAGGGAGCAGCAAGAGAGGAAATGAGAACACTAATTATACAACTATCAATGGACAATACCAGACAATGAAAACAGAAAACACAAAGGCTTAAATAAACAGGGGAAATTAGACTAACAAAACAATCAGGGAGTAATGAGACAACACATGAAACAGGAACAGAGAAAAAAGACAAACTACGTTCACAAAATCACAAAGATACAGAATAAATTACAAAATGTCTATTGTATTAGATCAAATGATAAAAATCTAGATAATTGTGTAGACAAAAATATAAATTTCATTTGATTTTTTTTTCTTTCTTAGACTACTTACAACTTTTAATATTTTATGTAATATTTGGACATTTAAATGAATCAGGTGATATTAAGGCATTAGCTTCTGTACTAAACTTTTTATATATATATATATATATATATATATATATATATATATATATAGACTTTCAGACTGCAGTATCACTGAAGATGGTTATAAAATTCTGACTTCATCTCTGAAGTCAAACTCAAACCTGACAGAGCTGGATCTCACAGGAAATGATCCTGGACAATCAGGAGTGAAGGGGCTCATTGATTTACAGCAGGACGAATGCTGTAAATTAAAGACCATCAGGTGATAGAATCTTTCAAATAATTCAATGGAGCCACAGACATAGAGTCAGTATCATGCGGAATTAAAATGACAGGAAAAATAATTTACTGAATTTCACGTTAAAGAAATTCAATAACAATACAACTGAATTTCATGAGTCTGCCACTCAGGTTTTCTGACACAAACAATAATGTACATAATTAACATAAATAATTACAAATTATGCTTCTCTATTCTCTGATTTTTATAATTTTATTATCTCAGCAAATCTGGAGGCAATTATCACAACTATGATGTAATTATCATAACTACACTGTACCCATAAGGAGGATGAGAGCTGCAAAAGGCATGAAATTATAACATGGTTATCTAATCTAAGTTCTTTTCTACTTCCTGTAGGTTTTTGAAAAGTCCTGAGGCACAGAAAGCATGCGAACACCTCACTGAAGTACTGGGTACAAATCCTTTAGTACTAAAAGAACTGGATCTGAGTGAAGATAAATTAGGAGATCTGGATGGGGAGAAACTCTCTGCTCTTTTGATGGACTCTCATAGCAAACTGGAGAAAATAAAGTGAGTCAACATGAAGTACACTGTATATTCAAGTCTCTCAGTGGCATGTGCGAGCAGATATGAGAACCTGCTGATCTGATTTGTGTTTAGGCTGAATAATTGTAAGCTGACAGAGAAAAGCTGTTCAGTTCTGGCTACTGTTCTCTCCTCCAAAACCATCCTGAAAGAGATGAACCTGAACAACAGCCGTCTGCTGGACTCAGGAGTCAAAGAGATCTGTGAGGGACTGAAGAATCCTGTGTGTGAGCTGAAGATACTCAAGTGAGTACATTTCACCAGCAGCTACCCTCAACAACAGTAGACCTGTCATATTAAATACTTTATTGGCTTTGTACAATATGTAAACATAACACAGATTTTTTTTTTTTTGCTGAACACAATAATGCCCATTGTTACATACATATTTGTTTATAGAAGAATGAATGTCACCATCATTTTGGCCAATTTTGCTGCTTCTGTCATTTCGTCTACTCTCAGTGTTAGAGACTGCAATCAGGCAGATGCTCCACACACAGAGCAGACAGCAGCAGGTGAAGATAACATATTTCTCTAGACTAATTAGGGTTTCAGTCAGAAAGTTTTGAAGGACATGCTTACAAAGCCACATTCCATGTATTCTGTCCTGGCAATGTTGTTCTGAACAAGGTGCTGACAGTTAGCTAACAGAAAAAAGCTCCATCACATATTCTTCTTTGTATGCAATGAATACTTTACTTGACACTGTAAAACTAAGAAAAACACAAAAGATACAAATTAAAAACTGATTATTTACATTTTCCCGTTCATAAACGAATGTTCATGAATACTCACAGACTGCAATGTCCAAATAAACAACTGATTTAGATTGCAGGGATTAAAGTTCTCCATCGCTACGACGGATTTCCATCAATTGCAGGGTTCCCACCTGTCTTTAATGTCTTAAATTCACTTTTCATAATTTTAAGGCCGTGAATAGGCTTACATTTCTCAAACAGTGTAATAAATGTCTTAATTTTAGCTTGAATAGGTCTTAAATTAGGGAAAGACAAGGTGTATTCAGCCTGCTGAGAGGGATGTGATCAAAGCCTGGAGTGGAGTGAAAGCACGTTCCTCTCCCCGCTCTAAACGTTCTGTAATCACTCCGCTGTGTGTCCACTCCGGGTTTTCTGTTCCCGCTCACGGAAAAACTGCTCCGTGTTCACTCCATTAGTTATTAGGGATAACAAGGAAAAATGAGGGGAAAAGAAACATGTAGCGCATTGTTGTTGTTCTGCCAGCACACCAAAAATCATCCCCGCCATGGCTGCAACTTCTCACTGACAACACAGCTCGCATCATTCACAGTCGGGTTATTATCAGAGAATAGAGCAGAATTCGGCGCAGGATTGCGGTTATTACCGGTAATAATCATCCTACAGATTCCCGTAGGTTCTGACAGAATGTATCACATTTGCACCTGCTTGTATGCATATTGGGACGCAGGGAGTCACTCGCTTCATTCCTGAATGAATCATCCGTTCGAACGAATCAATTGAATGAATGATTCAGTGAAGAAATCATTGATTTGCCGCCACCTGCTGGCGGTTTCAGTTTCACTTTTAGAGTATAATTTCGGTTATTTAAATCATTTAATATTTCTGTATTCAAAATTTTATATTTAAAACATTAATCTTCACATGAATCTATGAATTTAATTGCACTCATGCCACCTCTGAGCCTCATTAAACGTCTGAAAATGTACAAACCACTTTTGTGTTCTTTTGTGCCACCTCTGTAGTACAAATTAATTTTTTATTAATACTAATTTCATATGATTGGTAACTTATTTGTCTTATTCTACTACTTATATTGTTTTAAATAGAAATTTTAAAAAGCTTATAAACATACATTTTTGAATTTGACAGATGAAAATGATGCCATTGCAAAGGTAAAAAGAAAATACTCCTGTAAGTCACTTTAAGGAGTCAAATGTCACCTCGTATTAGGAAGGCTAATTTTTGATTATTGATCAGAAGGTGCTCCTAAATTTTTTAAATTAGGAGGACAAGCGCTCCTAAAAAGAAAAGTAAGCACAGAGCCATGTGTAACTTATTAGATCTGTGCATGAGGTCTTAAAGAGGCAGCAGCCTAAATAAACCTGCTGCTGTCTTACATTATACAGCGAAGACTATCCAGTGTTGTTTTACAGTTTTACAGTAACAAAAATATTAAGTACTGATAATTTAATTTGTATCTTGTTATTGTTTTTGTTTGTACTATTGATTTATTTGTTCTTATTTTATTATTTACTATTTACTTGTCTTTAGTTAATATAAATTTGATTCAGAGTGCAGGTGATTCTTGGGTGGGGAGGGGGCGTGGTCCATGGGAAATAGTCCTGCCACCACAGCTGGAAAAAATCCTAGAGGAAACACTGCATACATTTAATAAAATTAGAAAAATGCATTTACAAAGGTGTGTGGGGGGGGGGGGGGGGTTCCGACATAAAAATAAAGGGGATTTAATATTGATAATAACATTGAAGACATTGTATGATTATTCCTTAAAGATAAGGTTTTAATAGTTTTACTAGTAGTAGCCTATTACGTTCTGCCCAATGTCTTCAAGTGAAACCGAACTTTTACTTTGACGGGTTGCCGTGAATACCTTTTTCTCAAATGAAACGGTCAAATGCTCATGAAGTGACTCTCAGAGCAGTTCTGGAGATGTTGTTGATGTATTTATGTCCTCATTTAGTGAGACGACAGACGTTAATATCACCGCAAGCGTCGCGTGCTTCTGTATGAGTAAACAAACCCGCGCGTCTGCGCCATACATTAGCACAGAGACACGCAGGAGTCATATTTAAATAGACGTTTTGCGGCTTAATATTTACAAATAGGAGTGGGAGTGTGCTGACTTGTGTGTGCGCTTACGTTTGTTTGTTTGTGTTTGTGTGTGTGTGTGTGTGTGTGTGTGTGTGTGTGTGTGAGTGTGTGTGAGTGTGTGTGAACCGGGTCGAAACTCGGCTGTGCGCGCGATACAGAGAGCACGACCATGTAACGTACAGACAGAAATGACATGCCGTCGTGTAAATAAGATAAATAACATAAGGCTATTAAGTTTGTTTAATAAAAGAACAAGGTATACACCTGTTCTATAGGGAGGGTAACATTAAATGACTTTTGTGGTCTGGCGCTGTAGAGAAAATAAAATTAACTTGACCTTCAAGGGGGGCGGGCCGCCCCCCTAAAATAATGGCAGGGGAAACACTGTGGTGCTCCTAATTTTTTTTAAATTAGGAGGACAAGCACTCCAAATTACAAGAAGAAAAACACGGCTCTTAAACTGGGTGTGTGACAGGTATGGCTGTGGAATGGGGTTTGGCTGAGGAAATATTTTCAGTCAAAAGATTTTTTTTTGCTTTAGCCCCTGAGATTAGCAACATGCTTGCATGAAAAAGAGATTGCACAACTCTCTTTAGCATGCTAGCCATTAGATCGCACCAGAATTCAGAATCAAACATAGAGCTTCAAACATCTCAATAAGCATTTGCTCTAATTAAACTAACACAAGATAATATTATGCTAGCCTTTTTTTTTTTTTTTTAAATATATAACTTACAGTCATATCTACTCCAAGGAACAGGTGGTAAACAATGATGTGTATCTGAAACATAGATCATGATAGCAACTCCCTTCTTCTACTACTTTACATACTTCCGGTTGCATTCTGTAATAATATTTTTTTTTGCCACTGGATGTCACATCCAAACCTTTTAAATGAATCAAAGAACAGCTTACAAAAATGAAACACTATAAAGAACGCCATGCAATAATTGAACACTTAAAGGGGACCTATTATGCAAAATTCATTTTTGTATTATTTTTGAACATAATTATGTGTCCGTCATGTACAGGTGCATGTCAATAAATTAGAATGTCGTGGAAAAGTTAATTTATTTCAGTAATTCAACTCAAATTGTGAAACTCGTGTATTAAATAAATTCAGTGCACACATACTGAAGTAGTTTAAGTCTTTGGTTCTTTTAATTTTGATGATTTTGGCTCACATTTAACAAAAACCCACCAATTCACTCTCAACAAATTAGAATATGGTGACATGCCAATCAGTTAATCAACTCAAAACACCTGCAGATGTTTCCTGAGCCTTCAAAATGGTCTCTCAGTTTGGTTCACTAGGCTACACAATCATGGGGAAGACTGCGGATCTGACAGTTGTCCAGAAGACAATCATTGACACCCTTCACAAGGCCACAAACATTCATTGCCAAAGAAGCTGGCTGTTCACAGAGTGCTGTATCCAAGCATGTTAACAGAAAGTTGAGTGGAAGGAAAAAGTGTGGAAGAAAAAGATGTACAACCAACCGAGAGAACCGCAGCATTATGAGGATTGTCAAGCAAAATCGATTCAAGAATTTGGGTGAAATTCACAAGGAATGGACTGAGGCTGGGGTCAAGGCATCAAGAGCCACCACACACAGACGTGTCAAGGAATTTGGCTACAGTTGTCGTATTCCTCTTGTTAAGCCACTCCTGAACCACAGACAACGTCAGAGGTGTCTTACCTGGGCTAAGGAGAAGAAGAACTGGACTGTTGAAGAACTGGACCATGGTGTTGGTGTGCTTGACTGGCCAGCAAACTCACCAGAGGTATTGTCAAGAGGAAAATGAGAAACAAGAGACCAAAAAATGCAGATGAGCTGAAGGCCACTGTCAAAGAAACCTGGGCTTCATACCACCTCAGCAGTGCCACAAACTGATCACCTCCATGCCACGCCGAATTAAGGCAGTAATTAAAGCAAAAGGTGCCCCTACCAAGTATTGAGTACATATACAGTAAATTAACATACTTTCCAGAAGGCCAACAATTCAATAAAAATGTTTTTTTTTATTGGTCTTATGAAGTATTCTAATTTGTCGAGATAGTGAATTGGTGGGTTTTTGTTAAATGTGAGCCAAAATCATCACAATTATAAGAAACGAAGACTTAAACTACTTCAGTCTGTGTGCATTGAATTTATTTAATACACAAGTTTCACAATTTGAGTTGAATTACTGAAATAAATTAACTTTTCCACGACATTCTAATTTATTGAGATGCACCTGTGTGTGTACAAAACCACTCCATTTGTTATTTTCCCCATAAATTAGAAACAGTGTCTCAAAATAAATAAATGTACAGCTTCGTGTCATCGGCAGAACTGTGGAAGCATATATCATTTGATGTCACTAATGGCTCGTTTCCACTGAGCGGTATGGTTCGGTATGGTTCGGTACAGTACGGTACGGTATGCAATTATGTCCGTTTCCATTGTCAGAAGTTGTGAATGGTACCAAAATAGCAGAGGCGGACAGTAACGAAGTAAATTTACTTGAGTATTGTACTTAAGTACACTTTTTGAGTATCTGTACTTTACTCGAGTATTATTTTTTCTGGAAACTTGCGACTTTAACTTCACTACATTTGAAAGACAAATATCGTACTTTTTACTCAACTACATTTATATCAAGGCCCCCAAGTAGAAAGTCGTTATATGTAGCAGTTTTTACAATGAGTGCATTTTCAGATTCACTGAACCCTTTTTTTCTGCAAAAATCCGGCCTGCGATCTGCCGGGACTTTCCTGTGTTGCCAAGTTTTACAGTATTTCTAACCCTGCAGTTTTCCGCCTAGCTTTGAATGTACATTTGGCTGATATTTTTTACGCAAATCTGGCAACCTCGTGATCTTCCCCACTAAACTAATGTAAACGCCCGCGCTACTGCACAGCTAAAAGCGCTCTAAAAAGGCATGTGTTAACTCATTAAAGCCCTTTGGAAAATTAACCATGTTTTTACTATAGTAACCATAACCATGGTATTATCTCACTATAAAAACCTATAGTTTGTTTTCTTTTCAATGTTTGATTTGTTTACCTAAAACCATATCCATATCATAGACTTCAATATCTCTTTGAAAAAGAACTTTGTAACTTTTAAACAAGTATTAAAATGAGTTCAGTGTAGCTGTAGGAGTGTTAGATAAAAATAAAGATGATCATCTTCATTCAGTTGTTCCCTTTTAATATGTTTTGTAACATAAAAGCTCTTAATTCCAAAGATAATACAAGCTAATCAGTGTATTCAGTAGGTTGCATTAGTGGCATAAGGTATTGTAAATATACAACAATACGACAATGCATTTACTTTTTACTTTTGATACTTAAGTACTTTTAAAAACATGTACTTCCGTACTTTCACTTAAGTGAAAATTTGTCTTTACAACTTTCACTTGTAGTGGAGTAGTATTTGACCAGTAGTATCTGTACTTTCACTCAAGTAAGGAAACTGTGTACTTTGTCCGCCTCTGCAAAATAGCGAACCGTACCGTACCACTTTTTTGGTACCCTTCCGTTGGGGTACCTAGCACAGCAAAGGGTATCAAAAGGGTGGAGCTAAACTCACTGCAGAATGCTGATTGGTTTACTAGAATCGTCACTTGTGCGTGATACAAGGGGATAAAGCTTCTCCTTCATTCGTTCCACTCTTCTGTGTTCAGCTTATTACTTCGAGAGTGCGCAAACACAAAAAAAATATAACAGTGTATTTTATAATTTTATATTTTCACACAGACAAGCCGTTTCTCAATATGTGCTCTTGTCTGTTCTTGTGGACTTGTGAAACGTCATTGCCCAAAAACCTGCGTAATTTTCAAAATATTACTGTTATTGTGTCATGAAATGTAGTTTTAAGAGTTTTTCAGGCGAGGATGTAGTTGTTTAATACTCAAATATGCGGCTTATTTATAAAGATCACCGGGCGTTCAGCACTCATGTATCTGCCCAGAGAAGCCTTAGCTCAGCTAGTCCTTCCGACATTTGCCGCTGGCTCTGATGTCTCTGTAGTGATTAAACATGAGATACAATTCGTTGTGTGTATATTTAACAGGCATTCGTGGTCTCATGAATATTTGTTCCTGGTCATATCGTTTTCACTGAGCACAAAGTTTAATTTTATATTTATTTTGAACTTTACCGTAGTACAGCGCTGACTTTGTAGCAAACGTTTGACTGAATTGTTCTTTTGTCTTTATTTCCTCTTATATAAGCCTCTTATACTTTGTACTTATACTTTTATAATGGCTATTACTGGTCATTAAAACTGACATAAAAGAGGCAGAGTTGTGCTTATCGTTGCGCTTTATTGTCGGTCGCTACTTTCCGGCATACACCACACCTATCAAGTAAGGGTACTGTTGGCAGTGGAAACGCAAGCTAGATCAGAGTGTTCGGTCCCGAACCATACCGTACCGTACTGTACTGACCCATACCCCTCGGTGGAAATGTACAGTATGTACAGCGGAAAAAAAAAAAAAAAAAACATAAATAGCATCACATCACACAGTCATTACAGAGCTGTCACCTAATGTGCATGACGCCCCTGATTATTTTTAATATTACCAAGTGTAACGAATGAACTAACTAGATTTGCTTCTCTCTCGTGTGCGCAGACAAGTTGCTGGAAAAGGTACTTCTGGGCTGTTTATGGAAAGTGAATTTGTAGTTGAGTGGTACAGCGTTGGTCAACAGTGCCAATATTGTGCAACGACATTGGTTCAAATCCAGAACAAACTTGCTTTTTTGAGATGAATGCAGAGAGTTGTGTGTGTGTGTGTCCTGTATTTCTCAAACATGTTGATTTAATGTTATACACCATAATTGTTATACTTACATTTAGGTAGAACCTCAAAAAAATTAGGTGCATGATGCCACAGATTTAAAAAAAAAAAAAAAATTTAAGCATTGTAAAGTGAAACAAATTAATAGTGCTTCTCTGGCTTTGTGCAGACACAAAGACTTCAATGGGTCAATGGTATGGATAACCTTGAATGTAACTTTAAAGGGGTGGTTTATTGCAATTTAACTTTTTTAACGTTAGTGTGTAATGTTGCTGTTTGAGCATAAACAACATCTGCAACGTTGCAGCGCTGAAAGTTCAATGCAAACAGAGATATCGTCTTTTAAAATTCTGTAAGATTAATTCCTACAAAAACGGCTGGTAAGGGACTACAACAAACTACTTCCCGGGTCTGATACGTCACTGACCCAGATAAACCCCGCCCTCGGGAACATGTAAGGAAGGGGGTGAGGCCATGCTGTGCTGCTTTAGAGAAGAGGAAGAGAAAACTAGGGGTGCACGTAAAAATCTATTCATATATGAATCGCGATTCTGTCTTCTATCGATTCTAATGGATTCACAAGTTTCAAAATCAATGTTCTAAAACAGCCTCTTAATACTGTTCCTCGAGTCGCCCTGCTCTGCATCTCTCTCTCTCTCTCTCTCTCTCTCTCTCTCTCTCATTCAGATCGTCACATCAGCTCCAACAAACTGTTCCAATTATACATTTTCACATAGCAATGAGAAGCGTTATACATGAACGCGTGTGCGGTTGCCGTACTGTATTAAAGCTTTAATCAGAATAAAACTGTATATTAAAAGCTAACATAAGCAGTAGCATAATAACAGCGTATCTAAAAGTATGAGACAACAAACAAACAAACATACCATTAAGAGCCATGCTTGCACAGGTTCTGCGCGATCCTCTTCACTAATATCCTCTGCGTCTCAATCGGGCTCAAATTGATAAGCAATATAGATGTTTCTATATTGTTATAAATCATTGTTTACAATACAACTGGAGCACATGCCGCTGAGCTGAGGGGCGGGACAAATGGATGAAATTAAGCATGAACACATGTTAGACTGCACCCCATAAACACAATCAAGCCTAGAAAAAAAAACAGTAAACCACCCGTTTAATTATTATTAGAACTTTAATTATTTTATTTTATTTTATTTTATTATACAGAAATTTGTGTGTATTCTGCAGTTCAAAAAGACACTGATTAGTGTTATGCCATAATTATTTTTGTTTTAGATAGAGCATGGCTAGTTGTATGGCTGGTTTCAGATTGTCAGAGATTGTCAGGAATATTATAATATCACATGAACTGTTGAGGTAAAGCATCCCTGCCAGTTTATATAGAAATTCACGAGTTCACACTTACATATATTTAGCACGAGTAACGTAATGCGTATTTGGCGAGTATGGTAATACGTTGTTGGCGTGCTGTCCTGGGGACGGGTTCCGAGCTCGGGAATTGCCCGAACCCAGAGTACCCCCCCTACTGTGTTGAGAACTTAGTGATAATGGTGGAGAAGGGGTGGTGGAGGGATGCTGATTAGCCGTCAAATGAAAGGAGGTATGTCAGCTGCATTTATACCTGTGTGTTGATTAGCTTGATGGCGTACCACTTGTGTCTAATTAGGCTAAGTATCTGACGTGCTCCTCCCGAACTTTGTTAATAAAAACATCATTTCACGAGTTCACACTTACATATATTTAGCACGAGTAACGTAATGCGTATTTGGCGAGTATGGTAATACGTTGTTGGCGTGCTGTCCTGGGGACGGGTTCCGAGCTCGGGAATTGCCCGAACCCAGAGTACCCCCCAAAAGCAACTGAGTGTTGGACAGCCGCCAGACTAAGATCCCCCCCAAATACGCAATAATTATCTGGCGGTAGCTGATGTGGAGGAGTAGCCTGGATGACAGGCCGGGGGAGCCTACGAGCTCTGAGGGAGCGGTTTGGCATGCATGGGTAGGCCCCACCGGCCGCTGGTGTGAACTGCATGGTTTGGGGCGACCGGTCAGGCAGGGCTCGAACCGAAGCTCAACGGTGTGCTCATCACATTGGGACGGATGAGCCCTGCCCGCCGATAGAGGAGCAGCGTCATTGAGGCCCTGACCAGGAGGACCCGAGTTGCCTGCAGTGGGATAGATCACGGAGTCGGCGTTCGAGCCCTACTGGCCATCAGCCCCTGCTGATCAGAGGACAGAGGGCGGAGACTTGCCAAGAGAACCCATGAAGCCTCCGAATGGAGCACCTCCATCATCGGACGAGTGGGTCCTATTGGCTTGGCAGATAAAAAGAGTTTGGGACGTCCGACAAGGAGGCTCTCGCGACATCCGACGGGAGATCAAGACTCACGGCATCGAATGGATGAGCCTCACTTGCGGGCGGCAAGCACAGGAGCCCACCGGGAGACCAGCGTCAACGTCTGACACGAGATCAAGACTACAATGTCAGACGGATAGCCTCGCCGACAGGTAGGGAGAAGAGAAACCCGGAGACTGGGAGGCCCTCGCAGCAATCCGATGGAGATTGAGACTCAGGAGATATCGGACGGGTAGGCCTCGCCAGGCGGGGGGAAAAGGTGTGGGGATAGAAGAGACAGGTGGACGGTGTTCGGCAGGCGGACGAGACCCATGGCGATTGAAGGCTAGGCCTCGTCCCCGTCGGACAGAAAAAATAGGTGGGTGGCCAAGACCGACACCGACGCTCTACGGGAGGCCAATACTCACTGAGTCAAACGGGTCAGTCTCGCCGACCGTAGGATGAAACGGAAAGATGTCTGGCTGGGAGGCTCTCGCCGACGCCCGACGGGGGCACAATACCCACTGTGTCGGACGGGTAAGCGTCGCCAGCGTGGAACTTGAAAAGGTAAGGTTGTCTGGCCGAGAAAGCGCTCACCGGCGTTCGACGGGAGATCAAGACTCACTGTGTCGAACAGGTAAAGACGGAAAGGTAAAGTTTGGTCGGGACGCTTAGCCGTCATCCAACTGGTGAGCGTGCTCACCTGTTTGAAGGGCCAGCGGCGCTGACGTAGGAGGAAAAAAGACGAGGTTGTCCGGCCGGGAGGCTCTCGCGACATCTGATGGGAGATCAATACTCGCATGTCGGATGGTTGAGCCTCGCCGGTGGCAGACTGAAAACTAAGATTGTTAGACCGACCGAGTATGTAGCGTTCGACGGGGTTTGATATTGTGGTGCGAGCAGACGGAAAAGGTAAGATTGTCTGGCTGTGAGGCTCTGGCCGACATCCGACGGGAGATCAAGACTCCGTTGGACGGGTAAGTCTGCTGAGCTTAGGACTTGGAAAGGTAAGGTTGTCTGGCCGGGAGTGCTCTCGCCGGCGTCCGTTAAAAATCGGGGCTCACTGAGTCGGACAGGTAAGACAGAAAGGTATAGTTGTGTGGTCGGGAGGCTTCACCGACATCCGTCTGGAGACGGGCACTCGCAGCATGGATGGGTTAGTCTCACCGGCCGCAGGAAGGAAAAAAGGTAAGTTTGTCTGGCCGGGAGGCTCTCACCGATGTCCGCCAGGAGCTCAGAGCTCGCTGTGTCAGACGGGTAGGCCTTGCCCAGTGAGGGATTTGAAGAGGTAAGTTTGTCTGGCCGTGAATGCGCTCATCGGCGTTCGGCGGGAGATCAAGACTCACTGTGTCGAACAGGTAAAGACGGAAAAGGTTGTGTGGTCGGGAGGCTCTCGCCAGGCATCCGACCGGAGATGAAAACTCACGGTCCGGATGGGTAAGTCTCGCCGGCCACGGAATGGAGAGGTGAGTTTGTCTAGCTGGGAGGCTCTTGTTGACGCCCGACGGGAGCACAATACCCACTGTGTCGGACGGATAAGTGTCGCCAGCATGTGACTTGAAAAGGTAAGTTTGTCTGGCCGTGAATGCGCTCATCGGCGTCCGGCGGGAGCTCAGGCCCACTGTGTCGGACAGGTAAAGACAGAAAGGTAAAGTTAGGTGGCCGGGAGGCACTTGCCGTCATCTGACTGGAGATGGAAGCTCGCAGCCTGATTGGGTAAGACTCTCCGGCCGCAGGGTGGAAAAGGTAAGTTGTCTAGCTGGGAGGCTCTGCCAGTGTTCGACAAGCTGTGAAGATTCACGGTGTCAGATAGGTGGGCCTCGCCAAGCGTGGACTTGAAAAGGTAAGTTCTTTAAAAGATGTCTGGAAGGCTCGTACCTTTTTTTTTTTTTTTTTTTTTTTTAACCAATTAACATCTGGTGGGCTGATTTAATGTGGAACTGGTTCGTTCTGATATAGCTTTGGAAAGCTTCTGAAGACCATCTTCCTAGGGTTTGGATCTGTTGTTTGGTGAGGCCTTTCTGGGCTGCTGATGTTGCTGCCCCGATGCGAAAGGAATGGCTGGAGAAATTTTTTGCTGAAATGCCTGCCGATAGCAGGACTGATTTAAGATGTTTTTGGAACCAGAAGCGACTGGCGGGTTTTTTGGCCTCGTCTAAGAATAGAGGTTCGAGAGGGGATTTGGCCTGGGAAATCCTAGAGCGGAGGTACTCGAGGACAGCTTGGTAGGGTTGGATAGGAGAAGAGAGATTAAAGATGTAAATGAAATGACCTCTCTTAACTTGATCGGTTTTACTTTGTTTGATCCGAAAAGAAATAGTTTCGCTATCGAGGATTGTTAGGTCTGAGATGGTGGGGTTGATAGCCGGATCGAATTTAGAGGAGATGGTTAGCTCTGAGCATCTCAAAAACCCGAAGAAGGCTAAAATGAACATGGCATCGAGTGTCCGGGCGGTATTATAGGGCTGGTAAGTTGTGCGGAGGGAGTGGATACATTTAGTGAGGATGTCTAATGTAATAGGTAGTCTCGAATCGGGACGAGTCGGCCGGGATCATTGGATTCCTTTTATCAACATGGAGGTTTGAGAATTGCTAATTTCGGGTGAGGGAGCGCCGTACATGAGTTTATGAAAAAATTGGATGCCGCTTATGTAACTTTTGATGGTACTGACTTGGAGGCCTTTGATGCTGTTGAGAAAAGAGATAAATGATGTTATTGAGAGTAGAGAAAAATCTGGAAATGGCATGTTGTAAGAGAGATGGAATGACTTAAAGCATCTCCATGCTGTCACGTATGATTGGAGTGTTCTGGGAGAGACAGCCTGGAGGATGGTGTCGAGTGAATCTTCAAGGAGAGGTTTTAATGGGTGGTTTACGGAAATATTAATTCTGTATATGGAGGTACTGGGGTTGGATTTTGGTCCGCCTCTAGAGCCAGCATCCTGAATTTCCCAGAATTCCTAGCAGCCACTCCAATGGGCTAATGCTGAGACAGCGGTTGACGAAAGATCTGATCATGAACCCTCGTTTAATTGTGCCGCCTGTAGGGGAAGCTAAACAGATCAATTCTGTGAAACGGCTGAATGTAGTGAATGGAAATGGCAACTTCGACATCCATGTTCAATAATTTGCGATAATTGTGATAGTAATAATTACGATAGTTTCTGACGTAAAGAAATGGCCAAATGTTAAAGAATAAGTGGACATTTGAATTGGATGTTTAGCCGAACGAGGATTAGATCGCACGGTGGCCTATAGACCAGTGGTTCATGGACCCATCCCGGGGACCACCAGCCACAGCACGACCCGCACGCCTCCCCCATTCGACACACCCGATCCAACTCATCAGCTCATTAGTAGAGTCTGCAAGACCTGAAATGGGCGTGGCCCGTGAGAGAGGCATACAAACCGCGCAGCGGCCGGGGCCCACAAGACGGGCCGAGAACCACTGATATAGATGATTGTCAGGCCATTGGAGCACTCTTAGGCTTTGATGTAATGAGTATTTACGTGATATTGTATAATACGTTATAAGAAGTTTCAACAGAACCATGTGTTACTTACTTTTGATACTTATTTCAAAACGATTATTAAGGCCTGCAATGCATCCGTTAACCGATTATTCATTGGTGATGCCTTGGGGGAGGGGTCTATGTCTGCACCTGCCAGGATCGGTGTTTAGATGTTGTAAGCCACTGACGGTGGCACAGAGGCAACAACATTAGGTGGGACGAGCAGTGATGTTGCTGTAGAAGAGTATATAGTGACGTTAAATGAAGTAGAGAGGTGTGAGAGAAGAGCAGGGGCCACAATTTGTGGGTCTGTATTGTGAGCAGAAGCAGCCTTGGCTAGCTCCTGCTGCTGTAGCTGTAGGGCGCAGGAAGAGAGTCCTGAAGAGCTATCGTGTCCTGCTCTGCTAACGGAAGTAACCTCACGCTAGTGTCTGCTACGGGAGCTGGAGGCCACTGTAAAGGAAAAAGAAAGTTATTCGTAGCGGGAGAAAAAGACTGAGATGTGTAGGCCTGTTTTGCAGGCAGAGGCTACCTTGTGCTTGCTCCTGCAGCTGTAGGTTTCCTGTTTTGTTTTTTGTTTTTTTTGGGGTGATCAAATTATCCACGAAACAAAATTGTATCATCTATTTAAATCTTATCTATTTAAGGAATGCTGTGTGTAAATTTTACAGTACAGTATTTAAACAATTCCGTAAATTTTACGGTAAAAAACCAGCAGCTGTGGTTGCCGGAATTCTACCGTAAATAACATGGTAGCAACATTAAGTTTTAACTTTAAATTTACAGTCAAATACCATAATTTCATTAACTGATATAAATGTTAATATACCAACCTATTGAAGTACTGAAGTCTGTTGTACCTTTGAAATGTACTGATAACCACCAAATGCAGGTGGTGATGAGAAAGTCACATGATGCACCAAAGCTCATTACAGGCAGCTTTTAAATAACAAAAGAAATGATTAAATAACTGATAAGAAAAACTAAGAAGAAACAGTTATTCCGAAGAAAAAACGTCAAACTGAAACAAAATTTGAAATGCAATACAGGGAATCCTGGGAACATCAATTTACGTTTTTTCCCTGTAAATGTTATATACTTTCTCACTTCCAAAATGGCATTTCATTGTAAGAATTGACTGAAATGTCTATTACAGTTTTGTACCATATATATTAGGGGAACTTACCGTTACCCATTTAACAGGTTTTTTCCGTAGCATTTTTTTTTTTTTTTTTTTAAACATAGTGACATTAACATCCAATGATGTCGCAACGTCCTTTAACAACTTGTCAAAATTACCTGCCTTGAGTGATTTTAATTGAGAATTATTTGGCAACACTGATGGTTGCGCCGCTAGCGTAGGCCTCCTCGCGCTAGCATCTGGAAACAAATGTTAGAGGCCCGACTGCATACGGCGCTGCAGCCGGGAGAGCCGCGGTGAAGGCTGAGCCGAAGCGGGAAGCGAGTGAGGCGTGCAGCGGTGAGAACTGGGGCGCGTCCCAGGCTCGATGGAGGCCTGCTGCTGCGACCTGACGCTCGCGGGTGTTGGGTGGGACAATGGTGGTGACGAGCGAGGCGAGGTCAGGCTTTTCTCAATCTATGGCTGCTGAAATGGATTTAAGAGCGAGGTTGGCAGGTTTGCGGGGTGACTAAAAAGATCGTTCAAAAACCGCTTGTTTACCCTCCGAGAAACGGTGCGTCGGAATTAATCAGCTTTTGGCTTATGTTTAAATACGATCCAATTCCTGATCGGAGGAATTGTTTGCATCCGAATGATAAGAGCATGGAAGTGAGGCTGGTTGAGCTGAGAGCAGCGGCCGCGACGAAGCCAGGAGCACGGCGGCCGTGTCTGGGGGGAAAAGACCGATCCTGGGGCCGGCAGATTGGCCGGAGGATCCGAAAAGATCCCCAGAACGGGTCTCGTTGTAGGACGGAAAAAAGTCGGGTGAAGTAATGGCAAAAGGTGCAGACCGGATGCTGATTAGCCGTCAAATGAAAGGAGGTATGTCAGCTGCATTTATACCTGTGTGTTGATTAGCTTGATGGCGTACCACTTGTGTCTAATTAGGCTAAGTATCTGACGTGCTCCTCCCGAACTTTGTTAATAAAAACATCATTTAATGTGAGTGAAGCAGGATATACAGATTTTACTCATCCAGAATAATACTTCTACCGCCGCCGTTGCCGTGGTGGCAACATTAAAAAAGTGTATTTGCTGCCTTTTACCGCTAAGTGGCGCTTTAACCACAGACTTTGAAAAGTAAAAATATGAACACTTTGGAGCACATTCCCTCGCGTTTTGCATTGCACACTGCCGAAATTGGTTAGGCATTTTTTTTTTTTTTTTTTTTTTGCTTAACGTAACATAGACATGTTCTATCTAAAACAAAAATAATTATAATGTGTAACATTAAGCAGTGTGTTTTCAGCTGCAGAATACACACACATTTCTGATAAAGATCTAATATTTCAAGTTTTTCCGTGCCAATGATCCTGATGACCACAACTGGACTACAAATTAACTTTGGTCTTTGTGTCCGCAAAGCAAGAGAATGGTTCCTCAAAAAATTAAGTGTATGCATAGCCATAACAATTACTGTGTATAACATTAAATCAATGTTTATGTAACCCGCACCTGGACGCCAGCACACTGAACGCTCTCTGCACATGTCATTAGGCTTGTTTTAGATGAGCAAAATCTGCGCAGAACCGATCAGCGGTGATCACCGCGAGATGCATGCCGGTTTGAAAAGTGTCCGAGTTACGTCCGCCTTGCTCTGATGTCATGCTGACATGTGCCAAAAAACTCTCACGACGGCGAGGCGGCTGTGTCTGATTGAGTAGTCGCATGCAGTTGCTCTCCACGGACTGCGCTGATCAAAAGCATGATGGGAAACGACTGACTGAAGACACAGCTTAATGCTCATTGGTTCAGACAACCGTGATGCTGCGTTCTCTTCTAAAATGTTTTATTTTTAAAATCTGATTTCATGCTATTATGTATTTAAATTGTGCATGAATATTCCCAAACACTTGTGCGATCTCTGTGTGAGATATGTGATTGTTGTCATATTTTCTATAAAAATCTAAAATACATGTTTGAATTAAAAATGGATGATAAATACGCCTTTCATATGGAATAAATAAATTTTATATTCATATAAAAGCACATTTCAGGCGAGGCGAGGTGTATCTCAAACAAGCCTATGGTTTACGCAGAGGTGGGTAGAGTACCCAAAAACTGTACTCAAGTAAAAGTAAAAGTACTTTAAGAAATATTTACTCAAGTAAAAGTAAAAGTAATAGTCTGAATAGTTACTTGAGTACGAGTAAAAAAACTACTCAAGTAGTTAGTTACTAGTTACTTTGGGTCATATACTGAATATAGTATATGAATTCGATTACTGTAATGCCCTCTTCATTGGCTTGCCAGCTACCACTATTGCTAGATTACAGTATATTCAAAACTCAGCCGCTCGAATTCTCACTCACACCAAACGTTCAGCCCACATCACCCCTATTCTAGCTGATCTGCACTGGCTACCAGTGGCCTATCGCATCAAGTTTAAAATTATCCTGCTTACATTTAAAGCTTTGAATGGCCTGGCCCCTTACTGTCTTTGCAATCTGCTCCTCCCCTATCCTCCACCACGTTCATTGCGGTCCTCTGATTCTCGCCTTCTCACCATCCCTCGATATCGCCTCTCTTCCATGGGGGGCAGATCGTTCAGTGTCGTTGCCCCTAAATTATGGAACTCTCTACCCAGATCACTCTGTCTTGTCAATAGCCTGTCTGAATTCAAATTGCTGCTCAAAACTTACTCGTTTTCAGAATGTTATCTTTCTTAGTTAACTTCTGTTTATTCTGTTTTATGTTGTATATTACTCTTTGGATTTCTGATGTTCTTTTCTTTCTGTTTATTGTTTGATGTTTTCCTCCCATTTCTGATGTTTATTGTAAAGTGTCCTTGAGCTCTGGAAAGGCGCTATATAAATAAAACTTATTATTATAGTCTATTTTTATTTAGATATATAGATATTTAGATAAAATGTACATATATATACATACATACACACACACACACACACATATATACATACACACACTGCCGTTCAAAATACATTTAATGCTTTTTTTTTAATGTAATTTATTTCAGTGATGCAAATCAGAATTTTTATCAGCCTGATTTATTATCAATGCTGTTCTTTTTTAGCTTTCTATTCATAAAAGAATCCTGAACAAAATGTCACAGGTTCCAAAAAATATTAAGCAGCAAAACTGTTCTCTGTTGAAAAAACCAGCATATGCTGGTAAGGTATGTTTTGAAGCATGGGATGATGGTTTGAGCTGATTTAAGCTGGTCCTTTGCTGGTTTATGCTGGTCATGTGCTAGGTCCGACCAGCTTAAGACCAGCACATGACCAGCAAAGGACCAGCTTAAACCAGCAAAGGACCAGCATAAACCAGCATCCCAGCTTCAAAACATACCTAACCACCATATGCTGTTTTTTTCAACGACTGGTAATAAATCAATATATTTGAATAATTTCTGAAGGATCATATGACTCTGAAAACTGGAGTAACAGCTGATAAAAATTCTGATTTGCATCACTGAATTAAATAAAATAATTTTAAATGTATATATGTATATAACCTCTCACACGGAGAAGAGTGAAAACTCCTCACATGACCGCTACAGAACATCTGAACATAACGAAACAAATGCACTTTGACGGATCTTCTTCCGTCTGTTCTGCAAAATGTAAACAAATGTAGCCTTTATTTCTGCAAGCTTAAATATTGTGAAAATATCAATATTAATTGTGTCTAGGCATTCTTCCTGGAGCTAACGCGGGTTTGGTGGGTGTTCATTTCATACTCTGTGACAGCTTATTTAATTAATAAATTATACGTTGTATTTAATGTGTAAGGTACATGTACAACGAACTGGTAATGTCATAGTGGTATCGTGTAATCGAATCTATACCTGTGGAACCGACAGCACACGCAGTGTTCGTCTAATAAAGATCTTCATAGCTAGCAATAGCCTTTGTTTCATGCAACTGACTGTAGAGCCAAAGCCACGTCTTCAAGGCTCTTGATGTTACAACTCTGAGTGAGAACCGCTTCAGGCGACTCAGCGCGCGCGGCAGGGAACTGAACGAATCATTCAAACTGATTCGCGAACCGATTCACTGGTTTGCCAACTGGCTTGATCAAGCCTTCGAACAGAATTGACTCAAAATAATGAATCATTCGCGAACGGGCATCGCTCATTGCCCAGAAAAAAGTAGACGGCGAGTTTGGAATAAATTGAAGGATTTTTAACTTGTATTGCATAAAGTAACGAGAGGAGCGTCGCCCACAGTAACGAAGTAAAAGTACCGTTTTTTCACTAAAAATGTACTTGAGTAAGAGTAAAAGTACCCATTTTTAAATATACTCTAAAAGTATTAGTTACCCAAAAAATTTACTCAAGTAAATGTAACGAAGTAACCCAGATAGCACACGTACGTCTGCAAGATGTCTGTTAAAGATCTGTTGATCTGGAAAGCATCTGCTGTCTACAAACGTCTGACAGACGTCTTTCAGATGTCAGTTTTACATACATTCTAAATCATAAACATCTTAAAGACATCTAATAGACGTCTATTTGACATCTAAAAGGAGACGTCCAATAGACGTATTGCAGATGAGCAAACAGCCTAAAAAATACATCTTGCAGATGTAATTGCAGATGTCAAATAGACGTCTCCTAGATGTACGTGTGCTATCAGGGAAATGTAACTCGTTACTACCCACCTCTGGGTTTACGAATAGATTAAATGAAACGTGACAAGTCAGTGAGTAGTAATAGGCTTGTTTGAGATGCGCCTCGTCTCGCCTGAAATGTAGGCAAGAGTAGGCGGCTGCAGTGAGAGGAGGAGTGATAAGCGCAGTCAAGACGGACATATCTGAGCTCTCGAAGTGGAACAGATACCAACGAGATAAAAGGCAGATATCGCGTTATTCTCACTCATATGCTGTGCTGCTGATAAACATGATATAATTTCAGTTCTGTTGCTTTTATATGAATATAAAATTTATTTATTCCATACGAAAGGCGTATTTATCATCCATTTTTATTTTAATTCAAACATGTATTTTAGATTTTTATAGAAAATATGACAACAATCACATATCTCACACAGAGATCGCACTGTCATAGTGTTTGGGAATATTCATGCACAATTTAAATATATAATAGCATGAAATCAGATTAAAAAAATGAAACATTTTAGAAGAGAACGCAGCATCACGGTTGTCTGAACCAATGAACATTCAGCTGTGTCGTCAGTCAGTCGTTTCCCATCATGCTTTTGATCAGCGCAGTCGGTGGAGAGCAACTGCGTACGACTGCTCAATCCGACTCAGCCGCCTCGCCGTCGAGAGAGTTTTTTGGCACACGTCAGCATGACATCAGAACAAGGCGGACGTAACCATAGACAATAGCTGTGTCTGAAATCGCTCATTCGTTCACTCATTCACTAATCCCTATATAGTGTAAGGCAGTTGAGTGCACTATATTAGAAAGGAGTGAACGAAATGAAGTGAACGGATTCGGACGGTGACGTGTACACTGCGCGTGATACTTGGCTGTTGCAAAAACATCTTAGATGTACTTTTATATTTCATGTAGCCTACCTCATTTTAGAAAATAATATTAATAGCAATAACACTTAAAATGACTATTGTAATCAGCTTTGTGGTTTCATTGATGGTATATTATTCATTTGTTCTGTAATATGGTCATAATCATTAAATACTATTAAAATAGCCTACTGTCAACAAAAATAAACTCACGTCAGCACATATTAATAATTGTATGTATTTACTGTTTGTAGTATCTTGAAACTCTCCCGAGCAGCATTTTTGCACTCAAATAAGATGACCGTAGAGCGCCCTCAGGCGACCGTTAATTTGACATCAGAATGAATACACTAACGAACATTTTTTAAAATCCACCAAATTCATCATTTTTGCAAACGGCATCTCTCATTCAAACTCGCTCACTCCTGCTCTCTCTTCCAGCTTATCGGTTCTCCGCATTGGATTGTGGGAAATAGGGCTTCAGCGAGTGTACATCGGTTGTACACTCGAAATCAGAATGCATTGTGGGTAAAAAGTAGTGAACGAATGTAGGGAATGAAGTCGTTCACTCAGAATTCGGACAGCACTACAAAATGGCTGACACCCGATATAGTGCACTATATAGTGGATAGGGAGCGGTTTCAGACACAGCTAATGTCTATGGACGTAACTCGGACACTTTTCAAACCTGCATGCACCTCAAATCAAACGTATCACAAAAATGAACAATTGAACGTATATCAGCGTGATAACAATTACCTTAAATGACCAAAACCATATTTCGGAAAATTGTAGGCTATTGGAAGTGCAATTTATTTTTTTATTTTGACTGAAGTCTTATTCGTTTACATGGAAAGGGCGGGGTTTATGACCTGTACTGCAGCCAGCCACCAGGGGGCGATCAAAGAGCCCGCAGCTTCACTTTTAAGGACGAGTGAGACACAGCCGGTTCACCCATGTGGGCCCCAGATAAGATGCCTATTTTGAGCCCATGCCCACTCTGTACCCTTGTAGCCCATGTGGGTCCCACATTAACGTGTTTGCTGGGTAGTTAACAAAAAACTACCCAGCATGGGTAAAAATATGAAAAACAACCCAATTAAATGACCCAGCAGGCTGAACCCAGCTTAGGTTAAAAAAAAAAAGAAGAAAAAAAAAGTAAATAAATAAAACCAGCATTTTGCACTAATAATAAATTAACTCAAATATTGATTGAAAATGACTATTGCTGGCTTAAAATGAACCACAAATACTGTAGGTTGGTAATTTAAAAACAGACAGAATTACTAGAGGCAACATGTGAAAAAAAGGTGAACTAATATTGTAAGCGAAAACACCCATGGACAACATAATACGAATTGAATTATACAGTTTTCAATATTGTACACATTTTTATACTTGCAAGCATTTCAGAAATAAAAATATAACATTTAAAAGTAACATTTAATTTATAATATATTTTCCTTTCCAAGAATGGGGAGAATAGAGTGACTTGGATATGTTTGCAGCTCTGGAAATAGTGAAGCGCTGTAGACTGAGAAAACAAAAATTGAAATACACAAATAACATTTTTCAGCCCCGATCAAACACACCTGAACCAGCTAATCCAAGGTGTTCAGTGCTTGATAATTACAGACTGGTGTGTTGGAGCAGGTCTATACAATGCTGTGTTCTACCCGAGACAAACTTTCTCTCTCTCTTCTCCTTTACGCAGCTGCTGTTGCAGCTATTAAAAAGTTAAGTTTTGGTTCTTAATGGCAAAGTGATTATATTTCGTTTCGTTTCGTTTCTTTATTAAGTTAATTTAGAAACATGATTGGAACATTTTATGTTTGTTAATTTCAAGTTGTATTTATTATTTTTCTAAATGCCAAGCGGCCAGCACCAGACAGTGAGTTGAGCATATGTTTGATCAGTTTAGCCTTCTCAAATAAACACGATATGGGACCTAAAAAAAAAACTTCATGCATTTCATAATATACATTTAAAAATGTAAGATAAATGTGTGATAAATATAAAACTATTTGTGCTAAAAGTGGAAGCTGAAGCGCGCTTTGAAGGACATGGAGGCGCTAGCGAGATCACTTGCAGTGAGTGGAAAATTAAAATACGGCATCATTTTTCCTCATAAAGGTAAGAGTATACATCGAAGCCGCAAATAGTTTTATTTGTATGCACTCACAATATCAACAAAATGTTTTGCTTTTTAAAATAAAGAAAACAAACAGGGTCTTGATCTTGAGCAGGAACACTTCACAAAAACTGAACCGAAACTCAGCAAATACTTGCTCACTGACATAATAAATATATTTATAGAATGCTATAAAACACTACTTTACAACGAAATAATTCAAATCAAAAATTAAAAACTCTTTCATTAGCCTATGTAATCCATAAAGATGCATTTCTCTCTAAAGGCGCGTCCAGTGAGGAGATACGGGGAGTAAGTGTGGAGCAAAGTGTGGATGATGCGCTGTCCTTGAATGACGATCAACTCGGTTTTGTTTATATTTTGCTTAACTTATAGTTTTAAATGACAGATGTACTATTTATTTATTTTTCTCTGCGACACTTTTCCTACTGTGTTAACAGAAAAATGTCAAACGGATTTAGTATTTTGAAAAGAGGAATAAAAATAGCGAAAAGTCTATTTTGTACAACTTACCTTTTTTCTCTCTCTGTGACACTTTTTTCTATGGAGTTATAAATGTTAAACGAATGACAAGACAAATAAAAATAAATTAACTTTTGTACAACATTTTTATTTTCTCTGTGACACTTTTTTCCCTCAAAGTCAAGTCAAAGTCAACAAATTCAAGACTTGACAAGACGAATAAAATAACAAATACAATTTTGTGCAGACTACACTTTTATTTGTTAGCCTATCTTTCTTTTAGTAGCGGAAATTTAAATGTGAGATTCTGGAAACGAGATCTAAATTTAGCGAGAACGGTCGGGTCAGAAAGAAAATTATTTTAATTAAGCGGACAGCGGGTGAACAAAGAGTGAATAGCGGGAGCGGGTGGGTGAGGGACAAAAAAAAACAGTCCCGCGTAGACCTCTACTTCACATTTCCACTTTATTGAGCAAGCGTGTCAACCGTCCCTTTGCGCCACCTGGTGGTGATTTCGCGAACGACTTTCACATCTGAGTGATTTGTATTTGCCGCTGCGGCATTAACACAACGGTAAGCGCGCGCGGTAATAGGCATTCTGGTTGACTACCTACTGTGCAAAGCTGTTTTATACATGATCAACCTCTGCTTTCTTCTTCTTCTTTTTTTTTTTTTGTTTGTTTGTTTGTTTACTTAAAGCATTAAGTTCCTTTTAGGAGACAAAAGCTAAGTAATTTGTTAGAGTTGGATTTTACTGGCAGCATCATATACAGTATTATGTACAATATAATATGCAGTGTTGCTTGGATTTGTTTCATGAGAGACACGTGGCAGTGAAAACTTGGCCAAAAGAGACCTAGCGCATCTGCTCAAGAGAGAGATAGAAACTTGTGTTATACTGTTTTGTATTTTTTCATTTTGCACTGTTTTAATTGTACATAGCAATGCAGTTATTTTGGCAATACAAATGTAAAAACGTATCGCAATAATAAAGAGACTGTATTGTTTATTTTATGTCAAATTGCACAGGGAATACAAACACTGACTCTGAGATGTGGAAAACAACAGATCACGAGCTGATCGCCTGAACAAAGTGCACACTTCCTTTGAAACAATTACCAGTAAAGACCAATAGGCACCATTACAGTTACCATTAAAACCAATACAATATTTGAATATGGCAACATAATATCGCACTCTTTGATATTTCCATGAATAAATCTCTGACAGAGACCCCTCCCCTCCTCTATCAGCCAATCACTGTGTGCATAGTTAAGCATGCTGACATCATCCATAGCAACGAGGTCAACCCCGCCTTTACTCTTAGCTTAAGACTTCTCTCTGTTCCTTAGTAAAACTTTGTCTCAGCAGCTTTGTGAATAGGTTTTAAGAGAAAACTCTTAGCTAAAATATTTTACTGCTACTTAGGAGAGCTCTTGGTGGTAAGATACAATGTTTTGTGAATATGGGCCCTGTTTTACAAAACTTTAAAAAAAAATCCCATAAATGTGTCATATATCTCTGAAAATGGGGGAATTTCAGCTTTAATGGCACATAGTCAGAATAATTATTTTTCAAATTTTTTGCAGTTTTAAATATAAACTTTTTTTTTTTTTTTTAATTTTACATTTACATTTTCTTTACATTCAAGTTCAAATTAATCAGGTAATAGCTGATTAAACACCTCACTCACAGAATAAATGATGACAGAAAAAAAACTAAAAGTTGTGTTCCTGCATATCTGTTATCTGTTTATCTGCATATTGGTCATTTATTCAGCTGTGGTGTAATGTAGTCATATTTTGTGACTTGTCCATGTCAGACTGTGTCTCCACGTCCTGTGTTTCTCCCCGCCTCCTGTGTCCTTATTTGGAGTTCCTGTCCTCGTTTAGTCTTTATGAGTTAATTAGTCCCCAGCCGTGTGTTATTGTTCCCCACCTGTTTCTGTTCTCCTCCCTTGATTTCCATGTGTTTATGTCCTGTGTTCCCTTTCCTCAGTGTTCCGTCTCAGTCTTTCAATGTGGTTGTTAGTTCCTTGTTTGCTGAAGTTTCTCATTAAAGATAATATTATTAGTATTTCCCCTCGTCTCCTCGCCTCTCTCTCTCCACAACACATACGTGACAGTCCACTAATTAAATAATTTTAACCACAGTTAATTGTAATTTATGTATTTTCTGTAGACTTTCAGACTGCAGTATCACAGAAGAAGGTTATAAAGCTCTGGCTTCAGCTCTGAGATCAAACCCTTCACAACTGATAGAGCTGGATCTCACAGGAAATGATCCTGGACAATCAGGAGTGAAGCAGCTCAGTGATTTACTACAGGATCCGGACTGTCAACTGAAGACACTGAGGTGAGTGTTCTTAAAATAATAGTCTTAAAGTTTTATATTAAGGAGAATTTTTACAATAGACAATTGTAAAAGCTTTGAAAATTGTAAAAGCTTTGAAATGACTAAAGACTTTTCACAAGCTTGTGAAAATAAATCACTATATGGATGTTAATGTCAATGTACATCTACTGTGTCCAGGTTGTTACAAAGTCCTGATGCAGAAGAAGCTTGTAAATATCTGAATGACGTTCTTCACATTAAAAACCCGTTACTCCTGAGAGAACTGAATCTGAGTGGACATGAACTAGGAGACACACAAGTGAATCAGATCGCTGCTCTACTGCAGGATAAACACTGTAAACTCAACATAGTGAAGTGAGTATTGTGTTCATTTATTATGTATATATACAGTATGTTATAGAAATCAGGTGATCAAAACACAGTAATTCACAGTAATCACTAAATGTTAGCATCACGCACTTTGTGTTTGTAAATTATCTCTCTCATGTTTAATATTTTAGGCTGCATGATTGTGGTCTAACAGGGGAAGACTGTTCAGCTCTCGCTAAAGTCCTGATATCAAACCCCAGTCTGAAAGAGCTTGACATGAGCAACAATAATCTGCAGGATTCAGGAGTGAAGAAACTCCAGAATGGATTAGAAAATACAAACTGCACTTTGCAGAAACTCAGGTGAGTTCAATGAACGAATATTTAATTTTAATAATAACATTGTTTTTGTATTAAGGTGATGATACACAGGGCACCTTTTTGAGCAGTGTTGCCAAGCAATGTTGTATTGCAAATTAACTCAAAAGGGAATTGTATATAAAGAATTACAATTAATTATGATTAATTACAATTTTTTTTATATTGGCTGACAGTAATAACTGCAGCAGAATTAAATTGCCATCAACTGATCTATTCGTCCAGCGAACATTCAGTGTAAGATCATATCAACTCTAAGAAAGGATATTTTCGTGGCCACAGAAAATACTTTCCTAAGTATTAATGCATTAGAGCATGTAGTCAAAATAAAGGGACATTAATATGCAAGGCAGAATCAGAAACCCATGTAATTTGTGCACACAACTTTTATTAAAAAGTTAACTAACGCAAACTAGTCTAACAAACAAACATACAATCACTCATACATGGGGAAAGGACAAATGAGAGTTAATGGATGAAACCATCAGGAAACCAGAAAGTGAATCTATGAAAAGAGTCAGTTAACCACCTGAATAAAACCATCATTGCCGTTTATAACGGGGTCTATAACTTGCATTGTATTGTCTATATATTTGCATTGCCTTTGGTCGTTGAACAAGTGTCCGGATGCAGTCTCGGATTAAAGTTCTGATGGTTTGGTGGTGTTGGAGTTCTTCAAGTTCTTCTAGGTTTGAAGGGTGATGAACTCCAAAAGATGTTATTCTGGCTCGGTGGTAATTGGGAGTTTCTTCCTAGGTAGAAAGGGAAAAAGAGCTAAGAAAGAGATCTGCTGAGATCCGAGGAGCTTTGGTTGAATGGAAAGTCAAGGCTGCAAGGCATGGCACAAAACTTAAGGGTCGCTGAGGAGCTCACATCCTTCTCATCCTCTTAGGATCTAATAGAACTGCAGACTGTAGGGGCGTCACTGATGTGAGAGCTTTATCTGCTATACAGGTCACACCTCTGGGGTGTCAAAGAGCCAATGGTGTCTTGAACTTTTGGAGGGAAAGTTTTACGACTCTTTGTCTCTGAACATGGTAATTTGTATAGGTAGTTCGCCTGGTTAATGCACAAACTACTAAAGATTCGGTAACACTTTATTTTAAGGTCTCTTAACTAGTTGCTAATTAGCATGCATATTACCAGAATATTAGCCATTTATTAGTAGTAATTAAGCACATATTAATGCCTTATTCTACATGACCTTATTCTACATCCCTAATCCTACCCAATACCTAAACTTAACAACTACCTTACTAACTATTAATAAGCAGCAAATTAGGAATTTATTGAGGGAAAAGTCGTAGTTAATAATTAATAAGTGTTCCCTATTCTAAAGTGTTACCAAAGATTCTTAGGACACTAATATGTTGTATCAACATGTAATATTCACTCTCAATTAGATCATCCGAAGATGAATTGATAGAGACCAAACATGGTACGAGTGAGGTGATCTTAACTAGTGATCTATCGTAAGCATGCATAAAACTACCCTACAAAGGCAAAAGACCTTAACTCGCTAGAGTGTGCAACTGAGGAAAATGACTTTAAAGTTTTTTACTTGTCCATCCAAATTAATTATAGGTAGGCCACTGGAAATTTGGCAATTAGATGTTTTAGTAATGAAAACCCTATTTTGAAGTTAATGTACTCTGCCTTTGCATTGTCTGCAAAAAGTGAGAAGTCACACCAAGCCAAAAAACAGTAACTTTCACATTATCAATATTTGGTTGCTGATCACCATTTACAAAATCGTTATAGTAACACCTGTATAAAATCTAGTGATCGTGGGCTATCTCATATGGCTATTGCATAAAATGTGACTGTATTATTTATTTTTTTTGACCGTGACTAGCAGACTAAAAGTTTAACATGTGAGTGGATACCGTTATGCAAACAATTTATTTGCTATGCTCAGTAACGTCAAATAATGCTAGACATAGCATAATTACTTATATTGACTTGAATGAAATAGCCTAACCTAAAATGTGGATTGTGGATTGATGTGAACGCCAGCGAGCAGAAATAATGTTCAGAAATGCGTGTGGATTAAACATCTCCGACAACGTTCAGCACCATGGATTGATTTTATCGGGTTAAAAGAAAAGGTAGGATATGGATTTAATTGTGAACTGTTAGGCTACTGATTTTATGATTGATCATGCTACATGCTATGGTATTGAAGTACACATGCATCCAACTAGAAGTGACAGCCTGATGATAATCTGCATTACAAAAAAAAAAAAATCTTTAAAGGTTATTCACGATTATGTATTGCTGCCAAGGTGTCTAGTCTTTATAGTGCTTTGTTATATGGAGCTGTTGGGTAGAACGCGATCTAATTATTTTCTCTACACCGTAATTAAAATGCAGCAGACTTTAATGGACAGTAAAAAAATTTAAAAAAAGGCAGAATGCCGTAACTCATTTTGAGCTTTTCAAAACAAAGCAAAAGAACCGTAACTGGTGTTATACAGTGTTCTGCCTTGGTTTCTCTGGGACTTTTTGAAGTTACGGTTGAGACGACCCATTAATTTCTCAGAAAAACAAAAAAATTGACTCAAGATACTTATGCACATGATAAAGGATGTCTTGAATGTCCCAAAAATATCAATAACTCATTTTCGACAAAAATCGAAGTTACGGTCTTTTGCCTTTGCACAGCAAAATACACAAGAACATATACAAGAACAGTAATAATATACACAATGATCTAAAGGATATGTGTGTTCATTCAAAGAAAGGTTTTTCTATGAATTAATTAGAGAAGAGTCCATTTTTATGGCATAATGTCTTTCCTATAGGAAAAAGGTAGTGAGAGTTGCTCTGCCTGCATTCCTTTGAGCAATAAAACTAGTATTATCAGATGGGTTGCCATGGAACCAGAGGCCTGTTCTACCTTACTTACGCCTGTTTCACACATGCTCCGTTTGCAGCGCGTATGCGGTCCGTGTGCGTTACTAATGCGGCGCATAAGCAGCACGGACTCATTGTGCTTTCACACAGGACGCGTTTGCAGTCCGCTGATCCGCGGCTGTTTACCACAGACACAACATTTATCCATTATTTTGATTTCAAATCCAAACATTGTTAGCATACTTAAAAGAGGATCACTACAATGCTGAAAAAGCACTTTATCACAGTACAGTTACAATCTTTCATAGACGTATTAAACTCAATTAATTAACGTATTAAATGCATTTGGCTATAGATTTGTATATTAAGTTGCTCAAGCAAGTGGAAACACATTTAACACTAGAACTGCCACGGGGTAAATTTGACCCGTAGCTGTTTTTCAAATGTACATAACAGATTTTCAACAAAACATTTCAAGTCTGCCAATCATTGACTTTTACTAAAATTATGTAATTTACAACCCAATATTTTGAAAAATTATTTAGATGAAACCAGATCAAAAAACGGAGCATTTATTTATTTATTTATTTTTAAGCGCAGAGCGGGTCAAATTTACCCGCTATATAATGCATGTATTTTAGCGCTGTCATTTTCTTGCCGCTTATGTTTTAACATTGCACATTTCTAGGCAACGCCTTTCACTCACAGATTTAGCGGTTATCAGTTTCATAAATAGTCAAAATGACTAAAAGAAGGCGATTTATGGAAGGTCGGTATTAGAAACACTAAATGCCATGAGTGATTGAGAGTCTGATGTAAGTTATGCGTCCTGGGTCGGCTTAGCATCTGGCGGCTCATCTGACAGCGATCCAGACATCATATTTAGATGTTTTAGCCTAACGTTACTCATAATTGGTCAAACTTTGGTTTTATTATTTCATTTTTGTCTTGCTATATCGTTTAATGTTCGCTGCGTATGGTGCTGCTATTTATTCTACTCTGGTCATTTCCTGAAGAAGAAAAAATCCGATCTATGATGTAAAGAATAATTTATTTATTTTATTTTTTTTGATTACCCAAAGCTAGGTAACTAGTTATAATATAGCTGGGGACTACTTTCAGGCGCTGCGTAATATCACTGCGCCTGCTGCGGCCATGTTACGGCAGCAAAGTTCCTTGATTATTACGCCGGACTGGGAGTATAGTTCCTAATCATATATGCCTAGAAAATCGCAACTTTTCATTTTCCGCCAATCTTAGAACACGATATAACTACAGAAGAGTCAGGCTTTAAATAGGAAAACTATCGAAACTCTTTGATCATTTTTGAACGTGATGCTACTGGTCTAATTGGATTCAATGATCTATGCTAAGCTATGCTAAAAGTGCTATCGCCAGATCCGGAGATCGGCTGAATGGATTCAAAAATGGTAAAACTCAACTTATTAACTCTGGGGGAGTTGGAGAATGAGCCTATTTCCAAAAAAAAGTGGAGTGTTCCTTTAAAGTTACCACAATGTGTATCCGATATGAATAAACAACGTCATCAAATTATAATTGAAAGGATTGTTATTGCCGCATTTTACAAACTTATATGAATCTACAGTTTTGATAGTACTTATGTGTATTTAAATGTCTGAAGCCTAAAATAAATATTGTGTGGCTGAAAACACTGCTTAGTTGAGATATATGACAATCACTGAGCGCATCTGTTTCTGTCTCAGTGTACGCCAAAGCACAAAAGCACATTTGAATCTGGCAGAAATGTAACGTCACTGTGTACTTTAAATCCCATGTGGGACCGTAATCCCAATGGCACACAACTAATGATGTCATAATAACGATCTCACAATAAAAATAAAAATAAAAATAAATAAATATATATTGTACAATTAATAATTCTGCGAAAGAGCCCCTATATTAAAAAGGTCAAATGCAATTTATTCAAATCTCTTTACTGTAGACTTTCAGACTGCAGTATCACAGAAGAAGGTTATAAAGCTCTGGCTTCAGCTCTGAGATCAAACCCTTCACACCTGATAGAGCTGGATCTCACAGGAAATGATCCTGGACCATCAGGAGTGAAGGAGCTCAATGATTTAAAACAGGATCCAAACTATTCACTGAAAACTCTAAGGTGAGCCATGATTAAATAATACAATGACATGCTGTTGCATTAATGCACATTATTATTTCACTAATGCAATCTGTTGCATTAAAGTAAATTCAAGATAAACAATTTCTCATTTCCTATCAGAACCAGATGCTATTTGTGTTACACCAAGTTTAGTTGAATTGAATCCTGCTTCATCTTCTCTTCTGCAGGTTTTTGGGTCCTGATGCAGATGAAGCCTGTCAGTATGTGAATAGTGTTCTGGGTGTAAACCTGTTACTGCTGAGAGATCTGAATCTGAGTGAAAGTAAACTAGGACATGATGGATTAAAGAAACTTGCTAAGATATTGCAGGATAAACACTGTAAACTCAACACACTGATGTAAGTTTTATCATTATTATGACAATTTTAATACTTACAAACTTGCTGCTGGATGTGTTGTATGTATTGTTTACCAGAGAATGTTGACTTTTAACTAACAACTAACTCTCTGTAAATATTTAGTTGAAACTGTAACTGTGTTTCCTGTACACAGTCTGAATAGCAGCGATATCACAGAAGAAGATTGTCGTGTTCTGACTTCAGCTTTAAATTCAAACCCTTCAAATCTGACAGAACTGAATCTGAGCGGGACTAAACTCAAAAACTCAGGAATGAAGATCTTCTCAACTCTGTTTAAGAATCAACAGTGTAGACTGAAAAAGCTGAAGTAAGTATTTTAGTCAATGTGTAAAACAAAGGCAAACTACTGAAAAATACTTTTATCATGAAATTCTCATATTGGTGGAGTAAAGTAGTAGTAGCCAAATCTACTAGTTGCATAATTATATGTATAGCTTATTTGTATACTTCCTTCTACAGGTTTAATTGCATCTTTATTACAGAAGAAGGTTGTGCTGCTCTGACTTCAGCATTTAATTCAAATACTTCAAACCTGATAGAGCTGGATCTGAGTGGAAATAAACTAGGAAACTCTGGAGTGACTGAAATCTCCACTTTACTGGGAAACTCTCAGTGTACACTGCAGATACTCAGGTTAGGTTTTGGTGAATTTAAACATGAATTGAAAATTTCTGTCAGTAATGTCACCTTTGTACAGAAAACAAGTTAGTATGCATCTGTCTTGATGAAACATTTAATAAATATTGACAAATGCACATTTGGAGAGCTGAGAATTCTAAATATATAAATATTGTAATCTAAAAAATGAAATCTTGTTTTTACTAAATGAGTAACAGCATTTAAGACTTTATTTTGTTGCTTTTCTTTTTTGCCTCTAGGCTTTCAGACTGCAGTATCACTGAAGAAGGTTATAAAGCTCTGGCTTCAGCTCTGAGATCAAACCCTTCACACCTGATAGAGCTGGATCTCATAGGAAATGATCCTGGACAATCAGGAGTGAAGCAGCTCGATGATTTACTACAGGACTCAAACTATAATCTAAAACTGAGGTGAGATGTGATGAAATAATGCAAAATAAATTATGTAGCAAGTTCATTATTTGTAGAAATGTTATTTCTGTAATAAAGTGTTTCATGACAGTTTAACACAATTTAAAACTGTTTACCATCTGAGCCAGATGCTGCTTTTCATTACCTCAAGTTTAGTTTAATTAAATCCTGCTTCATCTTCCCTTCTGCAGTCTTTTGGGTCCTGCTGCAGATGAAGCCTGTCAGTATGTGACTGGAATTGTGGGTAAAAACCCGTTACTCCTGAGAGAACTGAATCTGAGTGAACATGAACTAGGAGACACACGAATGAATCAGATCACTGCTCTACTGCAGGATAAACACTGTAAACTCCACACACTAATGTGAGTATTTCACATGGTTTAATACTTTATAAAATACACTTAAAGTATAATATTGTTTGATATTTCATTTTCTAAATACTGGCATTGTGGTTCTTTTTTAGAGGACTAAGATTAGTTGAACCATCATATAGATTTATCATTTTTTAGTTATTAAGTGTGTGTTGTAAATGAAATAATCTGAAGAATGTTTCCAGTCTTTTTGTTTTTTGTTTTCCCTCTCACTCTCTCTTCTGCTCTGCAGACTGAAGAATAACAGTATTACAGCAGAAGGTTGTGCTGCTCTGACTTCAGCATTTAATGTAAACCCTTCAAACCTGATAGAGCTGGATCTGAGTGGAAATGAACTTGGAAACTCAGGAATACAGAAGATCTGTCCTCTGTTGAAAAGCACAGAATGCAAATTGGAAAAACTAAAGTGTGTATTTTCATTAATGTACATTTCTACATTTGAATTTATAGTGTTAATTTGATTAGATTACCTGAAAAAAAATGAAACCTGGAGGCTGTAATTTCAGTTACTGTCTGTACTCACCTTAGTTCCCTTTCAGTCGGTCACTCCGAGTCACGTCGGATGACCGACGAATTGGGATCTTGCCAGAGAGACCAATCCACTTCGAGTGTAACTAAACGAGCCAATGGACATTGGCATGCGATCATTGCATCCAGCTGCTGCTGATCACAGCGTGAGTATAAGAGGCAGCGGGTGCACCGCATTAATTCATCCTTTCGCTTCGGAGCCGAGCGACGGTGAATCACTGCTGCTCTCCTATCCTGCGAGTGAGAAGAGAGAGTGCGGGCGTTACAGTGCAGCAGCGGTGGTCGCGGTCTCACGGGAGAAAGAGATCGATTCCCGTGAAGACAGTCACACTAGGAGTGTGTGGTGGCCAGCTCCCCTGCGTGCTTCAGCACTTAATAAAGAGCAAATTTCTCTAAAAGAGCAACACGGGTGATCGCGTCTTTTTAAAGATGTCTTATCACCCGTGCGTTTCTGGGTGTGGTCGTTTCCTGGCACCTCAGGACGGTCACGATCGCTGCCTCATGTGTCTGGGCATTCAGCACGCTGAGGAAGCTTTCGTGGATGGTTCATGTTCTTCTTGTGGGGACATGACCATCTCGGAGTTGCATAATAGACTCCGCTATGTCAAACATGGTGGGGTCCCTTTGCCTCTGCCGCAATCCAGCATTCGTTCCCGGGGCGGCGCTGTATCCGGTGGAGTCAAAGGTGATCTGAGGGTGACAGTAAGGGCTTCCCCAAGAGGAGTTGCTCACCCCTCAAGCACTCCGCAGCCGGTGGAGCTGCCGAAGGAGCGTGCTGGGCCCTCTGCTGGACAGAGTGCACCACGCGTTTCCTTCGTTGCCCCCTCTGACGAACAGATGTCGATCGCTGCATTGGAGGGTGAGTTGCTCTCTGGGGATGACGACTCGGCTGCATTGCCCCCTTCAGGTGTGGTAGCGTTGTCCGAGCCAGACCCAGAGATGACGGCTATGCTTTCCCAGGCCGCCGAGAATGTCGGGCTCGTGTGGAATCCTCCACCGCGTCCCGATCCTTCGAGGCTGGAGGAGTGGTTTCTCGGTGGGGGTCGCACTGGTTCTCAGCGCCCCCCTCCGGTGCCATTCTTTCCGGAAGTGCATGAGGAGCTTACAAGATCGTGGAAGGCACTTTTTACTGCCCGAAACAAATCTTGTGGCTCCTCCGCTCTCAACACCCTCGATGGTGGGGCCGCTTTAGGGTATGCTGGCATCCCCTCGGTGGAGCGGTCTATGGCCATGCAACTATGTCCAACAGCCGCTACCACTCTGCGGGGTGACCCGTGTCTCCCCTCGCGGGCCTGTAAGTATTCGTCAGGTCTAACTGGCAGTGCTTATAGAGCCTGTGGGGAGGCGGCTTCTGCCCTTCACGCCATGGCGTTACTGCAGGACCACCAGGCCAAAGCCCTGAAAGACCTGCACGAGGGTGGTCATGACCTGGCGGTTCTACATGAGCTGCGTGCTGCGACGGATCTCGCGCTTCGAGCGACGAAGGTGACCGCACAGTCTCTGGGTCGTGCGATGTCCACGTTAGTGGTCCAGGAGCGCCATCTCTGGCTGTGTCTTGCTGACATGAAGGAGCAGGAGAAGGTACAGTTCCTGAATGCTCCCGTGTCGCTGACCGGCCTTTTCGGCGACGCTGTCGAGAGCTTTGCCCAGCAGTTCTCGGCAGTCCAAAAGCAGACTGAGGCGATCAAACACATCATGCGCCGGAGGAAATCTGCTGCTTCCACTCCGGCTGCAGCCCCTCAGCCTGCTCGTCGCCGTGGGCGCCCCCCTTCGGCTGCCCCCGCTCCCGCGCAGCCGCAGCAGCCTTCTACCAGGCAGCGTCGTGGAGCCGGTCACAGGCTGGACGCCCAGCCCCTCCAGGCCCCCGCCAAACCTGGTGGCAAGCACAAGTGCAAGAGGCCCTGAGACGGGCGACCCAGAGATGGTGGAGACTGCTTGTCGGGAGATGGTGACCGCACCACTCCCTCCCCCGGAGGAGGGCCGGGTGGAGAATCTTTTGTTTCGTTTTGTTTTTGTTCCGCCACTGGCCCAGCAGCCAGCGGTACTCAAAACATCAATAAAAGAGCAGTTTTCTCAGTCTCTGGGTCTCAAGAGGAGGAGAGTGGTGAACCGTGCATCACGGGATCACTTCCCCTCTCTCACCAGCAGGCAGCAGTGGGTTGCCCAAGAGCACCCCTCCTGCCCATTTGTGGAACCAGGTAAGAGCGGTAGCACTCGAGTCCCTGCTTCAAGTCATCACACGCCAGGCTGTCACAAGCCTCAAGCCGGGTTCCTGTGTTTCCTCCCTCACGAGGAGGAATCAGGTGAGTGTTACACTGCACACCCAGACCCCGCCCCGCCCCTCACCATCACAGGCCAAGCCGTCACAGGCTCCGGGCCGGGTCCCTGTGTTCCACCTCGCTGCCCCACCGTGGGTATGTCGGTGGCCCCGTTGGTCCCGCTGGTACGGTCTCTCGGAGCCTGGCTAGCACTCCCCAGTCCGTCTCGGTGGCTCCTGCGGACCATCAGACTCGGCTACGCGATTCAGTTCGCCCGGCGTCCCCCCAAGTTCGGGGGCATCCGGTTCACTTAAGTCAAGGCCGTCGATGCCCCTGTGTTGCGTGCGGAAATTGCAGTCCTGCTGGCGAAGGACACCATAGAGCCGGTCCCTGCAGCCGATATGAGGTCGGGTTTTTACAGCCCTTACTTCATTGTGCCCAAGAAAAGCGGTGGGTTACGACCGATCTTGGATCTGCGAGTTTTAAACAAGATGCCGTTCAAGATGTTGACGCAGAAACGCATTTTGGGGTGCGTCCGTCCCCTAGATTGGTTTGCAGCAATCGACCTGAAGGACGCATACTTTCATGTCTCGATTCTCCCGCGACACAGGCCATTCCTGCGATTCGCGTTTGAGGGTCGGGTGTACCAGTACAAGGTCCTGCCCTTCGGGCTGTCCCTTTCGCCTCGCGTCTTCACCAAAGTCACAGAGGCGGCCCTTGTTCCCCTGAGAGAACGGGGTGTGCGCGTCCTCAACTACCTCGACGACTGGCTCATACTTGCACAGTCTCGAGAGCAGTTGTGCGCACACAGGGACCTGGTGCTCAGGCACCTCAGCCAGTTGGGTCTTCGGGTCAACTGGGAAAAGAGCAAACTCGTGCCAACACAGAGAATCTCTTTTCTCGGCATGGAGTTGGATTCGGTCAACCAGACAGCACGCCTCACCCAGGAACGTGCTCAGTCAGTGCTGAACTGCCTCAAGACTTTATCAGGCAGGACGGCGGTCCCACTGAAACTCTTTCAGAGGCTTCTGGGGCATATGGCTGCAGCTGTGGCGATAGTTCCGCTCAGTCTGCTCCATATGAGACCGCTTCAGCACTGGCTCCATGGCCAAGTCCCGAGGTGGGCGTGGAAACGCGGTACTCACCGGGCTCAGATTACACCGGCCTGCCGCAAAACCTTCAGCCCGTGGACAGATCCCTCGTTCCTTCGGGCAGGAGTGCCCCTGGAGCAGGTATCCAGGCATGCTGTGGTATTCACGGATGCCTCAGCCACCGGCTGGGGAGCCACGTACAACGGGCACGCAGTGTCAGGGGTGTGGTCGGGTCCCCAACTGCGTTGGCATATCAATTGCCTTGAGCCGCCTCAGAGGGTGCCTTCGGGGCAAGGACATTCTGGTCCGTACGGACAACACTGCGACTGTTGCATATATCAACCGGCAAGGTGGTTTACGCTCCCGTCGCATGTTGCAACTCGCCCGCCACCTCTTCCTCTGGAGTCAGAAGCATCTGAGGTCCCTTCGTGCCATCCACATCCCAGGAGTGTTCAATCAGGTGGCCGACGAGCTGTCTCGAGCGGCACTCCCCGGGGAGTGGAGACTCCATCCCCAGGCGGTCCAGCTGATTTGGAGTCGGTTCGGAGTTGCTCAGGTAGACCTGTTTGCATCTCCAGAAACCACCCACTGCCAGTGGTTCTACTCCCTGTCCGAGGCAACTCTCGGCACGGACGCACTGGCACACAGCTGGCCCCAGGGCCTGCGCAAATATGGGTTCCCCCCAGTGAGCCTGCTAGCACAGACACTGTGCAAGATCAGGGAGGACGAGGAGCAGGTCTTGTTAGTGGCTCCGTATTGGCCCAACAGGACCTGGTTACGGGGAACTCATGCTCCTCGCGACAGCCCCTCCCTGGCCGATTCCTCTGAGGAAGGATCTGCTTTATCAGAGACAGGGCACCCTCTGGCACCCATGTCCAGACTTGTGGAAACTCCATGTGTGGTCCCTGGACGGGACGCGGAGGTTCTAGGTGATCTGCCCCAGGAGGTAGCTCTCACTATCGCTTCAGCACGAGCACCGTCCACGAGACGGGCCTATGCGTGGTGTTCCTCTCACCGTAAGGACCCCCGGAGATTTTCGATCAGAGCCGTGCTTTCCTTTTTGCAACAAGGGTTGGAGCGTAGGCTGTCCCCCTCCACCCTTAAGGTTTATGTTGCTGCTATTTCCGCTCACCACGACCCCGTAGAGGGGAGGTCGGTGGGGAAGCACGATCTGGTTGTCAGGTTTCTTAGGGGGGCCAGGAGGTTAAACCCTCCTAGGCCTCCCTCCCTACCCTCTTGGGATTTGGCATTAGTGCTAAGAGCCCTACAAATTGCCCCCTTCGAGCCTGTGCAGTCAGTTGAGTTGAAGTTTTTCTCTATGAAAACCCTACTCCTGACTGCGTTGGCCTCGATCAAGAGGGTGGGGGACCTGCAGGCATTTTCGGTCGACGAATTGTGCCTTGAGTTTGAGCCGGCTGACTCCAGTGCAACACTGAGGCCCCGGCCCGGCTATGTGCCCAAGGTTCCTACCACTCCCTTCAGGGACCAGGTAGTGAACCTGCAAGCGCTGCCCCTGGAGGAGGCAAATCCAGCCCTAGCTTTGCTCTGTCCTGTACGTGCACTGTGACAGTAAGTGGATAGAACTCAGAGCTTCAGGACCTCAGAACAGCTCTTTGTCTGTTACGGAGGACAGCAGAAGGGGAAGGCTGTCTCCAAGCAGAAGATGGCCCACTGGATAGTGGATGCCATCACCTTGGCCTATGAAGCACAAGGTGTGCCCTGCCCGCTCAGGTTGCATGCTCACTCCACTAGGGGTGTCGCATCGTCCTGGGCGCTGGCTCGTGGTGCCTCGCTAGCAGACATCTGTAGAGCTGCGGGTTGGGCGACTCCTAACACGTTCGCTAGGTTTTATAGCCTACGTGTCGAACCGGTTTCCTCCTGTGTTCTCACCTCAAACGGGTAGTGGCACTGAGAGGCCTGGCTCAGAGTCGGCTTGCGGCGTACTTTCGCCTAATTCTCCAGAGAGTTCCTTAACAAGGCAAACCCTGTCGAGTCCTCCAGCACTCCGGCGTCCGGACGTGGCGGAGCGTCCGGCGCCAGGCCTTTCAGCTAATGAATTCTTGAAATCTGATGTGAGACTAGTGCCCATATGAGAGACCCTGCCGGGATCCCATATATGTATTCCATGGTATGCTTATTAGAGCCGTGTTTCCCCTAGCAGACCACATTCTGCCATCTCTAATGATGCAGCCTGTGCCATCTCAGAGACTTCCATGTGCAATAGGGCCCTACGGGGTTACTTCACATGTCTAAATGCCACTTAACCCCCTCTGGGAGGAGGTGTCTCCGCAGTGTGTCTCTTCCAAACGGAAGTGCACGCTTCCAAGTGTTATCCAAGTCCTACTGTCTGGGTTGCCCAAGGAACAACAGTAGTTGACCTTCTCTGTGTAGAGCCCGGTCCTATCGTCTGCCTTATAGGAAGGATTAGGAGGCCTACACAGGGCACTGGAAGAGGCAGCTCCTGTGGCGTTTTGGTAGGGATCCCAATTCGTTGGTCATCCGATGTGACTCGGAGTGACTGACTGAAAGGGAACGTCTCGGTTACGTATGTAACCCTCGTTCCCTGAAGAAGGGAACGGAGACGTCACGTCCCGTCGCCACAGTCGCTGTACCACCGCTGAGCGGCCGGGTCACCGGCTCGGCTCCTCAGCAAAAGCCTGAATTAATGCGGTGCACCCGCTGCCTCTTATACTCACGCTGTGATCAGCGGCAGCTGGATGCAATGATCGCATGCCAATGTCCATTGGCTCGTTTAGTTACACTCGAAGTGGATTGGTCTCTCTGGCAAGATCCCAATTCGTCGGTCATCCGACGTGACGTCTCCGTTCCCTTCTTCAGGGAACGAGGGTTACATACATAACCGAGACGTTTCACTTTCACTTAGACTAATATTTCTAATATTTTTTATTAATGTCTCCTTTTGTGTTTTTGAAAAAAAAAAAAAAAACACGGGTGAATGAATAATCACAATTTTCTTTGTTGGGCAAATAGTTTGTTTAGTAAGATGTTAGCATTAAATCATTTGGTTCAATGCATGTATTTTCCAATTTAAAATGCTATTATATTAGCAAACACTTTTGCACGCTCTATGGAAATAATTTGTATAACTTGTTGTTCATTTCTCTAACTATTATTTATCATCACAATATTAGTTTGAACTTGTGTTCTTTGAAGTGTTCTTTATTTTGTTTACTTAGCACAGAACATGTAATATCTAACAGCTTCTTTCATATACAGAGTTTCAGACTGCAGCATCACTGAAGAAGGTTATAAAGCTCTGGCTTCAGCTCTGAGATCAAACCCTTCACACCTGATAGAGCTGTATCTCACAGGAAATGATCCTGGACCATCAGGAGTGAAGCAGCTCAGTGATTTACTCCAGGATGGACACTATAAATTGAAGACCATCAGGTGATTAAAACCTTCAAACACTTGTAAATTTCAAATAACCTTTCTGGAACCATGCTGCAACAACAATCAGTTGACAAGCTGTATCTTGTTTTGATCCAGTGTTTAATTAATCACATTATATGCCATATGGAAGATTATAACTGTCAGAAACATGCATTTCTTTGCATTAGCAAGTAAAAGCCCTTTTAGTATCATTTTTAAAATGCCTTCATTCAAGTTGTTGTAAACGTATCTTTTTGCAGTGAGATCTTTACTGATTTTTAAGGTAAACATAACTTTTATATTAGTAATATTTCAAGATGAACACTTACTGGGCTAAAGCAATATAAGTTTGCTTAATTATTTACACATCGTTTTTTTTTTTTTTATGCAAATTATGTATGAAATATGAAACATCAGAACTTTGAGGGACGTTTATTTGTTTATCTCTGAATCCCACCCAAAAAAAAAGGAGGAAAAAAGAGCTTTGATAATAAAATTGAAATATAATTTCACTAAGACACATTATTGGGACATATAGAATGACAACTGATATTTATGTGTTTTTTTACGTAAGTAGTCTTCTATACTGTTATAAAGATCTCACTGAATTATATTATAAGCTTTTAAAATTTCATCAATATAAATATCAGGCCATATAAATATCAGCAGCTGCACCAAATTTTATATTTTCTGTTTGGGTCTCTGCTTTTCCCTCCTTTTAACAACAACAAAAATGTTATGTTTACACTTGCTAATATCATGTTCTCTTTAAACCAGAGGTTCCCAATTCCATGTCTTTGTTGTTTAACACACCTGATTCAGATCATCAGCATGAACTGTGTTCCGATTGATATGATCCTTACACAGTGTTCACTGCTCACTAAGCACGGGAAATCCATTGAAGTTTACTTCACTTCGGAACATTCATTCACAGATTTGCACTACGGCACTGCCTGCAGCGTCTTCACACACAGACAAAACTTACTAGAGAAGTGTGAAGTGTGAGATAATATAACTCTGTAAATAAAAACAATTTAAATTTACGTCTCGCACACTTTAGTCCCATTTAAATGGAACGTATATGCTCGCTTCGAACTGGAATCATGGCGGAATATCCTGTGATGTCCACTTTTATTTGTTCAAATAGAACAAATGTCTGAAGTAATAAGATACACACAAAATGTGCAGAGCGGGGAGACGCGAGAACTGGAATCGGGAACTGCTGCTGAACGAAGTTTAAAAAAACCGAGTAACATTTAAATTGAGCTAGGAACAAATACAAACCAAATGGAACCTCACACTATTATACTAACTATGGAAACATAAACAGGATGGGAGCAGCAAACGGTATAAAATTACAACAAGATTATCTAATCTAAAATCCATCTTCTACTTCCTGTAGGTTTTTGAAAAGTCCTGCTGCAGAGGAAGCGTGTGACTATCTTACTAAAGTTCTGGGTAAAAGTCCATTATTACTGACAGAACTGGATCTGAGTGAAGATAAATTAGGAGACCTGGATTGGGAGAAGCTCTCTGCTCTTTTGATGGACTCTCATAGCAAAATGGAGAAAATTAAGTGAGTGAACATGATTTTATAGGCAAGGTTATTCATATACAACATGTATGCAAATTCAAAGTGCTATACAAAAAAAGTGATTAACAATTTTCATAAAAGGTGAATAAGAAATGTAAAACATATTTTAAACAAAATAAGAGAAAAATACAGAAATAAAATCTCAGTACATGCAGCACAGTGCTCAGGTAATACACTGCTAAACAGTGTTTATAGTCTTGATTTGAATGTGCCGTTTTATTCATTTATCATATCCTCACTCTATCTCCTCACTCTATTCAGTACTTGGCCACTGAATAAATTAACAGGCAATAATACTATAAAAGCAGTTCTAACTGTACATGGAATTCAGTGTTAGTGTCACAATCCCCATCTCCAGTCACTAATCCTGTCACTGTTACACACTACATTTCCCATAATCCTCTCTGGTCATCACCTGCACACCATTCACAATCAACACACCTGTCTGCCATTACCCTCATCTACAGATCTGTTTAAACTAGCACAGCACATGCAAGGACTGTCTGGTCTCGTCGTTGTTTTATTGTAAAGACTTACCAGACTACCTTACCTGTCTTCTGCTACAGCCTTGACTCCCTATCATCCACTATGCTACCCTGCACCTGCAAAGAGCATATGACAGTTATTATCTCAGCCAAGTCACCTAAGAATTATATGAACTGGACACTCACCTACTTGCACTGTTGCTTCATATACATCCTTTAAATAAAGGCTTTGTATGAACGTTACCCAAGTTGTCCTCTTCCTCAGTTGGTGTGAAAGTTAGGACCTGAGTGTGATGTTCTGGTTCTGGTCATAATCCTGGAAGCATTGTGTTCTGTATGAGCTGCAGCTGTCTAATGGTCTTTTTGGGAAGGCAGGTGATTGTAAGTGAGGTGATTGTAGTTCATTTTGCTAGTGATGAAAGCATGAAACAGTTTTAAAGTTGGTGTGGGATATAAAAATCATCTATGTCTTGCTGTACTTTTGATATGATAGTTTGGTGATTTAGTTATTACTTGACGTGACTACTGAAATCCTAAATCCCACCTATATTCTTGACTTGATATTTTGTTTTGTGATCCTTAAAATTCTGGGTTTACAGAAGTTTTGGGTTAACCTTGAGAATTTCATCCTTTTTGCCAAATACAATAACCACTGTTTTTCTCGGTTATTTAAAGGAAGAATCGGTGCATCCAACTGTTACTTTGATCAATACACTTGCACAGGTGACTGTAGTCACTGGGTGATAGACTTGTCTATCGATCTGATCTGGATGTCATCTGCATAGCTGTGATGATCAGTTTGGTTCTTTTTATTATTTTGCCTAGTGAAACTATAAACAAGTTAAACAGGAACAGTGCAAGAATCAAGCCTTGTGGAACTTTCTATTCAGATTTATGGTCGCCGGTGTTCACACAGTAACCCCTCTCTTCTAACTATGACCTGAACTTTATGATTATTTTCTTAAAGCCCGGCATATATAACATAAATGCATATATAATATATGTAGCTTCCTAAAAGCAATATATTATATTATATTATACATTATAACTTCTTTATTGATAAAGACTATCATCCATCTGTGGGTAAACATACTGTATAAAGACCTGTTGATCTAATTTGTGTGTTAAATAAAATATATATATTTTTTTTTTTTTTTTTTTTTTTGCGTTTAGGCTGAATAATTGTAAGCTGACAGAGAAAAGCTGTTCAGTTCTAGCTACTGTTCTGTCCTCCAAACCCATACTGAAAGAGATGAACCTGAACAACAGCCGTCTGCTGGACTCAGGAGTCAAAGAGATCTGTGAGGGACTGAAGAATCCTGTGTGTGAGCTGAAGATACTCAAGTGAGTACATTTCACCATCAGTTACACTCAACACAACAGAAATCACAAAATATGTTATATATTTATTAAATCTTATATTAAACTGCAAGGAGTGGACAAAATATAAAATTAACTATGCTGGTCAGTGCTGGTAATTTAACATATTGAGCATTTCTTTTGTGGGAGATCTCCAACCCATTCGACATATTTGTTAAAGGCTGGAGAAAAAAATACATTAATGATCAAATTGCGTTGGTAATCTGCTGGTTTCTCTGGTGCTGCTTAACTCTCAACACCTCTGCTTCCTACAATAATGGTACAGTTATATATCCATAATATAGATTTTTTTATTATTATTTTCAGGCTCAGTAACTGTGATCTAAATGAGGAAAGCTGTTCAGCTCTCACTTCAGTTCTCAGTTCAGACTTAAGTTGTCTGAGGGATCTTGATATGAGCAACAATAATCTACAGGATTCAGGAGTGAAGCTGCTCTCTGATGGACTGAAAGAGAACTGTAAACTAGAGAAACTCAGGTGAGTTGATGCCTGACATACTAAAGGTCCTTTTTTTAATAACTTTTGGACCACTAATCCTATCTGAATGCTTTAAAAAGTGTCGTAAAGCAGAGATACTCCGGAGATATGGCATTTGTCTCAGTTGGATATTCAAAGGCTCCGTAGCTTACGTGATTACGTCATCACATTTTGACAACATTGATTGGTCAGAAGAAACCAATGCATTTTGTCCCTCTGAGCCAAACAGGAACGATTGTTGACGCTAAGTCCCACCCCTATGTCCAGATTGGTTCAAACTGTAACATATTCAACCAATAAACACAGGTTTTGGTCTTTTGAACCATTGTTTAGCGTGTTTCTATGGGAATTTGAGCACACGCAAAGTTAAAGTAAAGTGTGTCATGCATGCATACACAAAATAACACATTTGCATGAGAGCACTCTCTGAAAAAGCCCAGAAAAACACAGGACAGAGCACTTTGGCATAAAATAAACCAAAAGCAAGGATGAAAAAGTGGTACATATTGGATAAAGCACTGGCATTTAGGTATTTGCATTGCGAGGCGATGTCCCAGTAAAATCAATTCTGACGCAGATTGCAGCCAGCGGTTTGATCCATTTGGCTGTTTTATTATGTAAATAATACTTATATAGTTCAGAAAGATCATAAAATTCTGGAAATTCGTTAATTCTTAGAGAAAACATAGGGAAAACTGGGACTTTATATTAGCTAGACTGAAACTTCAAGTTCTCCTGTTTATAATGATATATGGCACTTGATGCTGACTGCTACAATAGGTCTGAAAAAACAAAGAAAAGTACAGGCATGTCAGGTGCCCCAAAAATGTTCTAGGTATTTAAGGGTTAATGTATTTAGATTGTTCAGAACATTTCTAGAATAATCAATTAATCTGAATGTTACATTTAAATTCCTACTCTAGACTTTCAGACTGCAGTATCACTGAAGAAGGTTATATATCTCTGGCTTCAGCTCTGAGATCAATCCCTTCACACCTGATAGAGCTGGATCTCACAGGAAATGATCCTGGACAATCAGGAGTGAAGCAGCTCAGTGATTTACTACAGGATCCAAACTGTCAACTGAAGACACTGAGGTGAGACGTGATGAAATAATGTAATATAAATGACATGAATGATTTTTTTTATAGAAAACATATTTCACTAATACGGTAATCTTTTGTTATTGTTAATGGTGGTTTGTATTAAAAGTTTTAATATAGGTTTTAAGCAGTAATTTCTAGATATTTTGTTATACCAAGTTTAGTAGAGAACTGAATTGAATCCTGCTTCATCTTCCATTCTGCAGGTTTTTGAGTCCTGCTGCAGATGAAGCCTGTCAGTATGTGGCTGGAATTGTGGGTAAAAACCCGTTACTCCTGAGAGAGCTGAATCTGAGTGAACAGAAGCTAGGAGACACACGAGTGAATCAGATCACTGCTCTACTGCAGGATAAACACTGTAAACTCAACACACTGATGTGAGTATTGAATACAACATTATTTTGATGTTATATTTTTACTTGTTTTGTATTAAAACTGTCATTGTTGTTTATTAAAGAAGGTTTTGAGATAAACTGAATACTTTTTCCTGTCTTTGTTTTATTTTTCTGCAGGCTGAATAATAACAGCATTAATGCAGAAGGTTGTGTTGCTCTGACTTCAGCATTTAATTCAAATCCTTCAAACCTGAGAGAGCTGGATCTGAGTGGAAATAAATTAGGAAACACAGGAATTGAGAAAATCTGTCCTCTGTTGGAAAATGCACAATGCAGATTAGAGAAACTGAAGTGTGTATTTTCATTTATGTACATGTCTGTGTTTGAATATACATTAATTAATGTGTAATGTTTTCTGTATATGTGATTTTGTTTGATTCACTCAAATTTAATATTAACAAAAAAGAAGAAAAAAAAACAAGGTGACATGGGAGAAGCTTGAGCAGAACTGAGAACACCAACAGTACTTTCATCAATCGACAACACCAGAAAATGAACACAGAAAACATAAAGGCTTAAATACACAGGAGGAATTATGCTGCATTCATGCCATGTCGTAATTACCATAATTACTGTACATTTTACTCAGAGCTTTCCATGTTCTCAGACTCAGAGGTAGCGCCTAAGTAACTCCAAAATGAACCGGCAGCAGACACGTGGTATAGCTGTCACTGGTCCAAGTCTTAACTCTCAGAACATTCCGAGTTTATAAGTTGTAATTACGAGTTCAGGAGCACGTGAGGGCTTTGCCGTTGATCGTTTTGCCATGGAAACACATAATTCAGAGTAGAATGTCATGTGTTCTCATCTTGGAATTACGACATGGCGTGAACACAGCATTAGACTAACAAGACACAGGTGCAAACAATCATAACCGTTCCCACGAAACAGGTACAGAGGAAAATTAAAGGAAAATTATAAGTTCACAAAGATACAGAATACATTACAAAATGTCTATTTGGCATATCAAATGATAAAAATCTAGATGACTATGGAGACTAAAATGTAATTTTAATTCCAGTTTTTTTTCTTTGACAGCTTACAACATTAAATTTTATATAAAATATTTAGAAATTTAAATGAAGCAGGTGATATCATTAAATCAATCTTTTTTATATATAGACTTTCAGATTGTAGTATTACTGAAGAAGGATATAAAAATTTGACTTCATCTCTGAAGTCAAACTCACACCTGACAGAGCTGGATCTTAAAGGAAATTATCCTGGACAATCAGGAGTGGAGGGGCTCATTAATTTACAGCGGGGTGGATGCTGTAAATTACAGACCATCAGGTGATAATTGTCTTCAAATATTCTAAAGAATCCACAGACATAGAGTCACACCTGTGCAACTATGTAGAGAAGACAAATGGATAATTAAATTCTGAATTAAAATGACACAAAGTAGAACTTAAGTTCAATACCAGTAAATGACTGAATTTCATGAATCTGGAACTCAAGTTTCTTACATTTTCTCAGTTGAAGGCAGTTATCATAACTATAACATTAATACTACACTGGACCCATAAGGAGGATGAGAGCTGCAAAAAACATCAAATTATAGCATGACTATCTAATCTAAGTTCTTCTACTTCCTGTAGGTTTTTGAAAAGTCCAGCTGCACAGGAAGCATGTGAATATCTCACTGAAGTGCTGGGTTTAAATCCATTAGTACTAAAAGAACTGGATCTGAGTGAAGATAAATTAGGAGACCTGGATGGGGAGAAACTCTCTGCTCTTTTGAAGGACACTCATAGCAAACTGGACAAAATGAAGTGAGTGAACATAATTTATATATTATAACATCTCTGTTTAGTCATTATAAAGGACTTCCAGTTACATGTGGAGCAGATAAATAATGCTGCTTTTTGTGTTCAGGCTGAATAAATGTGAGCTGACAGAGAAAAGATGTTCAGTTCTAGCTACTGTTCTCTCCTCCAAAACCATCCTGAAAGAGATGAACCTGAACAACAGCCGTCTGCTGGACTCAGGAGTCAAAGAGATCTGTGAGGGACTGAAGAATCCTGTGTGTGAGCTGAAGATACTCAAGTGAGTACATTTCACCATCAGCTACACTGGTAATTGCAATATCTGCATGTTGGTGGATATGTAAACATAACCACAATATTTTTTGCTGAACTCAGTAATGTTTACATGCTTATATGTTTACATAAGAATGACTGTCACCAACATTTTGGTCAGGCGTACTGCTTCTGTCATCTCATAAATTTTGTGTGTCAGAGGTGGCAATCAGGCAGCTGCTCCAAAGACAAACAGATGTTGTTAACTGGTGTTTTCTGAAGAAAATGACTGCCTATTTTCAGTCAGAAAATGTTGACGATTTAGTTCAACTGGACTTGGTTTCAAAGCAGCATTCCATGTCATAAATAAATACTGTTTATTAAAACAAGCTCTTTACAAAAGAAAGACAAACATAACACTTCTAGAATAGTACTATTGTATAAATGTCTTTTAAACAAACACCTGAAAGGAATATGATTGTTTCAACCATAATGCAGAGCATTTCCATATGTACTCAGTGCTCACTTTATTAGGCACACCTGTTCAACTGGTCATTAATGTAAATATCTAATCACCCAAACAATAGCAGCAACTCAATAAATTTAGGCAGGTAGACATGGTCAAGCCTATCTGCTGAAGTTCAAAATGAGCATCAGAATGGAGAAGAAAGGTAATTTAAGTAACTTTGAACATGGCATGGTTGTTGGTGCCAGACAGGCTGGTCTGAGCTTTTTAGAAACTGCTGATCTACTAGGATTTTCATGCACAGCCATCTCTAGGGTTTACAGACAATGATAAAAAAGGGAGAAAGTGTCCAGTGACTGGCAGTTATGTTGCAGTTTATTGATGCCAGAGGTTGGAGGAGAATGGCCAGTCTGGTTCAAGCTCATAGAAAGGCAACAGCAACCTGATCTTCCAGTAGAAGATTGGAAAAAGGTTGTGTGATGAGTCCCAATTTCTGTTGCAACATTCAGATGTTAGAGTCAGAATTTGGCGTAAACAACATGAAAACATGGATCCATCCAGCCTTGTATCAATGGTTCAGGCTGGAGGTGGTGGTGCAGTGGTGTGAGAAATATTTTCTTGCCACACTTTGGTCCCCTTAACACAATTAAGCATCATTTAAATGTCACAGTCTGCCTGAGTACTGTTGCTGACCATGTCCATCCCTATGTGACCACAGTGCCCATCTTGTGATGACTACTTCCAGCAGGATAATGTGCCATGTCACAAAGCTCAAATCATCTCAAACTGGTTTCCTAAACATGATAATGTTTACAACTTAACATTCACGCTCACAAACATTTAACATTATTAAACTTAAAAGTTAACTGTTAACATTCGTACCTGAGCCAACACAAATAACAATGAACAGTTGTGTTTTTAATAACTAACGTTAACAAAGACAATAAGTATTGTAACAAATGTATTGCTCATTGTTAATTAAGTTAAGTTAAGTCGTGACGTATTGTCAAGTATGGTGACCCATACTCGAAATGGTGCTCTGCATTTAACCCATCCAAGTGCACACACACAGCAGTGAGTAGTGAACACACACACGCACACACAGTGAACACACACCCGGAGCAGTGGGCAGCCTTGCTCCAGCGCCCGGGGAGCAATTAGGGGTTCGGTGCCTTGCTCAAGGGCACCTAAGTCATGGTATCGAAGGTAGAGAGAGTGCTGTTCATTCACAATCCCCACCTTCAATTCCTGCCGGTGTGAGAATCGAACCAGCAACCTTCAGGTTACAAGCCCGACTCCCTAACCATTAGGCCACAACTTCCCCTAAAATCGCGCACAGCACAGCACTGACCGGTCTGCTTTACAACAGCACATTCAGTGTTACAGAGAGAGATTTAATGTTATTTAATGCATTAACTAGCGTTAACCAAAGGAAGTTTATTGTAAAGCATTACCTCAGTCTGAGACAACAGGGCTTCCCAGATGATCTCATAATAAGTAAATCTCATAAGTGTCTGTCAGTTCGTGTTCAAAGAGGAGTAAACATCGAGGACCGTAGAAATGTGCACAGCTGCAAATATGCAGTTATGAAGAAGAGTATCTAGCACAACGTTTATGTGTTTCTTTCTACAATAGACTTAAAATAGCTAATATGATGTTTCAAACTGTTACAGAGAGAACAGAGGATGCGTTCGGATCCATATGCAGAGCTTTATTCATGAGCATGGTCGGAAATAGGCATGGGTCAATAAACAGCAAACAGACATGAATGAGGCAAGACAAAGAATATTCCTAGGGCAGGCGTGGGTCATCGATGGGTGAACAAAATCCAGAGGGCTAGACAAAAGGGGTAATCTGTAAACACAAGCAATAATCCAGGCTGGGGCAAACAGTATCCAAGACAGCGTCAGGCAAACGGGTAATCCAATATACACAGACGAGAATCAAAGGACCGGAGAACAGGCGAGGCAAAACTAGACTAAGGCTAGTACTAGGTAACTGAACAATAGCTAACGAAATGGCTCCGTAGAGAAGCTACGCTAAGACAGCGACAGCGACAGCGATAATAATACTCGGCAGTGAGAAAGAGGAAGTCCATGGCTTATGTAGGGTGTGTGAGTGGCTGCAGCCATGTGCGTAATCAGAGTGAAATGGATTGTGGGAAGTCCAGGGTAAGTGTAACAGTCTGTGTAGTGTGAGAGTCCATGTGGTGGATAATGTTCTTTGGTGGTGAACAAACAGAAGTTCATAGACTGGATTTGTGACACAAACATGCATTGCTCAGAAGTTTCCAATCTACAAACCCGTCAACGGCAGGTGGTCTGGTGGTCTATTTGTAGAATGTCTGGATTCATTGCTAAGATTTAGTTTCAATTAGGATATTCAACATATACTTTTTAAAGACTTATATAGTTGTTTTGTTAAAGCTCCACAAAGATGTGCATTTTACTATTATTTCCTTACACCGTAACGTTGTGGGTGGGACTAACAGAAACTGATGAATCATCATTTTGTATGCACCTATAGGAAGCGGGAAAATTAAGAAACTCCATGTAATTGACCATAAAAAGCTTAATATTTCTTTAAATTAAATATATAAAGTTAATGTGACGTAACGTGGTCTTTAAAACACGCACGAAGAAGATGATCAAGTCAAATAGTCTTTTATAATCCACAGAAGGGTAATTCACAGAAGGCAGGCAGGAGACACACCTAGGGGCAACATTCACATTCAGTACTGGACAAATGCAAACTGAACAGGCTAGGACTAAAGTAGGGTTGTTAACGAGTGACAGACAGGTGAGGATGATCAACTAATGAGGACACGGGTGAACTGATTAACATAATCAAATACAGGGAAAAACTGGGTCACACTGAGCACATGGGGAATGAAAACACAACAAAAAGTCCATGGGTGAAACAGTTTATGGGGGTCATTTTCTCGTCAAAAGTATTGCGGTCACGGATAAAAAAAAATAATAAGCATGAAACCAAAATTTAAAAAGGCAAGTAAAAATATATTGCACAAAATTTAAAAATGAAAGCAGATTTTTTCAGAATAGCAAACAATGGTCACGGATCGAAAGATAATAAGTGTAAATCAAAAATTCAATAAGGCATTTTAAAAAATAGTAAGCATAGATCAAAACTTTAAACACATTGAAAATCAAATTGTACAAAACTGAAATATTAATGCAAAAAAGCTTTCCTGTAGCTCAAATAGTAGAGCATGGCGCTAGCAACGCCAAGATCATGGGTTCGATTCCCAGGGAAAGCAAGAGCTGATAAAATGTAAAAACAGTAACTTGAATGCAATGTAAGTCGCTTTGGATAAAAGCGTCTGCTAAATGCATAAATGTAAATGTAAATGTAAAATTATTCAACTTGCACACAAAATCATGTTTTCCTTGGTTATATTTCTCTGTTTTTTGTGCTCTCAGACATTTTCTTCTCATATTTTTTTTTTGTATGCTTATGCTGTTTTTCCTTCCGCTCTTGTTTTCACGTTCCGCGCTTGCTTTCCCAAATGTTGCGGTTAGAGTTTAATGTAAATCAGCGCAGGCTCATATGGAATTAGATTTGTGCCAAATAAAATGAATGTAATTTTTCAAGAAACGTATGAAAATATAAATTGAAACTAAATAAAATGTCTTTGAAACTAAAAAATAAATAAATTACAGGCAAAATCTTTGACCTCGTTTTTAATATACTGCATGTTTTGCAACTTTTTTCTCATCTTTCATTCGCTGATCTGTACTTACAAATGCACTTCCAGAGTTTTCATTTACGCTTCTAAAGTTTTCGTTTACGATTCTGAAGATTTCATTCACGCTTCTGAAGTTTTCGTTCGCCATTCTGGCACAAATCTCTCGTGGGGGCGGGGCTAACAGCGGTGAGTTCTCATTGGCTACTGAATTTTTGATTGATAGCTTCTTGACCTGGAAGCGTCTGTTAGCGGCTTCCTATTTCATTTTAATGATATAAAGTTAGGAGTTTTGTTTTTGAATTATATCTGTATTTATCTGTTGATACTACTCTGTCAACATAAGCTTTTAGGAGCATGAGAAAACGCGAGAGAAAAAGGTCATATTGAGGTTTAATTATTAAAGTACTGTAATACTGGAAATATTGTATAATGTCCAGTGTTCTCTTATTATATTTGTTTATTGCTCTTGATTCTTTTGCATTGTAGGGTCTAATTAGGTTGAGCTGTTACATTTGAAATATAATACTATCCTGTTATATATTCAGACATCAATGTAAAGCCTAGGCAGGGAAGAACGCACACACATGTTTAACTGAAGAAACTAATCTAACTTCATCCGCTCGTAAAATGAGCAAATGACCAACTTGCGTCCGGCCATACTCCCTTTACCACCCGAGAGACTCGTAAAACATGATAAGGTGAGGATGAACGGCCCGCGCTACATCTGTTGGGAGTTAAACAACGGATAATTACTCCTTTGGAGAAGCTCCAGAACCAGAGTGTTCGCGATACTGCGACCCCGCTAACATAAACTACCTTTCCGATAAACAAAATTTGACTGACTTACAACTTCGTTTCAACAACGACGATCACCAGAGACACACAACGTGATACTCCTCATGACCTCAGAACCTCAGCTTTGGCCTTCTGCATTCCAGGAGAAAGTCCTCTTACAACAAAAGGAATGTGCCTCTCTCTTTTCTTCTCCAGAAAGCACCCAAACTTTCATGGGCTTTGCCAAGAGACAATCCAGAAAAGACTTCTGCTATTAAAAGCAATATACTCAAGAGACGATATTTGTATATGAATGTGGTATTTTATGTTTCATATATCTGACTGTAGTTATCAGAACTGAAGATATTTTTAATCTATGACTTAACCATTTAGTAGGTAAAATTATAGGTGTTCAGCATAAGTACCTCATGTTTGATATTGATTTAAGCCTTATTTTTATTCCAATAAGATGAAAAGGATGAATGTTGACTTTTAGCATCATAAGGTATGATTATAACACTTTGTAGAAATCTGCTAGGATATTGTGGCTCATGTGACATATTTATGAGCAGATAATGTATGCACGAAGAAGAAGTCGTGTTGGGCGGGGCTCCGCCCTACAGAGACAATATGATTGGGTCAGACAGTGAAAAGGATGGACTTAATTCTGTCCGATAAAAACAGATACCCCAACTTTGTCTTAGAAGAAGTGAAGAAGAAGCAGAGCTCAGAAAAGAAAACCGGGGTGAACAACCGGTTGAAACCTGCAAGGAAACTTGGCTGAAAGTCTGGGCGTTGCCCTCCTGATCCTGCTGCGAAACATCTGGCTGATCATCTCAAAGACTTCAACACTGTCAACTTCAGACCAAACTTGCAAAGAACTTTAAAGCCTTGCCATTCGCGCGCTGCCCAGAAGCCACGAATCGTAGAGAGGATTTCCGAGTGACGTCACGCGACAACAACACAGCGCGAAAGTCGGGGATTCCCTCAAGAAGTACAGCCTTCAACTCAACTTCACTCACAGCAAGTAAAACAAACAAATCTCTTATTCGCTGAAGCTGAATTGAATTGAATGAATCGTTAAAAGATAACAATAACTGAGTCTTCTGTTTGTGACGGCCTAAGGTCGTTTTATTCTCGGGAAAAGAGAATATAGCTTAACTCTTCAAACTGCTTTGATCTTGCCATAGTGTGTGTATATGTGTGTGTATGTGTTTTGTTTGTATTATACCCTAGAATAGTAAATAAACTCTCGATTCATTTTTAATGAATAAGTCTGGTGCCGTGATTTTCAAATCTTAAATTATTTGCCATAGATCGTGTTACCTGTGCTCAGAGATTTCCCAATCAAATCTGTATTATCAACAATATGAAGAATTGCTAATTTATACTGTATTAATACTTGCTGGTCGAGCAGTTAATAAGGCATAAATTGTACCTTCTGATTAATATCAATTAATCTATACATTGGTGATTAATATTAATTAATCCGGTCAAAGTCGGATTTCTACGATTTGATTCCCTAAAGCTAAAATTTATAAATAAAAGGATAAAACCCTTGCTAAATCCTTACATCAATAAAGTCTCACTCCAACCAGGCAATCAAGCTTATTTTATTACATATTCCACACAAAGAATGTTCTTGCTGCCTATTGTTTTTATCATGCTGATCATTTTGTTTAGTTATTTTATTTAGTTAACATCATCATCTAACATTTAAAATTGGAAATACATTTTTAACAATCATCAACTCTTTCAAGTGTGACTTTTATAAACCAGTTGAATGAATGTAAATGAAAATATGAATTAATTCAAATAAATTGACATTCTTTATTGTCACTATAGCATATACACAAGTATCAAAGTGAAAATCTTGGATGCAATTATGTTGTGAGCGGGAAGACCAGAATCCACAAAACACTAACTGCATAGTATACATAATGCAGTATTATTATAATTTACATTACCACACAAAATGCACAAGAACATAACATACAGAATGTTCATTCTGTTCAATGTTCAATTCATATGTTTTAAACACTGCAATGATCCTTTCAACAGTTCCTGTTACAGTATAAGTTACAAAACAGTGAATGAGTATGTAATGTACTGGAGTGCAATATCAGTCTTCACATGGATAGTCCACCCTAAAAAATGAAAATTCTCTCATTTACTCACCTTCATGTTATTCCAGATGTATATAACTTTCTTTCTTGACACAAAGATTTTTAAGAAAATAATCCATCTCTGAGAATCCACATAACACAAGTGAATTGTAACCCATGCACATTTGACAGTTGAGTGGAAGTGATTATTAATAGTCAAAAGTTATTAGTGTTTTTCTTATCTGTTGTTTCACTTCAAAAGATACTGATTTAACCACTAAGGTCAGATGGATTACTGTCACGGTCGCTGTGTGTGGTTTTTAAAGCATCTTTAGGACTCACAGAGATGAATTATTTGCCTAAAAATCTTAACTTGTGTTTACCTGTCCAGTAGAAAGAAAAGTACTTGTGAACTATACCCTTAACAATCATGCTGTTGGTATGCCAATCCAAGATCAGCATAGACTAATAAGAATAAAGTGCAACCTCTTGTGTACTTGTGAACAGTGTTTGTTTTATCTAGAGCTCCAAAGAAATAAAAATATTTGCATAATATCAGGTGTCTGAAGATCAAGATCCCAGTCATTCAAAGGTGATATGTCTTGTCTGATTCTGATAAGACTCTTGTCTGATGAGGGCTCTCTGGTACTATCACTACATCCTCTGGGTCAGCATCAGAAGTTCATGGAAAAGTTGCTCCGCTCCCTAGAAATTGAGAAAGGACATGTATTATAGTCTAACAATACAAACTGCTTTGAACTCCCATGGCACATTTCAAACTTAAAATATTTCAAACAAATAAATACACAATATAATTATTTAATATATATTAGTATTAACTTGGTACTAAAATACCTCAAAATTACGTACCATTAATCATCTGTAATACTGCTGTGTAACCATTAGATGGCTCTGTATAGGCCTATTTAATCATGACTGTGTATAGTTGCTGGAAACTGGTTTCAGTCATAATTATTTGCATGTATTAGGTTTTGCATTTGGATATATATTTAGGCATTATTTGTCAAAGTTTGTTTGTTCTCCCCCCGAAATGTTCATCTGAAGTGACTATTTTTTCATTATTATTAGAGTCAAATCTGGACACAGAAAAAGCATGGTAAAACGGCTTACCTTGCTAAAGTTGACAGCGCAGTGATTGACAGCGCGCTTGTAAAATAGCATTGGTTATTGTCAGATACAGTAAATTTAGTACTGTACACTGGGGGAAAATATGAACTAATCAAAGCAAATATGATCTAATTGAAGACTGTAAGTGTGTGTAGATAACCAGGTCCTGTGATTGGACTAAATCAAGACAACTTACCGTGAGTATACTGATAACAACGATGATTGATGATCATGATGATTATATCATTCATCTGTGCTATTCCTAAGAAATCATCTCATCAATGTAGTGTAGCAGCAGAAACATACTGATAAAATAATAATAAAAAAATTTATATATCATTTTATATCATTAAAATGAAATAGGAAGCCGCTAACAGACGCTCACATCCACACAGGCGCAACGATACTGACGCCTTCACTTCCAGGTCAAGAAGCTGTCAATCAAAATCTCAGTAGCCAATGAGAACACACCACTGTTAGCCCCGCCCCCACGAGAGATTTGTGCCAGAATGGCGAACAAAAACTTCAGAAGCGTAAAAGAAAACTTTAGAAGCATAAATGAAAACTCTGGAAGTGCATTTGTAAGTACAGATCAGCGAATGAAAGATGAGAAAAAAGTTGCAAAACATGCAGTATATTAAAAACAAGGTCAAAGATTTTGCCTGTAATTTATTTGTTTTTTAGTTTCAAAGACATTTTATTCAGTTTCGATTTATATTTTCATACGTTTCTTGAAAAATTACATTCATTTTATTTGGCACAAATCTAATTCCATAGGCTCATGCGTCATCATTGGTCCACTAGTTCTTGATTGACAGCTCCTCCTCAGCCAATCAGTTGAACAGAGGCGGTGACGTCACTCCAGTGCGCCTCATTAGCTGCCGTTGCTCATTGTTCACTTGTACAGGTGAAAATTGATTACTGTCAGCTGGAGTAACATCTTTCCATACAGGACAACGTTATATGTGTTCGTCTGTCACTGCTGTACGCCTACCTGGCGATCCGTTAACGTTAAATGAGTAAATTGATAAATGAATGTAGTATTTTTGCATCGACTTGGCTAGATTTGACTACTGATCAGTGAAAACAGTGTTACAGAGGAGACAGCTACAGAGGCCAGGTGGATTTGATGTACACAGTGATTAATTTGGATATTGTGTTTATTTACATATATAATTGCATAACATGGTCATATTAATGTCATAAATATATAAAGTTTGAATATAGCAACGATATGAAAGTAAAACAGCCAGTAGGTGTCAGCAAGTTACAATCTAGACTAGAGTCATTAAATAATTCATTCAAATGGCTGATTCGTTCAGTGAAGAATAAAGTGAATAATTTTATTATATCATTTTATCAATACAAAAGGCTGCTGTGTGCTGTTCCACACTGTTCTACTGTGGTTTTGTTTGGACTCTTCGTCGAAATACAGCAAAATGAGAAAATAGTTATGCTACGTATTTAACTTACTCAAATTTACTTCTTATATTGATTCTACAGTTCAATAAACATGCAATGGTGCTGAAAACAACACTCTTCCTCATGTGATATTGCTTAACTGTATGTCATTTTATAATCTTAGCGTAACATAAAATGTGATAAATCTTACAAAAACAACAACAACCAATCAATGACATAGGGGTAGTCGTGGCCTAATGGTGTGGCCTAATGAGTCGGGCTTGTAACCTGAAGGTTGCTGGTTCAATTCTCGCGCCGGCAGGAATTGAAGGTGAGGATTGTGAATGAACAGCACTCTCTCCACCTTCGATACCATGACTAAGGTGCCCTTGAGCAAGGCACCGAACCCCTAATTGCTCCCCGGGCGCTGGAGCAAGGCTGCCCACTGCTCCAGGTGTGTGTTCACTGTGTGTGTGTGTGCACTTGGATGGGTTAAATGCAGAGCACCATTTCGAGTATGGGTCACCATACTTGACAATACGTCACGACTTAACTTAACTTAACATACTGTACATGAAAGAAGCTGCAAATCTGAGGGGACAAAATACACATAAGAAAAATATTGCGACTATCACGAATATAGTGAACTAAACAATTGTGACTGGCATATATTACTCTTACTCATACTGTCCTTTCCTAACAGTAATAACTATAACTGTGGGTGATCATATGACCATATTTCTCATGGTGGAATACGGGACGAGTGGGAAATATGACCATGATATGAGAAATTTTTATATATATATATATATATATTGTGACGGGAGGAGCCAACGACAGACACAGTGGGTGTGGCGTCAGGCCTCGGAGAGGCTTTTATTAAACAAAAATAATAAAATAAAGTGTCCAGGGGGAAGAAGTGTCCGAAGAAACGGGGGGATCTGGTGTCCTCGTCGTGCTTCGGGGCTTGTGCGGGAGGGCAGTGTTCCGAAAGGGAAGGGGTCCAGGGAAGGGGCGGAGTCCGGTGGCCGCACACGCTCCCGCGGTCTGGGGCACGAGGGGCGGCAGCTTCTCTGGGGCGGCGGCTCTTCCTGTACCACTTACTGGGCCATTGGCGGGATGGACGGCCCGGCATCCTGGCCTGACGGCCGTTATACGGGTGCGGCTTGCACGATGACTCTGGAGGTTCCGCGGCTCACATCCTCGGCAGCGCGATGTCCCTCAACGCACCCTTCCTGGACCCACGAGGACACCAGCGTGCATGCACGGGGGAAGAGACCGGTCTCCCGAGGAGAGGCGCGCTCGGCATTTAACGGTGGCGGTGATGGGGCTTCATTCAGTCCAGCTGTGCCTCATCACACGCCACCAGCCCACGTTGATCCCACGCCCCTCCTCTCATCCACCCACTCCAGTCGGGAGCCTGGTGAAGGGCGGCGAATAAGGGACGGGGTGGTGATGATGATGAGGGGGAGGGCCACCGATCCGTCACAATATATATATATATATAGTTGTTTTATTAACACTAACAAAGCAATTTACAAGACAATACGATAGAGATATAAATTAAACTAATTTTTAAAATACAGTAGGTTTATTTAACGTATACATTTATGTAGCATGTAGCACTGATTTACTAACCGCAACATTTAGGAAAGCAAGCGTGGAACGTGGAAACAAGAGCACAAGGAAAAACAGCATAAGCATACAAAAAATAAAAATATGAGCAGAAAATGTCTGAGAGCACAAAAAACAGAGAAATATATCCAAGGAAAACATGATTTTGTGTGCAAGTTGAATCATTTTGCATTCATATTTCAGTTTTGTACAATTTGATTTTCAATGTGTTTAAAGTTGATTTATGCTTATTATTTTTTAAAATGCGTTATTAATATTTTGATTTACGCCTATTATCTTTTGATCCGTGACCATTGTTTGCTATTCTGAAAAAAATCTGCTTTGATTTTTAAATGTTGTGAAATATATTTTTACTTTCCTTTTTAAATTTTGGTTTCATGCTTCTTATTTTTTTATGCGTGACCGCAATACTTTTGATGGAAAAATTATCCCATAACAGTTCGGCCCCCTCCCGGAAGGCACAGCCTCGCGCCGCAGGAACAACAAAGGGCAGGACGGAGGGGGACTTAGGAGGAAGACAAAGGAGTGGATGTGGGATGGTGACCGGGGATGGCAAAGGGCTGGCTGGAAGGCCGGCTGACAATACTGGAGAAGGTTCAGGCGGAGGACGGACACCCGAGAGGAGGACGACAAACAGAGTCCAGGGTGGAGACGACAGAGGGAGGAACTATGGAGGAAACAGAGGGACTTGGAGCAGGAGGAGCCAGGCAGGACCCAGGCCACAGCCATTATGGTGACCCACGGTGGAGCTGACAGAAGGAGGAGCCATGGTGGAGGAAGGGCTGACAACTCCAGGGGGCCAACCGACAACAGCGGAGCCGGTGGTGGAGGAGCCCGAGGTGAATGCGGGCAACTGACCGAGGCGGAGCCGGAGAGACGAGGGAGCCCGGTGGAGCTGGTGGACTGACAGGCCACGGTGGAGAGGAGGGAGCTAGGAGCAATGGTGAGCCGCTGGGTCAATGGGCCGAGGCGGAGTTCAGAACTCAGAGGCTGGAGGCGAAGACAAGGGATCCTCCAGCCACGATGCTGATAGAGACTGGTAAACCCACTGCGATCCCACCACACAGATAGTGGGCTGAAGGTGAGCAAAGGGGCTGCCAGGAGACAGCGGTGGCGATGGTGAGTACTGATGCAGAGGTGGTGGGAGAGGGGGGCAGGAGATCAGGATGAACAGGGGGTTAGGAACGGTGTGTGCTGCCCACACACACCACAAGGCCACTCCCAGCGGTTCGGGGCAGATAGATATTTCCAGACAGACAGTTCAATATATATAGACAGTTCTATCACAACCTCTGTGGTTGTGACGGGTCATACAGATGATGACGGAAGAAGAACCTCAGAACAAAAGCCTATTAAAACTCCTTAGTCCTGCCTAAGCTCACCCTTAGCTGTGGCGCAGTGGGAGGGGCAATCCTTCGCACTCTTGCGCTCCACTGTCTCATCCACAGTCGCGTGCATTGTAGCCGGCTCTCGCACGTGGTCAGAAAATAAATGAGGCTCTGGCTCCGAGGCGATCCTCAGCTCTGTCGCTCCTCTTGGTGATGGCTCGTCGTTCGCAGCAGGTGCTGGCTCTCTGTCTGCAGTGGGCTCTGGGTCAAAATAATGAAAACCCAAAAGAAAAGCTCTCAAAAACAAAATGCGGGGAAACACTCCGTGTACTTTCACTTTTGGTCCGGAATTCTGACACTTAACGTGGTCTTTAAAACACACACGAAGAAGAAGATCAAGTCAAATAGTCTTTAATAAATCCACAGTAGGGTAATTCACAGAAGGCAGGCAAGAGACACACGTAGAGGCAACATTCACATTCAATACTGGACAAATGCAAACTGAACAGGCTTTTTAACGAGGGACAGACAGGTGAGGATGATCAACTAATGAGGACACAGGTGAACTGACTAACATAATCAAACACGAGGGAAAACGTCCATGGGGTGACAGTTAAAGTGAAATAAGACATTTATTATTTTTATTATTAGTGTTATTGTTGTTATTATTATTATTATTTAATCAATTACATCCATTTGGAAAATTACCAGTTTCTCATTGGGTGGGCCCTTGACTACTTGGGCTCAGCCATAGCCTCGCCACTGGCGCATATGTCATTATGTGACAGAGGAAGATAGTGCTTCAGACTATCATGAATGAGCTGAGAACCTTTGCCTAGGCTGATTCTCTATGGGGTTCAGGTCACGCGAGTTTGCTGGCCAATCAAGCACAGTAACACCATGGTCATTGAACCAGCTTTTGGTACCTTTGACAGTGTGGGCAGGTGCCAAGTCCTGCTGGAAAATTAAATCAGCATCTCCATAAAGCTTGTCAGCCGAAGGAAGCATGAAGTGCTCTAAAATTTCCTGGTAGATGGCTGTGTTGATTGTGGACTTAAGAAAACACAGTGGACCAACACCAGCAGATGACATGGCAGCCCAAATCATCACAGACTGTGGAAACTTCACACTGGACTTCAAGCAACATGGACTCTGTGCCTCTCCACTCTTCCTCCAGACTCTGGGACCTTGATTTCCAAATGAAATGCAAAATTTACTTTCATCTAAAAAGAGGACTTTGGACCACTGAGCAACAGTCCAGTACTTTTTCTTCACAGCCCAGGTAAGACGCCTCTGACATTGAGTGCGTTTACATGGACCCTCTTAATGCGATTATGAGATTTTGGCAATATTGCAATTATGCTTTACCTCATGTAAACGCAATACTTCGATCTAAATAATGCGATTAAGCTCATAATCGCAACAAGCATAATCGTATTAACATAGGTGGCGTACGCCGATTTTAATCGGAATATACAGGCATGTAAACACCTTAATCGCAGTATTGCCGCTCTGACCAAAGTTCACATGCGCTTGTGACATATGAATAACGTGACACGCACCTGTAATAATACGGAGATTAGAAACGATGGAGGGGAAGAAAGTATCGCATTCTGAGGAAAACACAAGCTGCCAGCAGTCTCTGTTCCTTACCCTCATCCAGAAAGGGCGAGCAGAACGCGACGGCAGCGTAGGCAAACAAATTCCATCACATTTCTATGGCGCCGAAAAAGCGTGGAATACAGCCATACAAAATCATTATGCATTAGACATAAATTAAAACAGCGACCAGTAACACTGCTCTTTCTGAGTCCATCATTTGTGCTGTCCAGTGGGGTATGTGAATAATGGCAGTAAAAAAATTAACCACAATTCTTAGCGAATAATAAGAATAATGGAAATTGCATGTAAACAGGAGTAAGAGTTTTGCTCTTGACATGTAAACATCAAAATGCAATTAAATCCTTACTCTGATTATTGGAAATAATCGCAATATTTGTGCGCATGTAAACGCAGTCATTGTCTCTGGTTCAGAGGTGGCTTGGTAGCCCTTGGTAGCCCTTTTCCTGAAGACGTCCGACTCTTGATGCACTGACTCCAGCTTCAGTCCACTCCTTGTGAAGCTCTCCCGTGTTTAAATTCAGCTTTGCTTGCTGTATTCTAATCCCTGTTGCGTGTGCACCTTTTCCTACCCAAATTCTTCCTTCCAGTCAACTTTGCATTTAATATGCTTTGATACAGCACTCTGTAAACAGCCACACCTTTCAGTAATGACCTTCTGTGACTTACCCTCTTTGTGGAGGGTGTCAATGTTCGTCTTCTGGATCATTGCCAAGTCAGCATTCTTCTCCATTATTGTGGTTTCAAAGAACAAGAGACACCCGGAATTTATACTGTAGGGATGGTCATTAATTGAAACTCTAATATTCTAATATTTTGAGATACTGATTTTTGACTTTCATGAGCTGTAAGCTCTAATTAAAACAAAAAAAAACTTTTGAAATGTTTTACTTTACATGCAATGAATCTAAAATATATGAAAGTTTCACTTTTTGAAATAACTTACAAGAAAAAAAGATTTTTTTTCACGACATTCTAATTTATTGAGATGCACCTGTACTTACTAATATCCGAGTTCAAAAAATGTTTTTATTGTGACAGGCCTTAACATTCACACCAATGACAGGAATATTATGCAACTGATGATGCAAATATTCTACATTTACTTGATGCAAATATTATATTTTTTCATCTGCTCACCTTCAGAATTGGAAAAAAAGTTAGAATTTTTTTCTCACTACAGGTTTGTCTTTAAAATGAAAGTCAATTTTTTTTGTTAATTGTAATAAGAATTCAAATGAAAACTAAAGTAAACTATGCAAACATAAGCTAAAAGTAAAACATTTGGTGACTTAGAAACTAAACTGAAACTGTAAAATAACCGTATATACAATATTTGTAAATACAAAAAAGAAAAGAAAAAACTATATAACAAAGCAAACTTAACTGAGTAACAGTTTAGTAATTTTCTAAAATTAGAGTGTCATGTAGAACCAACTGAAAACACACATGAAGAAAAACACAGACTCCCGGTGACTTTAGAAACAAGGAATGTTTTAAGTTAAAATGTTTGTGAATTATAATGAGGAACTGAATAATGTCAGTTGCAATTGTCTTGAAAATTATAGTTGAACACAAAAAGTCACAAAAAGCAGCATAAGTTCATATTTTACAGAGAACGTCTCGGTTATGTATGTAACCCTCGTTCCCTGAAGAAGGGAACGGAGACGTCGCGTCGGATGACCGACGAATTGGGATCTCGCCAGAGAGACCAATCCACTTCGATTGTAACTAAACGAGCCAATGGACATTGGCATGCGATCATTGCATCCAGCTGCCGCTGATCACAGCGTGAGTATAAGAGGCAGCAATTCATGCTTTCGTTGAGGAGCCGAGCCGGTGACCCGGCCGCTCAGCGGGGGTACAGCAACTGTGGCGACGGGACGTGACGTGACGTCTCTGTTCCCTTCTTCAGGGAACGAGGGTTACATACGTAACCGAGACGTTCCCTTTCAGTCGGTCACTCCGAGTCACGTTGGATGACCGACGAATTGGGATCCCTACCAAAACGCCACAGGAGCTGCCCCTTCCAGTGCCCTGTGTAGGCCTCCTAATCCTTCCTATAAGGCAGACGATAGGACCGGGCTCTACACAGAGAAGGTCAACTACTGTTGTTCCTTGAGCAACCCAGACAGTAGGACTTGGATAACACTTGGGAAGTCACCTCCTCCCAGAGGGGGTTAAGTGGCATTTAGACATGTGAAGTAACCCCGTAGGACCCTATTGCACATGGAAGTCTCTGAGATGGCACAGGCTGCATCATTAGAGATGGCAGAACGTGGTCTGCCAGGGGAAACACGGCTCTAATAAGCATACCGTGGAATACACATATGGGATCCCGACAGAGTCTCTCATATGGGCACTAGCCTCACATCAGATTTCAAGAATTCATTGGCTGAAAGGCCTGGTGCCGGACGCTCCGCCACGTCCGGACGCCAGAGTGCTGGAGGACTCGACAGGGTTTGCCTGGTTAAGGAACTCTCTGGAGAATTGGGCGAAAGAACGCCGCAAGCCGACTCTGAGCCGGGCCTCTCAGTGCCACTACCCGTTTGAGGTGAGAACACAGGAGGAAACCGGTTCGACACGTAGGCTATAAAACCTAGCGAACGTGTTAGGAGTCGCCCAACCTGCAGCTCTACAGATGTCTGCTAGCGAGGCACCACGAGCCAGCGCCCAGGACGATGCGACACCCCTAGTGGAGTGAGCACGCAACCTGAGCGGGCAGAGCACACCTTGTGCTTCATAGGCCAAGGTGATGGCATCCACTATCCAGTGGGCCATCCTCTGCTTGGAGACAGCCTTCCCCTTCTGCTGTCCTCCGTAACAGACAAAGAGCTGTTCTGAGGTCCTGAAGCTCTGAGTTCTATCCACGTACTGTCGCAGTGCGCGTACAGGACAGAGCAAAGCTAGGGCTGGGTCCCTGAAGGGAGTGGTAGGAACCTTGGGCACATAGCCGGGCTGAAGGTTTTGCGGCAGGCCGGTGTAATCTGAACCCGGTGAGTACCGCGTTTCAAACACAGGAACCCGGCTTGAGGCATGTGACAGCCTGACGTGTGACGACTTGAAGCAGGGACTCGAGTGCTACCGCCCTTACCTGGTTCCACGAATGGGCAGGAGGGGTGCTCTTGGGCAACCCACTGCTGCCTGCTGGCGAGAGAGGAGAAGGGAAGTGATCCCGTAATGCATGGTTCACCACTCTCCTCCTCTTGAGACCCAGAGATTGAGGAAACCGCTCTTTTATTGATGTTTTGGGTACCGCTGGCTGCTGGGCCAGCGGCGGAACAAAAACAAAACTAACAAAAGATTCTCGACCCGGCCCTCCTCCGGGGGAAGGGAGTGGTGTGGTCACCATCTCCCGACGAGCAGTCTCCACCATCTCCGGGTCGCCTGTCTCAGGGCCTCTTGCCCTTGCGCTTGCCGCCAGGTAAGGCGGGGGCCTGGACGGGCTGGGCGTCCTGCCTGCGACCGGCTCCATGATGCTGCCTGGTGGAAGGCTGCTGCGGCTGCGCGGGAGCGGGGGCAGCCGCAGGGGGGCGCCCACGGCGATGAGCAGGCTGAGGGGCTGCAGCCGGAGTGGAAGCAGCAGGTTTCCTCCGGCGCATGATGTGTTTGATTGCCTCAGTGTGCTTCTGGGCTGCCGAGAACTGCTGGGCAAAGCTCTCGACAGCATCGCCGAAAAGGCCGGTCTGCGACACGGGAGCATTCAGGAACTGTACCTTTTCCTGCTCCTTCATGTCAGCAAGACACAGCCAGAGATGGCGCTCCTGCACCACTAGCGTGGACATCGCACGACCCAGAGACTGTGCGATCACCTTCATCGCTCGAAGCGCGAGGTCCGTCGCAGCACGCACCTCCTCGTGCAGGACTTTCAGGGCTTTGGCCTGGTGGACCTGCAGTAACGTGGCGTGAAGGGCAGAAGCCGCCTCCCCACAGGCTCTATAAGCACTGCCAGTTAGACCTGACGAATACTTACAGGCCCGCGAGGGGAGACACGGGTCACCCCGCAGAGTGGTAGCGGCTGTTGGACATAGTTGCATGGCCATAGACCGCTCCACAGAGGGGATGCCTGCGTACTCTGCCATGTTTGACATAGCGGAGTCTATTATGCAACTCCGAGATGGTCATGTCCCCACAAGAAGAACATGAACCACCCATGAAAGCTTCCTCAGCGTGCTGAATGCCCAGACACGTGAGGCAGCGATCGTGACCGTCCTGAGGCGCCAGGAAACGACCACACCCAGAAACGCACGGGTGATAAGACATCTTTAAAAATATGCGATCACCCGTGTTGCTCTTTTAGAGAAATTTGCTCTTTATTTAGTGCTGAAGCACGCAAGCGAGCTGGCCACCACACACTCCTAGTGTGACTGTCTTCACTGGAATCGACCTCTTCTCCCGTGAGACCGCGACCACCGCTGCTGCGCCCGCACTCGCTCGCTCTTCTCACTCGCAGGATAGGAGAGAAGCAGTGATTCACCGCCGCTCAGCTCCGAAGCGAAAGGATGAATTAATGCGGTGCACCCGCTGCCTCTTATACTCACGCTGTGATCAGCGGCAGCTGGATGCAATGATCGCATGCCAATGTCCATTGGGTCGTTTAGTTACACTCGAAGTGGATTGGTCTCTCTGGCGAGATCCCAATTCGTCGGTCATCCGACGTGACTCGGAGTGACCGACTGAAAGGGAACTGTAGTATAATAAAAACAAAATGTAAAAGCTAGTTTATTAAAATTTACGTTTGATAAATTGGAACTGAAGTGAAATTGGTAATTATGTAATCTGTTTTATATAAGATGAACACAGAACATGAGACAGTAGATCTTTAACCTTTTGAGCGGTACGGTCCCACATATGGGATTTTCATTTCCGTGCCACTGGGAGTACGGTCCCACATATGGGATTTAGAACGTTCGGTGACGTCGCATAACTGCCAAATTCAAACTGCGTTTTCGCGCTTTGTCTGACGCTGAGATGCCGCTGCACTTGTCATATAATAGCATCTATGCAGTGTTTTTAACCACATAATGTTTATTTTATGCTTTAGACATTTAAATACACATAAGTACTAGTAAAACAATACATTTAGAGTTCGTAAAATACACTCAGATGTTTATGGAAGCAGCAATAACAATCCATTCAAATATAATTTTCAGACATGTTTTATTAATATCAAATACACATAGTGTAAGTAACTATAAAGTTCACTCTATTCTTCTCCCATTTCACGTGCCACTTACTTGCATGTATTTCGCGAGAAATTGATGAATTTACGTGATCTAAATCCTACTGACAGAACTCTCTGAACTGCAGCGCGAACAAACATGGCGGCGCCCATCTAACATTACAGATCACGATCAAGAGCATTTAGAACGGTTTTTAAACGATAAAACACACTCATTTGCACATATTTGTGAATCGGAATATCAGATAGTTGATTATATGATAAGCAAGTTTATGAATATTTTGAATAAAAAAGGAAAAACGAAATAAAAGCGATCCATCTGTCATACAGTGTTATTGTGGCCGCGGTGTGTCACGTGACAATCATGACGCGTCGCCATGGAAACATTAAGGGGAAACGTTCTAAAATAACGGTCGCCTAAAAAAAACTCACTCTGGGGGGACCGCTGGAATATTTTAAACTCACCACTGAAAAGGTTAATGCACAGAATTTTATACCTATATAAGATACAATGCAATGTGAGTCTGTGCTGTTTAACAGAGCTGTTTTAGCTAATGATACATACTGATAATTGGAATTCAGCTTCATTTGAATAGCATTTGTAACTGTACAAATTCTTCTGATTTATTCTAATTTGATGGCAGGCTAAAACTAGAAGTTGTGTTTCTACATATCTGTTTGTCTACATATCTGACCATCAGTTGTAGTGTGATTTAGTCATATTTTCTGATTTGTGCAGTAATTAAATAATTTCAAACACTGTTAATTTTAACTTGTGTATTTATTTTCTGTAGACTTTCAAACTGCAGTATCACTGAAGAAGGTTATGAAGCTCTGGCTTCAGCTATGAGATCAAACCCTTCACACCTGATAGAGCTGGATCTGACAGGAAATGATCCTGGACAATCAGGAGTGAAGCAACTCATTGATGTCCAAAAGGATCAACTGATAAACTGTCAACTGAAGACACTGAGGTGAGTGTTAAAGATAGGTTTAATTACAACATCAATTATTTACTTATCTGTATATTTGTCAGTTTGTGTCCTTGTTCGTGCTGTGAAGTTTCTTGCTTGTGGCGTCTTCCGTGTTGGATCTGCCGCGGGTATGGCAAATGAAAAGGGTCAAACCACTGGCGGCATTTGTAAATGCTTAAAGGGGTGGTTGATTGCGATTTCACTTTTTTAACGTTATTTAGTGTGTTAGTTGCTGTTTGAGCATAAACAATATCTGTAAAGCTGCGGCAATGAAAGTTCAGTGCAAAAATTCTTTTAAAATTCTGGTAGTTTATTGCCTACAAAAATGGCTCGTAGGGACTACAATTAGTTACTTCCCGGGTTTGTGACCCCCCAGGAACAAGCAGCAAAGGGGGCGAGGCCATGCTGCGCTGCTTTAGAGAAGAGGAAGAGAAAACTAGGAGTGCATGTAAAAATCTATTCATATATGAATCGTGATTCTGTTTTCTAACAATTCTAATGGATTCACAAGTTTCAAAATCAGTGTTCTAAAGCAGCGGTTCTCAATCCTGTTCTTCGCGTTGCCCTGCTCTGCACACTCTGCATCTCTCTCTCTCTCTCTCTCTCTCTCTCTCTCTCTCTGTGCGCATGTGCGGCGTGATTGTGAGGAGCGTGTGAGTAGGGAGTGTGTGAAGTTACTGAGTGAGTTTTTAACTTTTCCTTTTTGTTGTTTTTTCTTTCTCGAATATTGTTGTTAGTTAGAGAAGAAGGTGTTATAGTGGTGATTTTTGTCAGCTTAGCTGATAAAGATGGGCTTAAATTCTGATGGTTTCTCCTGTTTGTCTGCTCGGCACGCGTGCAAGTGCATGCCGGCAGATGGATCAATTTCCATTGAAAATGTTTTGGTCGCTATTGGTCGAGAAATAGGTGCGCAAAACATAATGTCTGCTTCTAGAATGAATAAAGCAATTGTCGTATTTCTGAAGGAAATCGAAATGGTTAGTCAGTTGGTGGAGTGTGGTTTGACTGTTCAAGATGTGTTTGTTCCAGTCTTACCTTTGTCTAATCTTTCGAAAAAAGTGATGTTGTCAAACGTGCCTCCGTTTATTTCTGATAAAGCGCTTGAGTCTATTTTAGCTCGTTATGGAAAACTGGTTGGGCCGATTAAAATGATTCCTCTGGGACTAAAAACCCCAGAGTTGAAACATGTCATGTCTTTTAGACGTCAGGCTCTGATGATATTAAGTGCTGATTTTGAAACGCTTGAGGTGTCTGTTAAATTGACAGTGTTTGGTAGGGATTACACGATCTTTATCAGTACTGAGACTATGAAATGTTTTATTTGTGGAAAATATGGCCATATTAAAACAGGCTGTCCTGTGGTTAAAGAGGCTCAAAGCGCAAAGAATGGTTCAGAATCTAATCCAGCGCAAGATTCAAATGTTTTGGAGAAAAATGATTTGGTTGAACCGACTATAGAAAGCGTTGCAGCTGATTTGAATGTGGACATGTCCGCATCTTCTGAAATGAGAGAACAGTTGCGTCAGGGTGGTAGTATTGAGATTACAGAAACAGATGCGACAATCCCTGACGCTATACAGAGTGGAATTAATGATCCTGTAGAGATTGTTGAGGTGGTAGAACAATCTGGAGAACGAGATGGGCCTAAAGAGAGTGATGTCTTGGATGAGGTAGAGGCATCAAGTAGTAATATGTCTCAAAATGATGCTGATTTGTTGGTTGAAAAGCCAACATCACAGGTTGTTGACAGTGATGTGGATAGTGAGTGTTCAGACTTAATTGCTGATGAATTGGATGAATTAAGTTCTCAGGAAAGTACTGTTGGGAGAGCAAAGAAGCCTCGATATTACAGTGTGGAACAGTTAGATGACTTCTTGAATACTACAAAAAATCAGAGAAAACCAAAGATTGAAAGATATTTTCCTGATTTAAAACTTTTTATTGATTCCTCTGTAATTGCCATGAAGAAAGCAACACTTGAGGAATTAGATCAGCCTAAGCGTTATCGTTTAAAAAAGTTTGTAAGTGCTGTCAGAAAAAGAGTAAAGAAAAGTTCTTAAATGGGTATTATGTATTGGAAAGTACATCTATATTGGTATTTATTCATTTTTTCTTTTTTCATCCTGATGGTATCTTTTAATATCGGATCCTTAAATATAAATGGATGTAGGGATGTACGAAAGAGAGCGACTTTATTTAAGTATCTACAACTTAAAAAAGCAGATGTAATTTTGTTGCAAGAGACTCATACTGATGCTTGTAATGAGACAGATTGGATAAAGGAATGGGAGGGCAGTATTAGTCTTAGTCATGGTACGAATCTGAGTGCTGGTGTCGCTTTTTTATTTTCAAAGCGTGTTAAAGATAATCCAGTTTTCTTAGAAATAATACCTGGACGCCTTCTTCGAGCTGATATAATAATAGGTAATAATAGTTATTCTTTTTATAATATTTATGCTCCTAATATAGGAAGCGAGCGCTGTGATTTTTTTCTGAAACTTTCTGAAGAATTGTTGAAGTGTTCAGATGACAAGATTGTTGTTATAGGTGGTGATTTTAATTGCACTGTAGATTATAATTTGGATAGGAACCATGAGGAACCTCATTTTGGTTCAGCAAATGTTTTTAAATCTTTAATTAATAGACATAATCTTGTAGATTTGTGGAGGGATACTTATCCTTATGTTAAACAGTATACTTGGTTGAAAATATATTCAAATAATGTTTCTGCTGCAAGATTGGATCGTTTTTATACTGAGGAATGCAATAAAGGAAGATTTTTTAGTAGTCGTATCTCTCCTACATCTATGTCAGATCATCATTATATTTCTATGTCTATGTCTGTCTTGTCACCTAAATCCTATAAGTTACATTGGCACTTTAATAACACATTACTTCAAGACCACATCTTTGTGCACTCCTTTGGTCTTTTTTGGAAGTCTTGGAGAGAAGAGAGAGGTAGTTGTTCATCTCTAAGACAATGGTGGGATTTGGGAAAAGTGCAGATAAAGGCTTTTTGTCAACAATACACAGCAAATAATACTGAGAATTTGAGAGTGAAGATGAAGATGATAGAGCAAGAAATTCTTCAACAAAGCCTCCATAATCAGGGAGGAGGTGATATCATTAAAGAGAGCAAAGGTCTTTTGAAGGATTTATTGGAGGAACAGGAGAAGGAGACACTTGTCAGAACAAGATATGTGAAGTGCAATGAAATGGACGCTCCAACTGCTTTTTTTTCGGACTGGAGAAAAAGTCAAAAGAGCAGAAATTTTTTCACAAATTGAAACTTCCTAATGGCGATGAAATAACCAATCAACGAGAAATTATAGTTTCTGCTATCTCTTTTTATGAGAAACTTTATCAGTCAGAACTTTGTGATGAAGCAGCAGTTGAAGAACTTCTTCTAGATCTTCCACAGTTGTCTAAAGAAGAAAAGATGGGATTGGAGGGATTCTTGACTTTTTCTGAGCTTTCAAGTGCTATGCAAGGGCTGAACAGTGGCAAATCTTCGGGTGTGGATGGCCTTTCTGCTGAGTTTTTTAAAAGTTTTTGGAATGTGATTGGACATGATTTGTACGATGTTTTTTGGAGTCCTTTAACCAAGGTGTTTTACCCCTAAGCTGTCAAAGAGCAGTGTTGACATTAATTCCTAAGAAAGGAGATCTTGGACTCTTAAAGAATTGGCGTCCTGTGTCATTGCTGTGTACTGATTTCAAAATATTGTCAAAAGCTATAACTAATAGGTTGAAGAAATGTATGGCAACTATAATTCATGAGGACCAGTCATACTGTATCCCTAAACGGACAATTTTTGATAACTTATTTTTGTTGAGAGACATTATTGCAGTTGCTAAAAAACATCAAATTGATATTGGGCTCTTATCTTTAGATCAAGAAAAAGCTTTTGACAGAGTGGATCACTTTTATTTGCTAAAGACCTTGAAGGCCTTTGGTTTTGGACCACAATTTGTCTCTTGTATTAAACTGCTTTATAGTGAAACATTTAGTATGCTTAAGATTAATGGTTGTTTAACTAGACCTTTTGCAGTAACAAGAGGCATACGACAAGGATGTCCTCTTTCTGGACTTTTGTATTCAATTTCTATTGAGCCTTTTTTGTCATGTTTGAGGAAACGATTGAGTGGATTTTGTATTCCTGGTTTTCCAGAGATCTCACCTGTAAAACTCACAGCTTATGCTGATGATATAACTGTTTTTATAAGAAACATTGATGATATGGCTGCTTTGACTTCTAGTTTGAAAATGTTTCAAAAAGCCACATCTGCTAGAATTAATTGGGATAAGTGTACATCCCTTCTGTTAGGTGAGTGGAGGAATATGGATCCTCCCCAACTTCCACAACAATGTGAATGGATTAAAGATGGTTTTAGAGTTCTTGGGGTGTATTTAGGATCTGATACCTACATGAAAAAGAATTGGGAAGGGCTAGTTGACAAAATTGTGGGGAAACTACAGAAGTGGAGATGGATCCTCCCACAGTTATCTTTTAGAGGGAGATGTTTAATTGTTAATAATTTGGCAGCCTCAATGTTGTGGCACAGATTTACAGTGTTGAATCCCCCTGAAGAGTTATTGATTGTTATTCAAAAAGCCTTTGTTAAATTCTTTTGGGATGGTTATCATTGGCTTCCTCCTGGAGTTTTGTATCTCCCAGTTATAGAAGGAGGTCAAGGACTTATAAATTTGGAGGCAAGAGTTAAGACGATGAGGTTTCAAACATTACAAAAGTTGTTCAGATAAGATACCCTGGATTGCATTAGGTTTGTTTGTTTTACAAAGTATTGGGAGAATTGGATTAGCTAAGCAGTTGCTCTTAATTGAAAAATCTTTTGTTTCAAAAGTAAGTGTTTCTTCTTCTTCTAGTTTTTATGTATCGGTATTAAAAGCCTGGCAAATGTTTAAAAAAATTAGGGATGATAATGAACATTATGGTGTTTTAGAACCATTGTTTTTTAATCCTCTCTTTAAAATGAATTCTTCCATTTTGAGTTCAGTTATTGATCGGTTTTTAAACATAGGAATAGCTACTGTAAAAGATTTAATTGATTTTTCAAAGGGTCAATGGTATGCGGCTAAATTAATAGCTGATAAAGTTGGGCTTAGATCAGAAAGATATATTGAAGGGATAATTGGGGATCTTAAAAAGTCTTTTCCTCAGTCTTTCTTGACCTATGTAAATAATTTTATTGAGAATGGTGAAAGGTCTTTGACTTTTCCAGATCTTAGAGTTAATATAACTTTTGACTTGGATGAAGATTTAAACAATACTTTATTGAAAGGATTTGAAGATGTACTGTTTCACAATGTTGATAAAAAGATATTGTATTGTATGTGTGTGAAATCCCTGTTTTATATTCAATTGAAAAGACGCGATGATACTAAATGGAGAGAATATCTATCAATTTCTTCAGAAATAACTCCATCGTGGAGATGTTTGTATAAGCCCCCTATTCCTAAGAGGTCTGGGGACCTCCAATGGAGAGTACTTCATTGTGCTGTGGCAACAAATAGTTTTGTGTCAAAATTTAATGGGATGGTTTTACCTGTATGCCCTTTTTGCAATATTCTTGATACGGTTTTTCATTTTTTTTGTGATTGTTTGAGATTAATTCCTTTGTTTGAATTGTTGGATAAAATATTTACTAAGCTGGGTTTTATGTTTACAAAAAATATGTTTGTTTTGGGTGTGAAGTATAAGAAAGAATGGAAAGCACAGTGTACACTTGGTAATTTTCTAGTGGGACAGGCAAAGTTGGCTATTTTAAAATCCCATAAATGTAAGAATGAAGGGGAAGATGCTGATTTGCTTGGAATGTTCAAATCTCTTGTTGAGGGTCGAGTTTTTGTGGAATATGCATATTGTAAATTAACAAATAATATGCATTTTTTTGATGTGAGGTGGAGTGTGAAAAATGCTCTTGTGATGAGAGATGAGCTTGGAGAGTTATTGCTTAATTGGTGAATTGTAAAGAAGGTGTTTAAATTAGTTGTTTGATTAAAAGAGTTTTAAAAGTCAAAGTATCTCTCTCTCTCTCTCTCTCTCTCTCTCTCTCTCAATCTCTCATTCAGATCACCAGCTCAGCTCCAACAATGAATTGTTCCATTTATACACTTATTTTCACATAGCTATGAGTAGCGTTATACAGTGATGTGAAAAGTGTTGGCCCCCTTCCTGATTTTTAAATTTTTTGCATGTTTGTCACACTTTAATGTTTCAGAACATCAAACAAATTTAAATATTAATCAAAGATAACACAAGTAAACACAACATGCAGTTTTTAAATGAAGTTTTTTATTATGAAGGGAAAACAAAATCCAAACCCACATGGCCCTGTGTGAAAAAGTGCTTGCCCCCTAAACCTAATAACTGGTTGTGCCACCCTTTGCAGCAACAACTGCAGTCAAGCGTTTGCGATAACTGGCAATGAGTCACAAGATCGCTGTGGAGGAATTTTGGCCCACTCTTCTTTGCAGAATTGTTTTAATTCAGCCACATTGGAGGGTTTTCGAGCATGAATGGACTGTTTAAGGTCATGCCACGGCATTTCAATTGGATTTAAGTCCAGACTTTGATTTGGCCACTCCAAAACCTTAATTTTGTTTTTCTTGAGACATTCAGAGGTGGACTTGCTGCTGTGTTTGGAATCATTGTCCTGCTGCATAACCCAAGTGCACTTGAGGTCTCAAACTGATGGCCGGACATTCTCCTTCAGGATTTTCTGATAGAGTGCAGAATTCATGGTTCCATCAATTATGGCAGGTCATCCAGGTTCTGAAGCTGCAAAGCAGCCTCAGACCATCACATTACCACCACCATGTTTGACTGTTGGTATGATGTTCTTTTTATGAAATGCTGTGTTGGTTTTACGCCAGATGTAACGGGAAACACACCTACCAAAAAGTTCAACTTTTGTCGCAACAGTCCACAGAATATTTTCCCAAAAGTCTTGGGGATAATCAAGATATTTTTTGGCAAATGTGAGACGAGCTTTTGTGTTCTTTTTGGTCAGCAATGGCTTTTGCCTTGGAACTCTCCCATAGATGATGTTTTTGCCCAGTCTCTTTCTTATTGTTGAATCATGAACACTGACCTTAATTGAGGCAAGTGAGGCCTGCAGTTCTTTAGATGTTGTTCTGGGTTCTTTTATGACCTCCTGGATGAGTCGTTTTTGTGCTCTTGGAGTACTTTTGGTAGGCAGGCCACTCCTGGGAAGGTGGCTCTGACCATGGTTTTCTGGAGTCCCAAAGCCTTAGAAATGGCTTTATAACCCTTTCCAGACTGATACATATTTTGTTTCTCATCTGTTTATGAATTTCTTAAGATTGCGGAATGATGTATTGCTCTTTAAACATGCTTCACTTTGTCAGACAGGTTCTATTTAAGTGATTTCTCACCCTCATCACTGCTCAGCGTGACGCTCTGTTCAATATTCCGCTCTATCACTGTGCATTCTGCTCATTTACCGCTCATCCTCACCTGAAGTCAGCTCAAATAACGTGCCGACAAGAAATTTCTATGTTGTCTACTTGTTCTAGTTTGCAGTAGCGTTCCTGTGCTGTGACATGTTGTAGTACAGCTGTACTGGGCAAACGCTGGTAAAATCTCCTTCACTGATCTGCTCCCCGCTATGCTCTGCTCACATGCGCTGATAATAATAGCTTTGCCAGGGTTTTTATATTTTTACACCTTTACTTGATATTTCTGTACACTGAATCATAATTTCTATTAATTTCCCACTGATTTACGCGATCTGATGAGCATTAACTCTCTGGGGTCGACTGTATCGCTGGCGATACCAGCTCGGTTTTTTTAAGATCAGTGCAAAAGACACTAAAAATTCTCTGTTGATTTTGGTCACACAAATAAGTGTTATACATCAATCAAAACTGTTAAGGGTCTACTTTTTTTTGTGTACACTCACAATAACAACACAACTTTATGCTTTTGGAAAAATAATAAAACAAACAGTGTGCGCTCTTTGTCTTCTCCGTCTCCGCAAGCTGTTTTTAGAAACGCGTCACTAAAATGAACTGTAACTCAGCGACTACTCAACACAGAGACATGGGAGTTATATCTATAGAAAGCTTGAAGTGTCTACTTTGATATGAATCTTATCGAAAACAAACATTCTGTGATGAAGTAATCCGTGTGAAACCAACACGATGTTCAATCTGTCCTGTCTGACTCATTATCTCTAATGTGTTCCCGCCCACTCTCGGCTCGCGCAGTTCATATGTAAATAGCCACTTGGGGCGTGCGCACGTGCAAACGCCCAAAACAAACAAAGAGCGGAGATCCTCATCGCGCTACTGTTCGTTTCTGGAAGACGCGCCGAGTAAAAGCAGGATTTCCCTCGAAAGAAGAACACGATTTCATCCAGAAGAGGAGCTCAATCTGATGAGTAAGTAATGTTTCTTTTTTTTTGCATTAGTTAACGTTTTATTGTGTCATAAACTTGAACAAATTTAAACAGTTAGTTGGGTTGTTCCCAAACGACAACATGACGAATGCTACGCGTCTAAGAATGTTTAGACCATGTTTATTATTAATACTCTGTTCACAAATATATTTTAATAGTGTGCTAAACAATAATAATTAGTTTCTCAGATATAAAATATCATTTTTTATAGTACAAAGTACATCCTTTTATTGTACAAAGCTTGCTTGAGTCTGTGGCTACAGAATCATGTCATAGGCTACTATAAAATCATACATACTAGACTATATGACTAGAAAATCATAGTTGGGTTTTTCCCAAACTATAATTCCTGACTACAATGTTTGAAATCGTGTAAAACATTTTTAATATGAGGGGCAATTCATTGTATTTAAATTTCTTACCGCACGATGATGTTTTCATGCTCTATATAAAACAATAAAAGTAATATGAGTGTACACTGTAACATGATGAATGCTACAAGTCTAAGTATGTTTAGTACATGTTTATTATTAATAGCCTACTCTGTTCAGAAATAGATTTTAATAACGTACTAAACAATAATAATTAGTTTCTCAGATATAAGATTGTTTTATGATAGTACAAAGCATGTGTGAGTCTATGGCTACAAAACACACACACACACACACACATATATATATATATATATATATATATATATATATATATATATATATATATATATATATATATATATATATATATGTTATTGATATTAACATGATATTAACATGGTTGTTTGTATTTTATTGAATCAGATACCAGCACCAGATGTATCCCGATGTCTCTTCAAACTGTTTTCCTCTGAGAGCGCTGAACCAACATCAGATGTTCAACTACACTGATATTCTATGTTAAAACAAGCTCCTTTTCTACTGATTATGTTTTTTTCTCCTTGAATCCATGGAAAGAAGTAGAAACACTTAAATAAAACACGTAAATATCAGGTATGATTTACTTGTTTCACTTGTTAGACAGAATCTGTTGCAGGAATGACTCAAAGTCTGTTCACATCTCTGTGGTTAGATCAGTGTGCACAATAATGTGTCTTTGACCTTCATTATGTATGTTTTGATTATACTGTGTTGTAAATAAAATACAAATAATTTAAAAAAAAAATAAATAAAAAAAAAAAATTAATTTTGAGGAGATTGAAAAAATCTCCTCACATTCTCTCTTACCTGCCTCACAGTCACAGTCACACTGATGGGCCATTAGAGGCCATTAGGGGAGGGTCCTTTGTCTCTCAGGTGAGACTCACTTATTATTCATGGCCATTACCATTCCCTCGCATATAGACCCTCGATCACAAAACATGTCTTGAAAATTTTAAATCAATATATTGTTTTCTGTGAATGAGTAAGCAGAATGATTTTCACATAATTTTGAAGTAAATAGTGTAGCCTACAAGACTGATTACTCAAAAGTCTTATTCACAACTATTTAGTGTGGGTTTTAAGGCCTTATTTCAGCTACATTTTTTTCCCAAAACTTACTAACCACGCATAATACTTTTTTTCTAAAAAATGCAAACATGTACATCCATCTTGGTCACATATTATTGTAGCACAGTTTGTGCTGAATACAAAAAAAAATTACATGTTGGTCAATAGTATGTTTTAAGTAGCTGAAATAAGCACAAATATCAGGGCATGTCAAAACATCTCAAGGGCCCCAAAATGACCTCGGACCCCAGAGGGTTAACATCAGAGTCTCTTTCCCAAGTAGCCAACCTGTCCAAGCTGTTTTGCAAGCTTCCAGTGGACCATGTTAGACCTAAGAATGGTAAGGCTTTTCTGTACTCTGCTACAAGGCCATCTGACCAGATGCGGACAAGGGGTCCCTTGTTATCAAGCACACTTTCAGGATCATCCACTATTCCACTGTAAGTTACAGCTGACTGACAAAACCTTTCAGTGTATTCACTCACAGTTTCTTCTTTCCTTTGCACACAGTTAGTGATTCTGGACCAGTCTATTTTGGGTCCCATGATATTCTTTTGCATTTTCAAAACCCCTTCTCTCAAATCACCTTTACTGGCATGTTGTAGTTCAGAAGTAACAGCAGACTCAAAACTGTTGAATTCAGATTCAGTTAGAATTTGTGACATCAGCTGTGTGACTTCTGCTAACGACATGTCATAGAGACGCATTTTGCTGATCAATACTCTTCTAAATTCAGAAAAATTTGTGCGTGCTGAGGGTAAGATCTGGGATAGTCTCTCTATATCTTTAGGTCCTAGTACTTTGGCAACAGTTTGTACTTGGACAACAGAAGAGTTGGGAGGAACACTTTTAATTCCCTGAGATCTTCTCCTAGCGCCACATACCTTCACTGAATCTACAGGCACATCAGTTACTGATTGGATGGTTACATCTGTTTCAACGAAAGCTTGTAAGTCAGGATAATTGTTATCCGGCTGACTAACTTCTTCCACATCAGTTTTTGCTGAAGTTTTGTTGTGGTTAAATTTCTTAGTAAAATAGGATATTCTAGCACGGAGCTCTTTGTTCTGTTTCTCTAGCTCTGAGTTACGCTGAGACTGTTGTGTAGCTAGCGCTAAACCAAATTCTCTGTGGCAGCAGATAATGCCTTTCACATTGTTCTTGCGAATACATGCTCCTAATACCTTTTTACACTCATCTACAGACCAAGTCTTGTATGGATGGATCTCATATTTCTGAGTTAGTTCTTGTCTAACTTTCTCAGTGACTATTAGGTTCATTTGTTCCCCTAACAGTTTTTTGAATTCACTATCTGACCACAATGGAGTCGCAAGACCACCCTTTTCTGTTGTTGGAATCAGCCTAGCATTCCTTCTAACCATTTTGTGAGTTTCTTTGTTACCACACAATCAAAAACACTAAAACTTCTCTGTTCAACAGAGGGTACACTTGTTAACACAGCTTAACTATTGTTAACTTTCCAAATTACCAACACTTCACACTTTACTTCCCTGCCTACAAGAACAGAGGATAAACCAAAATTATTAGCATGAAATGCTAACCTTCTCTGCCTAAGACAGAGGATAACCAATATTAGCACGTGATGCTAATCTTCCCTGCCTGAAAACAGAGGGTAACACACTATTAGCATGTGATGCTAATCTTCCTTGCCTGGACAGAGGATAACCATCTCTAAAAGGACATTTTTAGAGGATAACTTAGCTAACCAAACCCTACAGCTGTCTGTTAACTCTTCTCTGACGGCGCAGAGGATAACAAATTTGTACTGGTCTTAAAGGTTCTTTTGGATTAGAGACAGCGCTCACCACAACCTTGGTTGAGAGAAAAATTCAGTCTGGAAATCTTTGTTCAGCTGGAAAGTTTCGCTGGATTCCAAAAGATGCAGTCTGGAAGCAGATCTTTGTTTGAGCTTGAAGTTTTCAATCTGGATTCTGGAGCAAGCTGGAACTCTATCCGGGTCACAAGGCACCATCTGTTGTGAACTTTTATCTTCCACGAAGCAGAGACCATGAGACGTTGGGATATCTTTCATACAGAAGTTACTCTTTATCGAGAACTCGCTGCGCGTCGCTGTAGTCATCCAAATCTCTAACTAAAGCAGTGATACATTGTAGTTTAAATACATTTAGGGGGCAGTGCTTAGGAATGGAAACAAAGTACCTGGGTGACGACTTTAAACAAAGCATGCAAATGAGAGAGGATTTGATTCTATCAAGAGAAAACCGGTTTGGCAGGTTATCTGGCTTGCTCAAAAGAGAAAAACAGACCCAATCAGCATAACACTCGATTGCATTGATAATCCAATCAGTCTAACGATTCAACGTCTGGGCCAGGGGCTCCGAAAGCCATTTGCAGAACAAAAGATTCGAGTCTCAGTGATCTGACTCATTTAAGAGAACAGGAACTGGCAGGGACCTCTTGTTACAAACTTTGTTTAACAGAATCGTTCATCTGATCAAGTCAAGTCAAGTCAAGTTGAGCTTTATTGTCATTCCGCTACATGCGGGGGCATACAGTGGAACGAAATGTTGTGCCTCACAGGACCACGGTGCTACATAAATACAGGAATACAACAGTGCAGTAAACAATATAAACCTATACACAACTATCCTACTGATAGATTTGACTATAAAATATGCTATATATAAAAGAATTTTTTACCTGTACATAAACTAAAAAATACAAACAATACAAACTATACGAGTGCTTCAGATAAATACTGTACATGTGCGAAGAGAAACATTGTGAGTCAGCAGCTGGCTGGGGAACAGTGCAGGATGATTTGTAGTGCATGAGCATGTAAACATATGTATATTACTGAGTCTTTTTGTGGGATTTGTATACACACATCAGTGTGTGTGAATCTGATGTCATCATCTTCACCATAAATGCTAAATACAATGTATATAACTTCTTCAGTTTGTATACTATTACATTGGAATCTAAATTAAACATTTAAATGAATTTGTAATCCCACAATGGCAATGAAATGCACTAAATGGGTTTAGTTTTCACAGTTATTAATATATGCAATTTCAGCAATAAACATGTAAATTTTTCTAAAAAGGAAACAAATTACTTGTTCATTTTAAGAGATCCTGTCTTATTTTCTCTTGTATATTTAGTATTGCTCTTTAATAAAGAAACGTTCTTCTTATCCGATTACTCAATTAATCGATAGAATTTTCGGTAGAATACTCGATTACTAAAATATTTGATAACTACAGCCCTAGTTGGATGTAATAATGAACATAGCAGTAGTCATTTACTCCCGACATCTGAGCCGCTGAAGAGGATTAGGTTTTGTCCTGAAGGGAATGTGCCCCTGATCTGCCTAAATGCATCTATGTTCGCACGAATCATTCGTGATCCATCTTCACCTACAGAAGAAGGTAGGCTTTCCTAATAATGTGCTAATTAGCAAGTTTCACGATGAATGTGGCTAAAGTAAACAGTCCCTCAGAGAGCGGCTCGGAAGAGAGGGGCTGGGTCAGCAGAGCTCATTAACATTTAAAGGAGAATGACACAATACGGCTTCTCTGAAAAGAGCTGTTTTTGACAGGGTAAAAAAGGTGTTGTTTTACACTACCAATGAGAAATTTTAACCAAACTATGTTACAGACTTTTCATTCAATATCAACTTGTGGACAATGGGCATTATATGACCCCTTTAAAATGGTTGCTCTCTTGTGGGCCGAGCCTACACTATAAAAGTGCTGCTTTATTTCTCATTTGTGGTAAGGAAGTTGAGGAGGACAGTTGGTATTGCAAGCCATGTCAGTTGAAAACCTTTTTCGCAGAAGGAAGCTCAGCCAAGAGCTGGTTGTAAATATTTTGTAGTGCTGTCAAAATTAGTGCATTAATGCAGGCGATCAATTTTTCCGGTTTAACAGCATTAAAAATATTTAACACAGTTAACGCAGGGGCAGAGCTAGGGTTGGCCACCCCACTCACAACTGCTGCTTCTGTCTCTTTTTTTCTTGACAAGAATTGTCTTTATTTAGATGCAGAACGTCTTTATGACCACATCAAACAGGAGACTTTTCAGACGTGCACTCCACTTTGCCTCAGAGCCAGGCACTAGTCAAACGAGCGCGGAAACTGTACAGGTGATGAGGAGTTTCAGTAGAACATCAGCGAACTGTGGTCAGATGAGATGATGTCAGGCCATATGTCCGTAAAAACAAATTTTCCTGTCCTGTCAGCCGTTACACTGTGCTTGTAGTGCGTACTCTTCAATTGCGCAAATACGGTGGTGCGCGCTGTAGCCTGTATCATTTAATATTAAAGCACAAATGAATCTACAAGCATGCGTGTCAGATCCACGTCACATTCATAACTTTATTCAATTTCTGTATATTTCCTACTTGCTGAAGGGCACAGGTACAGTATATATGACATTTATTATAATGGGTTTATGTGAAGACTGTTTTAAATTCACTTCAATTAGAAGTTATTTTTTAAAGTCTAATAACTGTTCAAATTAATAGCTCTCAATTATACTGTAATGTTGAATGGCTGTAGTCAATGGTTAAATATTAGGAAAAAAATAACAATTTCCTAGAGACATCAGTAGTATTGGTGATACTCGCCTTCAGTCATAATAAAAGATGCCATTAAACAAATATTAAAAATATACTCTCCTTATGTTGTTTCTACAATAATTTGAAGATTGAATTTTAAATTATTGCAATATAAAAGTATATTTAAAAACTTTAATGTTAGGTAGGATTAATCGTGATAAATTTCAGAAAAAAAAATGTACGATTGATTAGTTATTTTTTTAATCGATTGACAGCACTAATATTTTGTAAATATTTTTTTTTGTGTGTGTGTTTGTTTATTTGTCGTAATTTTGTAAATTTGTGCACTTTGGGACTGTGGACACTGGAAATAAACGACCTCACAATGACGTGCTATTGTGGCCGCACCATCATTCCTGTGTTTTTCCAACCTTCCTCTTCACACCATACCAATATCCAGTGACTACTGAATTGTCCCTAACAATAAATTTAATCAACCAGTTAAAATATATTTATATGCAAGCACTGTTTTTGTCATTTTGTTCACATCTGCAGTGGGTCACACCACTGACATTAAGTTAGTGCTATAAGTTAATAAATGCACTAGAAAATTGCACTCTTTCAAAGATGAGCGTAAGTAAGAACGTAAGGTAAGTGTTTAGCACATACATGCATAGTTTGTTGAATTATAAAATTCACCCTCTTTAACTTAATGTTGTTAAAATGAATGTACAAACCAAACTGGCTTTTATGTCCCCACTTACTTCAAAATCAAGCCTATATCCTTGACTACCCATGTCTCCAGGTTTTTGGGTCCTGCTGCAGATGAAGCATGTCAGTATGTGATTGGAATTGTGGGTGAAAACCCGTTACTCTTGAGAGAGCTGAATCTGAGTGAACGTGAACTAGGAGACACACGCGTGAATCAGATCGCTGCTCTACTGCAGGATAAACACTGTAAACTCAACACACTGATGTGAGTATTGTATTCATTTATTATTGTAAATATACAGTATGTTATAGAAATCAGGTGATCAAATCACAGTAATTCTCAGTAATCGCTAAATGTTAGCATCATGCACTTTGTGTTTGTAAATGTTTAATATTTTAGGCTGCATGATTGTGGACTAACATCGGAAAGCTGTTCAGCTCTTGCTACAGTCCTGAGATCAAACCCCAGTCTGAAAGAGCTGAACATCAACAACAATAATCTGCAGGATTCAGGAGTGAAGAAACTTCAGAATGGATTAGAAAATACAAACTGCACACTGGAGAAACTCAGGTTAGTTCAGTGAACCAATGCTTGATTTTAATAACAACGTTCTTTTTTTTTGTTTCAAGTTAACCCTCTTGAGATGACTGAGGTCCTGGCACAATCACTTGGATTTTTTTCCTTATAACAGCATTTATGGTCATGCAGATAAAAAGACGACATTTGAAACTGTAAAGGGTCTACTTTTAATTTTGTCCACTTAACAAACAACAACCTGTTGTGCTTTTGTAAAATACAGAAAACAAGCAGGGTGGTTTCTGTGACCTTATTTCTGAAACAGGATGGCTTTCACAACATGTTGCAGCAAAAACTCTGGCCTACATAATCCAGTACTCAAAAGTTTTGTGAAATAATGTTTACTATGGTTATCTTATTGTCCTTAAAAAGAGATTTATTTGAGAGTTGTGCTTTTAAGTCGGAATGTGAAAACAGCACGCTCACGTTACTACAAAGATTTGTTGGACTTGTATTATTAGAGCTTTCCGACTTGAGTTCACGTGCATTTTTTCAGTCGGGAAATTATTTTTCACATGAGGTGCCGGTTCTTACGTTCGTTTTGGAGAAACAAAGGACAAATATTTCAATCGGTCGCTCAGACATGGCACCGAAATGAGGCACCGAAATCTGGGCTCTGATTCGGTTCTAGTACATACCGGTTACCTATGATTCGGTTCTAGTACATACCTATGTAACCGGTATGTACTAGAACCGAATCAGAACCCAGATTTCGGTGCCTCATTTCGGTGCCATGTCTGAGCGACCGATTGAAATATTTGTATTAAAATAAATAATAATGGTATTTTTGAACACAATTAATATTGCTGCAAAAAAGCTCAAATGCATTTTGTGTTAAATCTCTTTTTGTTAGACTTTCAAACTGCAATATCACTGAAGAAGGTTATAAAGCTCTGGCTTCAGCTCTGAGATCAAACCCTTCACACCTGATAGAGCTGGATCTCACAGGAAATGATCCTGGACAATCAGGAGTGAAGCAGCTCGATGATTTACTACAGGATCCAAACTGTCATCTGAAGACACTGAGGTGAGAGATGATGAAATAATACAAACTTAAATGATGTGCTAGTGAATTATTTATACAAAAAAATATTTCACTAATGCAATTTGATGCATCAAAATAAAGACAGCTATTTCACACATTTATCCATTAGATTTGGTTGCTATTTTTCATTACTCCAATTTTAATGGAGAACTGAATTCTCTTCTGCAGGTTTTTGGGTCCTGCTGCAGATGAAGTCTGTCAGTATGTGAATAGAGTACTGTGTGAAAACCTGTTACTGCTGAGAGAGCTGAATCTGAGTGAACGTGAACTAGGACTCTTAGGACTGAAGAGAGTTGCTATGGTACTGCAGGATAAACACTGTAAACTAAACACACTGATGTAAGTTTTATCATTATTATGACAATTTCAATACTTAGGAACGTTCTGCTGGATGTTTTATATATACAGGTGCTGGTCATATAATTAGAATATCATAAAAAAGTTGATTTATTTCACTAATTCCATTCAAAAAGTGAAACTTGTATATTATATTCATTCATTACACACAGACTGATATATTTCAAATGTTTATTTCTTTTAATTTTGATGATTAGATATTACAGCTCATGAAAGTCAAAAGTCAGTATCTCAAAATATTAGAATATTTACATTTGAGTTTGAATAAATGACCATCCCTACAGTATAAATTCTGGCTATCTCTTGTTCTTTGAAACCACACTAATGGGGAAGACTGCTGACTTGGCAATGATCCAGAAGACAAACATTGACACCCTCCACAAAGAGGGTAAGTCACAAAGGGTCATTACTGAAAGGTGTGGCTGTTTACAGAGTGCTGTATCAAAGCAATTAAATACAAAGTTGACTGGAAGGAAGAATTTGGGTAGGAAAAGGTGCACAAGCAACAGGGATGACCGCAAGCTTGAGAATACAGTCAAGCAAAGCTGATTCAAACACTTGTGAGAGCTTCACAAGGAGAGAACTGAAGCTGGAGTCAGTGCATCAAGAGTCACCACGCTCAGACGTCTTCAGGAAAAGGGCTACCAAGCCACTTCTGAACCAGAGACAATGTCAGAAGCGTCTTACCTGGGCTGTGGAGAAAAAGAACTGGACTGTTGCTCAGTGGTCCAAAGTCCTCTTTTCAGATGAAAGTAAATTTTACATTTCATTTGGATTACAGGCTTTCCTGTAGCTCAAATAGTAGAGCATGGCGCTAGCAACGCCAAGATCATGGGTTCGATTCCCAGGGAAAGCAAGAGCTGATAAAATGTAAACACTGTAACTTGAATGCAATGTAAGTCGCTTTGGATAAAAGCGTCTGCTAAATGCATAAATGTAAATGTAAATCAAGGCCCCAGAGTCTGGAGGAAGTGTGGAGAGGCACAGAATCCAAGTTGCTTGAAGTCCAGTCTGAAGTTTCCACAGTCTGTGATGATTTGGGCTGCCATGTCATCTGCTGGTGTTGCTGCACTGTGTTTTCTGATGTCCACAGTCAACGCAGCCATCTACCAGGAAATTTTAGAGCACTTCATGCTTCCTTCTGTTGACAAGCTTTATGGAGATGCTGATTTAATTTTCCAGTAGGACTTGGCACCTGCCCACACTGCCAAAGGTACCAAAACCTGGTTCAATGACCATAGTGTTACTGTGCTTGATTGGCCAGTAAACTCACCAGACCTGAACCCCACAGAGAATCTCTGGGGTATTGTCAAGAGGAAAATGAGAGACACCAGACCCAACAATGCAGATGAGCTGAAGGCCACTATCAGAGCAACCTGGGCTCTCATAACACCTGAGCAGTGCCACAGACTGATCGACTCCATGCCATGCCGCATTGCTGCAGTAATTCAGGCAAAAAGAGCCCCAACTAAGTATTGAGTGCTGTACATGCTCATACTTTTCATTTTCATTCTTTTCAGTTGGCCAAGATTTCTAAAAACCCTTTCTTAATATTCTAATATTTTGAGATACTGATTTTTGACTTTCATGAGCTGTAAGCCCTAATCATCAAAATTAAAAGAAATAAACATTTGAAACATATCAGTATGTGTGTAATGAATGAATATAATATACAAGTTTCACTTTTTGAATGGAATTAGTGAAATAAATCAACTTTTTGATGATATTCTAATTATATGACCAGCACCTGTAGTTTACCACTTCTAACAACTAACTCTTTAGTATTTAGCAAATATTTAGTTGAAACTGTAACTGTTTTTTCTCTTAATGCAGTCTGAAAAACAGCGATATCACTGAAGAAGATTGTCGTTTATTGGCTGCAGCTTTAAATGCAAACCCTTCAAATCTGACAGAGCTGAATCTGGGTCGGACTACACTCAAAAATTCAGCAATGAAGTTCTTCTCGACTCTGTTTAAGAATGAACAGTGTAGACTGAAAAAGCTGAAGTAAGTATTTTAGTCAATGTGTTAAAAAAGGCCAACTACTAAAAAAATATTGTCAAGTAAATCTTATTTTAGTTGACTAAAGTAATAAGAGACAAAGTTACTAGTTGCATAATAGTTTGTATGGCTTTTTTCTCTGTTCTACAGGTTTAATTCCATCAGTATTACAGCAGAAGGTTGTGCTGCTCTGACTTCAGCATTTAATTCAAATCCTTCAAACCTGATAGAACTGGATCTGAGTGGAAATAAACTTGGAAACTCTGGAGTGACTAAAATCTCAACTCTACTGGGAAATTCTCAGTGTACACTGCAGATACTCAGGTTTGAATTTGGTGAATTTAAAAATGAATCACTAATATATTTTACAATAGTAAAAAAAAACATTGGTATGTTAAATGAATAATTGTTGTTTTGTTTTGTTTTGTTTTGTTTTGTTTTGTTTTGTTTTGTTTTGTTTTGTTTTGTTTTGTTTTGTTTTTTTGGGGGGGTCTTCCTCTAGACTTTCAGACTGCAGTATCACAGAAGAAGGTTATAAAGCTCTGGCTTCAGCTCTGAGATCAAACCCTTCACACCTGATAGAGCTGGATCTCACAGGAAATGATCCTGGACAATCAGGAGTGAAGGAGCTCAGTGATTTACTACAGGATCCAAACTGTAATCTAAAACTGAGGTGAAATGTGATGACGTAATAAATTATTATTATTATTAAATTATTATTAATTATTATTAAAATATTATTTCACAAATAAAGTCTGTTGCTCAAGAGACAAATTCTTCACAAAGTTTAGTTTAACTGAATCCTGCTTCATCTTTTCTTTCTGCAGGTTTTTGGGTCCTGCTGCAGATGAAGCCTGTCAGTATGTGACTGAAATTGTGGGTGAAAACCCGTTACTCCTGAGAGAACTGAATCTGAGTGAATGTGAACTAGGAGACACACGAGTGAATCAGATCGCTGCTCTACTGCAGGATAAACACTGTAAACTCAACACACTGATGTGAGTATTTGACTTCTTCAGAATGCTGTTTTTGCTGTTCTTTAAAGTGTTTTCAGAGTAAGAACCATGATATAGATTTATCCTTCTTAGCTTTGTATTAGTATTGTAGCTGAAATCAACTGAAGAATGTTTCCTGTCTTTGTTTTCTTTCTCTGCAGGCTGAATAATAACCGTATTACAGCAGAAGGTTGTGTTGCTCTGACTTCAGCATTTAATTCAAATCCTTCAAACCTGATAGAGCTGGATCTGAGTGGAAATAAACTGGTAGACTCGGGAATTAAAAAGATCTGTCATCTGGTAGAAAACAAACAATGCAGATTAGAAAAACTGAAGTGCGTATTGACATTAATCCAAATTACTATATGTTAATATACAATAATGTTCAATTGATTATTTTCATATAATTTCACTTAGATTGCGGTTAATGTTCTGCCTAATATCTGCTTTTGCGTTTGACTCAAGGTATTAAGTTTTAAACACTACATGGGGGTGAATGAATAATGACAAAATTTAATTTTTGGCAAATGATTACTTTATTAACTTTTGATTATCAAAGATAGATTCTTTGGGAGAAAACACACTAGATAAACATACATTTTTGTTAGTTAGAAGTTATTTATAAAGCTCAGTATCTGTATGATTAACTGTATCTCAACAAAGAAAACTATTCTTTTCTGTTCTAGTCTTTCAGACTGCAGTATCACTGAAGAAGGTTATAAAGCTCTGGCTTCAGCTCTGAGATCAAACCCTTCACACCTGATAGAGCTGGATCTCACAGGAAATGATCCTGGACAATCAGGAGTGAAGCAGCTCAGTGATTTAATACAGGATGGACGATATAAATTGAACACCATCAGGTGGAGAAATCTTAACATATTTTTAAAGTTGTACTTTAAAATGAACTTTCTGCAACCATGCTGCAGTGCTGCATCAATAATCAGTTTAGAAGTCATGTCTTCTTTTGATTATTGTTTTAATCACATATATGCAAGATTAGGAGCATTATATTACATTGTATTAACAGAACAGATGTGTGATTCGTCTGTAATTTTCTGAGAAATATGTTCCACGTGAATAGCAAATTGACCCTAAACAGTTACTGAACAGTCTACTAAATACTATTTTTAATGCATGGATTGTGCCATCTAGCAGCTGCATGTGGAGCACGATTAGCATCTTAGCTATATGGTCCACTAATGACTAATACAACCTGTCCTGTACACAGTTTTCATGGTTTCTTAAAGTATCTGAATTTCTTTTTCTAAACACCCTCTGACTAAGCCTTCTACAGCAGCCACCCCAAAACTCTTGAGTAGCGGAAACATAATGTTTCTTGTACAAAAACCTAAATTCTTAATTCTCTTCTACACCCTGCAGGTTTTTGAAAAGTCCTGCTGCAGAGGAAGCGTGCAAGTATCTCACTAAAGTTCTGGGTAAAAGTCCATTATTACTGAAAGAACTGGATCTGAGTGAAGATAAATTAGGAGAACTGGATGGGGAGAAACTATCTGCTCTTTTGATGGACTCTCATAGCAAACTGGAGAAAATGAAGTGAGTCAACGTGATGTACACATTATAACTTCTGTTTATTCATTATAAAAGACGGTCAGTCACATGTGTGAGCATAAATAAAGACCTAATGATCTGATGTGTGTTGAATATGTGTTGAAAAATAGATGATACTGTTTTTTTCTGTTTAGGCTGAATAATTGTAAGTGGATAGAGAAAAGCTGTTCAGTTCTAGCTACTGTTCTCTCCTCCAAAACCATCCTGAAAGAGATGAACCTGAACAACAGCCGTCTGCTGGACTCAGGAGTCAAAGAGATCTGTGAGGGACTGAAGAATCCTGTGTGTGAACTGAAGATACTCAAGTGAGTACACTGAACAAAATAACAATCCCAATAATATGGTTTAACTAGATATTCTGTTTCTCTTTTCCCTTCTGTAAAAACTTTGAGATTTGATTTAATTAATTTAAGAATTTAGTTAATTGACACTTAATTTGTACGTTTAATTTTTTTATAAAATCACAGACACTAATTTTAAATGGAACTAGGTGACCACAACACATACGTGTGTGTGTGTGTGTGTGTGTGTGTGTGTGTGTGTGTGTGTGTGTGTGTGTGTGTGTGTGTATATATATATATATATATATATATATATTAGTGCTGTTAATCCCACTTAACATTAAATTTTTGAAATATACTTTTATAATGCAATAATTTCACATTCAATCTTCAAATTAATGTACAAACAACATATTTTTTAATTTTTGTTTAATGGCATCTTTTTCTTATGACTGAAGGCCAGTATCACTGATACCAATTAATACTGATTTCCCTATAAAAAAAATTCCCTTAATATTTAACCATTGACTATAGCCATTAAACATTACATTATAATTAATAGCTATCAATTTTAACATTTATTAGACTTTAAAAATAACTTCTAATTTAAGTGAACTTAAAACAATCTTCACATAAATCCATTATAATAAATATTATTGTTAATATTTAGCTAGGCCCCTCAGCAGAAATATACAGAAATTGAAAAAAGTTATCAAACACTAAATTCTAAACTAAATACAGATAAATACTTACAGCTATATAAAAGTTATTGATGAACAGACTTTTCATCACTTTTATTCTTGATGAACAGACATCACAGCAGCTGGTAATTAGGTTGTTTTTGGCTGCTATTTATTTAAGAGCTGCTGCTGCTAAACGTGATGCAGATCTGACACGCATCGTATTTTCTCTCAACTCTCATCACCTTTTCTGACCCATTTCAGTCTCTACTAATGAGCTGACGAGTTGAATCGGGTGTGTTAGATGAGGGAGACAGTGCTGGGCTGCTACAGGACAGTTTTGAAAACCATTTCAGAGATGTAAGATTCTTAATGTAATTCATATATAACATATTACATGCATGCACAGTTTTAAGGCAGCTTTAATCGCCTTTTTGGTAACTTCATGCCTTAACCGACCTCGACATTGCATGCACGTAGTTTATTTCGCGCTTTGAAATGAATTGATGCAGGCTACAGCGTGCGCCGGTTTCCACGCTCGTTTGACTCGTGCCTGCCGCTGAGGTGAAGCTTGAGCGCGCGTCTGAAGCGTCTCCAGATTGATGTTCTGCGACTGAATAAATGCACTTCTTGTCAAGAAAAAACAGACAGAAACAGCAGTTATAAGTGGTGCAGCCAACCCTAGGCTCTGCCCCTGCGTTAACGGCGTTAAATATTTTTAACGCTTTAAACTGAAAAAATTAATCGCATGCGTTAATGCGCTAATTTATGTATATATATATATATTTTAAAAAATTGAAATTCATTGGATAATGCGATGTTCAATTATTATTTTCAGGCTCAGTAAGTGTGATCTAACAGATGAAAGCTGTTCAGCTCTTGCTTCAGTTCTCAGTTCAGACTCCAGCAGTCTGAAGGATCTTGACCTGAGCAACAATAATCTGCAGGATTCAGGAGTGAAGCTGCTATCTGATGCATTGAAAGAGAACTGTAAACTAGAGAAGCTCAGGTGAGTTGATGTGTAACATTTTTGTTTGTTTAAATATTTACTCATCATTAAGTAATCATGTAAAAAAGTATGTGTGTGTGTGTGTGTGTGTGTGTGTTTATAGCATGTATATGTATGTATAAGCATTATTTTGCAATTGTAATCGCAGGAAACAACATTTTCACAATGTTGTAGTTCAATTTTCACAATGTATCACGTGAAAAAAATGTTGTAGTCATTCTGTAGTCAACATTTTGTCCTGTTGCACTGGTTGTCATGACATTGGTAGTTTAGGTTTATGACTGCTACACATTAGAACTCATTGACAGAACTAATCCAGTGCTGCAAATAAGTACAACAGCATTCCAATGAAACATTCTGGCATGAATGGAAAAAAAGAATAACATTTGTTTGAAAACGTAAATCAGTAAATGTGTTGTTAATCTAAAAATTAATGCATTACTTTACTCATTGCTTGACAAAAGTAATCTGACATACAAGTAAACTTTAATTTCTTGAATTTCTCGAATAATGAATTAATCACATATCTGTTCCATTTTCACCCCTGTTTTAGTCTTTCAGACTGCAGCATCACTGAAGAAGGATATAAAGCTCTGGCTTCAGCTCTGAGATCAAACCCTTCACACCTGATAGAGCTGGATCTCACAGGAAATGATCCTGGACAATCAGGAGTGAAGGAGCTCAGTGATTTACTACAGGATCCAAACTGTCAACTAAAACTGAGGTGAGATTACAACGTTCAGTGCATCAAGTGACCGACTGCTAAATTCAGAGTCAGACCTGATTTCACTCTTTCGCTGATGCTTAGCCAGAGATAAATGCACTCAGTGCTTGGCACATATATCACAACCATGCAGTATTTTCAACCACATACTGTTTAATTTAGGCTTCAGACATTTAGATACACATAAGTTCTAGCAAAAAAATTGTAGTTTGTAAAATACATACTAACGTCTATGGAATCAGCAATAATGATCTTTTCAACTATATTTTGATGTGTTTTATTAATATAATGTAGCTAACAATAATGTTTATTCTATTCTTCTCACAGTTCACCAGCCACTTACTTTTATGTCTTTCACAAACTAATATGGTGGAGCACATCGCCCGTTATCAACTAAAATGATCATTATAAAGGTGTTTAAACAACCAAATACATTTACTAGCACATATTTGAGAATTGGAATATCAGATGTTTTGTAATATAGTTAACATGTTTGTGAATATTTTGATTAAAAAAGGGAAAACTAAATAAATGTGATATATTACGTATACAGAGCTATAGTTAATGCAGTCTGTCTTGTGACAAGTATGACACATGAACAACGTTGTTTGCACCGTGCTCCTCCGTTACTTGATCTTTCTATTTTGGTGCGTCAATCAAGTTACTTTGTATGAGAAATTATGATCCGCACTCACGAGAACAGTCTTCTTTTTCTTTTTTATTTGACAATCATCACCAATGGGGAAAAGAGACAAACGTTTCGGCTACCAAGCCTTCCTGAGGGTTGTAATTTCTCATACTGTAACAGAGCCGATGAGACGAGCGGATCCAAGCGCAAGCTTTTATTAATAAACATAGTCAAATCACAGGCAGGTTCAAACAATGGCAAACAAGTATGACAGGGACAAGACAAAGAGTAGTCCTAGGGCAAGCGTGGGTCGACGATCGGCAAACAGTATCCAACAGGGCAAGGCAAAGAGAGTTAATCTAGGTACACAGAAATAATCCAGGCGGGGGAATAAACAAAGTCCGAATGGTGAGACGGGTAAATACAGGGAACACAGACTAGAAAATAACAAACAGGTTCCGTATCGCAGCTAACACTAGGGGAGTGATAAACGCAGGACAACACTGGAACTGAACAGAAACACGGAATGGCACGGTAAGGCATCTAGCGCTAGAAGAGATAGCTAAACAAAGATCAATACTCAGCGAAGAGGAAGTCCATGGTTTATGTATGGTGTGTGATCAGTGCAATCAGCTGTGTGCGCAATCAGTGTAATCAGCTTTGTATGTGTCATCAGTGCAATGGATGATGGGAAATGCAGTCCAGTGTGATGTATGGCGTGAGTGTCAATGTGGTGAGCGAGTGACCTCTGGTGGTGAGTGAACGGAGTTCATAGACCAGATTCGTGACACATACAAAGTATGACACATCACCATGGAAACAATAAGGCAACACATTTGCGTTAAACTCTGGGAGCTCAGCTAGAATATTTTAAACTTATGTGTGAAAGGGTTAATAGTAGACGATTAATAAAAAAGACTACTAGGATTTTAAGCAATAAAATTTATAAATTTTTTCCCCATCTTCCCATCTGCAGGTTTTTGGTTCCTGCTGCAGATGAAGCCTGTCGGTATGTGACTGGAATTGTGGGTAAAAACCCGTTACTCCTGAGAGAGCTGAAACTGAGTAAATGTGAACTAGGAGACACACGAGTGAATCAGATCGCTGTTCTACTGCGGGATAGACACTGTAAACTCAACACACTGACGTGAGTATTGTACATTGTTTTATACTTTACAGTCTACTACAGTATAAGTATCTTTAAAACAGAATACCAGTTTATATTACATTTTGATAAGTGTCTCTTATTTGTATATATTTTAATTTATTTATTAGGATTAACCCCTTGAGATGTACCATCTCGTTCTCGAGGGAGTCCCACAATGTATCACAATCACAACATAGTGACAAATAAACAAAACAAAACACAAATTAACATTACATCCATAAACACCACCAAACAATAAAATACAAACATTAACTGGAAAAAAAGAAAAAGCACCACAACATTAAAAAATAACTAGTAGCAAAATAAAACAAAACATAATACAAAATATACCGATCGGTGTATCTGATCACAACATAAGCCAAAAAAATAAAAAATAAATAATAATAATAATAATATATATACATATATTAGTGGTGGGCCGTTATCGGCGTTAACGTGCTGCGTTAACGTGAGACTCTTATCGGGCGATAAAAAAAATATCGCCGTTAATCTATTCTCAAAGTTGGGTTGGGAGCTGGGTAAATTTATTTTTAAGAAGCTTCCCAATGGAAATCGGCAAGTCATTTCTGTCTCTACGTTACATGGTCGCGCTCTCTGTATCGCGCGCACAGCGGAGTTCCGCCCCGGTTCGCACACACACACACACACATGTTGGTTTTTGTGGTTTACGGGGACTCTCCATAGGCGTAATGGTTTTTATACTGTACAAACTGTATGTGCTATTGCCCTACACCAACCCTACACCTAAACCTACCCCTTACAGGAGACTGTCTGCTATTTCAGATTTTCAAAAAACACCATTTAGTATGTTTTTTAAGCCTTTTGATTTACGGGGACATAGGCAGTGTCCTCATAAACCACCTTCAAATTGTAATACCTCTGTCATACCCATGTCATTATACAAATTTGTGTCCCCGTAAACCACAAAAACCAGTACACACACACACACACACACACACAAACGTAAGCGCACACACAAGTGAGCACACTTCTATTTGTAAATATTAAGCCGCAAAACGTCTATTTAAATATGACTTCTGTGTGTCTCTGTGTTAATGTATGGCGCTGACGCACGGGTTTGTTCACTACTCATACAGAAGCCCGCGTGACGCTTGCGGTGATAACGTCTGTCGTCTCACTAAATGAGGACATAAATACATGAACAACATCTCCAGAACTGCTCTGAGAGTCACTTCATGAGCATTCGAGCGTTTCATTTGAGAAAAACTATCCTCACGGCAACCCGTCAAAATAAAAGTTCGGTTTCACTTGAAGACATTGGGCAGAACGTAATAGGCTACTACTACTAAAACTATTAAAACCTTATCTTTAAGGAATAATCATACAATGTCTTCAATGTTATTATCAATATTCTTGATGACTGCTAGTTGTTTACTACTAGTAGTGAACTTATTCTGATCTACTTGTCAGAATTCAAATGAGCCATTTTAATCTAGATTAATCTAGATTAATTCCAAGATTACAGTGAGATTAATCTAGATTAAAAAAATTAATCTATGCCCACCACTAACACACATATATATATATATATATATATATATATATATATATATATATATATTTATTTATTTATTTATAAAAAATCAATACCATCTTCAAAAATAACATGTACAATCCAAAGTAAAATATGATAAAGTTTGCTTGAACATCTTAAATGATGTAATGGCTTGAATATCAACAGGTAAATTATTTCAGTCTATTGGACCTTTAAACATGAAAGCTCTTTTACCAATGTTTTTTTTTTTTTTTTGGCACGAGGAACAAAAAAATATGTCTGAACAGAATGCCTAACTTGATCATTTAAAGGAAAAGGTACAAAGTATTGTTGTAAATAACTAGGATATTTAAAATGAATACATTTGAATATAAATATGAAGCCAGTGAATATGTCGTCTTGTGTGCAAAGGAACAACTTCTGGATTTAAGTTTCTGTCTAGAACCAAAAATCATAGTATAAGACTTGGTATAAGTATGAGTTTTATTAAGCATTAAATTAATATCCAAAAGTCAATCCTGTAAGATATTAAAATAATTCTGAAGAGATAAATGAATATGTAAAATATCAGAATTAGATACATATATGACAGTGTCATCAGCATAAAGTTGAACACTACACTTATTGAGAATTAATGGTAAATTATTAACATAAATAGAAAAAAGAAGTGGTCCTAGTATTGAACCTTGGGGCACACCTCTTTGTTGAACCAAAAAATCTGATTTATTCCCATTTAATACTACACATTGTTTTCTATTATGCAAATATGAATTAAACCACATAATTGCATTTTCAGACAGACCAATAGCATAAAGTTTATCTAAAAGTAAATATCGATCAACTAAATCAAAAACTTTGGACAAATCAAGAAAAATAGCACCTGTAAGTTTACCATCATCAGCAGCTGAAAACACATCATTAGTAAACTTAAGTAATGCAGTAGTTGTAGAATGATTGGATCTAAAGCCAGATTGATATGGTGATAAAATATTATTAATACTTAAATAATCTGAAAGTTGTTTATATATAATTTTTTCAAAAACTTTAGCTATAGAACATATAATAGATATAGGTCTGTAATTATTTAGATCAAGTACATCACCTCCCTTGTAAAGTGGAGTAATGCGTGCACTTTTCCAAATAACTGGTATCTCACATGTAGACAAAGACAAATTAAATAACTCAGTAAGTGGATACATAAGAATATGAGAAGAGAATTTAAGAAACTTAATTTCAATACTATCCAATCCAGCACTACTAGTAACACGTAATTCATTAATAGCATTCTGAACTTCAACAGGTAAAATCTTCCTAAATTGAAAAGAACTACTACACGAAAAATGATCATATATAGTATCAGTATTCTACGGAGCCCGGGAAGTCACCTGTAGGAGAAAAAAAAAAAAAATCTGTGCCGACGGTTTTGCAATCCGTTCCCTCAGTTTATAAACCGTACTCACGGATTCTTAAACTGTTCCCTCGGTTTAACAAATTGTGCCCACGGATTAATAAACCGTACCCACGAATTGCCAATCCATGGATTTAATAAGAAAGATGTGCGTCAAAATCTTGTTTAATTTGTGATTATCTAAGCACTTGATTATTATTGTATAATAAACCTGTCATTGTGACTGATTTGGAGTCATTTGTTACTCTTTTGTAAGTCGTTTTGAATAAAAGCTTCTTCTAAATGCATGTGACCTAAATATATAACAACAACAACAACAATAATAATAATAAAATAATAGTTATTATTATTATTTTAATTTATAGGCTAAATAAATGAGTGCACTTAAGACAGTAAAATGTTTGTTTTGTCAAAATGTCATGTCTGTTGTACTTTCCTTTATTTATATACTTCCACCCCCAACACTTACACAAACACACACACACACACACACACACACACACACACACACACACACACAGTTGGAACCAGCTTCCAGAAGAGATCAGATGTGCTAAAACATTAGCCATATTTAAATCCAGACTCAAAACCCATCTGTTTATCTGTGCATTTATTGAATGAGCACTGTGCTATGTCCAAACTGATTAGATAAAATGTATAATAAAATCACCAAAATAAGTCTTCATGTTAAGAATGAATAGTACACAAACACATTTCCAAAACTGTAAAATGTTATTAAAAATAAAGCATTCATTAATTATTTTATGACAAACATTTTACTGTCTTAAGTGCACTCATTTATTTAGCCTATAAATTAAAATAATAATAATAACTATTATTTTATTATTATTATTGTTGTTGTTGTTGTTATATATTTAGGTCACATGCATTTAGAAGAAGCTTTTATTCAAAACGACTTACAAAAGAGTAACAAATGACTCCAAAGTCAGTCACAATGCCAGGTTTATTATACAATAATAATCAAGTGCTTAGATAATCACAAATTAAACAAGATTTTGACGCGCAACTTTCTTATTAAATCGTTGTATTCCAACTCGTGTCCGTTTCAATTTGCTGTAGGCCTATTCCACATAATAATATGCAATAAAACAATATACAATATGATTCGTTAACACGTAGGCTACCTAGGAGCTTGCTGCATGAATCCGTGAGTACAGTTTACAAACCCGTGGGAACGGATTGCGAAAGCGTGCGCACGGATTATGAATCTGTGGGTAAGGATTCAAAAACCGAGGGTACGGTTTACAAAATCTGAGCGCACGGATTGGAAATTCGTGGGTACGGTTTATTAATCCGTGGGCACGATTTGTTAAACCGAGGGAACAGTTTAAGAATCCATGAGTACGGTTTATAAACTGAGGGAACGGATTGCAAAACCGTCGGCATGGATTGTTTTTTTTTCTCCTACAGGTGACTTCCCGGGCTCCGTAGTATTCAAATAAGAATTAGATACTAACATATAACAAACAGAAGAGAAATGCTGATTGAATGATTGAGCAATAGATAAGGAGTCATGTAATATTGTATTGTTAACTCTAATTTGATTAAATAAATGTTTATATGAAGCACTGAATATGTTTTTAATTTTATTCCAAAAATACTTAGGGTTCTTACCATACTGGAAAATACATTCTTTATAATAATAAGATTTCGCATTTCGTACGTTTGTCTTGCTCAAATTTCTCAAGTGCCTATATACTTCCCAATCAGCATTGTTTCTTGTCTGACGAAATACTGACCATGCTTTATCCCTTAGCCTAAAAAGACTAATAAGTTCACAATTAATCCAAGGGAGATGATTACCCCTAACGCTAATTGTTTTCCAGGGAGCATGCTTGTCCACAACATTAATGAATTCTAAAGAAAATCCCAAGCATCTTGTACATTAGGAATGAAATGAAATCTATCTCAATTAATAGAAATCAAATCATTAATAAATTAATTTAGATTAAGTTTTTTATATTGTCTGATTTTAATTAATTTAGGGGATTTAGGTAATTTAATTTTCCATACACAAAATATAATAAAGTGATCACTAAAGCAGGCGGACATAACACTTGCCCTTAAAAATCTGTTAGGATGTAAGACAAGTATCCAACCAAGAAGAGACTGAGATCGAGCATTAACTCTAGTAGGCTCAGCAAGTATACAAAATTATAAACGCAACACTTTTGTTTTTGCCCCCATTTTTCATGAGCTGAACTCAAAGATCTAAGACTTTTTCTATGTACACAAAAGGCCTATTTCTCTCAAATACTGTTCACAAATCTGTCTAAATCTGTGTTAGGGAGCAGTTCTCCTTTGCCGAAATACTCCATCCACCTCACAGGTGTGGCATATCAAGATGCTGATTAGATAGCATGATTATTGCACAGGTGTGCCTTAGGCTGGCCACAATAAAAGTCCACTCTAAAATGTGCAATTTTATCACACAGCACAATGCCACAGATGTTGCAAGTTTTGAGGGAGCGTGTAATTGGCATGCTGACTGCAGGAATGTCCACCAGAGCTGTTGCCCGTGAATTGAATGTTCATTTCTCTACCATAAGCCGTCTCCAAAGGCGTTTCAGAGAATTTGTCAGTACATCCAAACGGCCTCACAACCGCAGACCATGTGTAACCACACCATCCCAGGACCTCCTCATCCAGCATCTTCACCTCCAAGATCATCTGAGACCAGCCACCCGGACAGCTGCTGCAGCAATCGGTTTGCATAAAAAAAGAATTTTTGCACAAACTGTCAGAAACCGTCTCAGGGAAGCTCATCTGCATGCTCGTCGTTCTCATTGGGGTCTCGACCTGACTGCAGTTCGTCGTAACCGACTTGAGTGGGCAAATGCTCACATTCGATGGCGTCTGGCACTTTGGAGAGTTGTTCTCTTCATGGATGGATTCCAGTTTTCACTGTACAGGGCAGATGGCAGACAGCGTGTATGGCATCGTGTGGGTGAGCGGTTTGATGATGTCAACGTTGTGTATTGAGTGGCCCATGGTGGCGGTGGGGTTGTGGTATGGGCAGGCGTATGTTATGGACAATGAACACAGGTGCATTTTATTGATGGCATTTTGAATATGAGATACCGTGACGAGATCCTGAGGCCCATTGTTGTGCCATTCATCCACGACCATCACCTCATGTTGCAGCATGATAATGCACGGCCCCAAGTTGCAAGGATCTGTACACAATTCCTGGAAGCTGAAAACATCCCAGTTCTTGCATGGCCAGCATACTCACCGGACATGTCACCCATTGAGCATGTTTGGGATGCTCTGGATCGGTGTATACGACAGCGTGTTCCAGTTCCTGCCAATATCCAGCAACTTCACACAGCCATTGAAGAGGAGTGGACCAACATTCCACAGCAACAATCAGCAACCTGATCAACTCTATGCGAAGGAGATGTGTTGCACTGCGTGAGGCAAATGGTGGTCACACCAGATACTGACTGGTTTTCGGATATGCCACATCTGTGAGGTGGATGGAGTATCTCGGCACTGCTCACTAACACAGATTTAGACGGATTTGTGAACAGTATTTGAGAGAAATAGGCCTTTTGTGTACACAGAAAAAGTCTTAGATCTTTGAATTCAGCTCATGAAAAATGAGGGCAAAAACAAAAGTGTTGCGTTTATAATTTTGTTCAGTGTAGTTGGGTATGATTTAAACTATTAAATATATATGTTTCTTTATCAGATGATTTATCCAACCAATTTTTGTTAAGAGTAATATAATTTAATTTTTACCAAAAATAGAATTAATGGTGGATATCAGACAATTGAATGACCCCACTGGTGAAGAGGGTGGTCTGCATATGCTTCCAATAATTATACATTTATTTAAATGAAGAATTACCTTAACAAAGATACATTCACAATGTAAAAGATCAACTGAAGGTATAACCAACTCAAATACAAGACCAACAGAAACATAGATAGCCACACCTCCACCCCTGGAGCACCTATCATATCTATAAAGGACATAATTGGTTTTATTTCAGTGTCTGAAACACTGCTATTTAGTCATGTCTCAGAGAGTGTAACAATATCTGGTTTGTTTAACCCTTTAACGCGTACGATCACACTGGTGTGATTAGAACGTTCAGTGCGTCACGTCATCAACTGCTGAATTCAAATCTGCTTTCTGGCGCGGAGCCAGATCAGACGCACGAGTGCTTGTCATATTATCACTTATTCAGTGTTTTCAACCATATAATGCTTATTTTAGATTTCAGACATTTAAATACACATAAGTACTAGCAAAACCATACATTTATAGTTTGTAAAATACACGTTGATGTCTATGGCAGCAGCAATAATGATCCTTACAAATATAATCTGACAACATGTTTTATTGATATCATATACAGATTGTGTAGATAAATTTAAAGTTTACTCTGCTCTTCTCCCAGTTTACTGGAGACTTACTTTAACGGGTTTCGGGAGGCGAGGATGAATTTACGTGTTGTAAATCCCACAGCTCGGATTCAGTGCGATCAAACATGGCGGCGCCCATCACCCGGTATAAATCAACTAACATGATCATTATAAAAGTGTTTAAACAACCAAATACATTTACTTGCACATATTTCAGAATCGGAATATCAGATATTTCATAATATAGCGAGTATGTTTGTGAATATTATTAATAAAAAAAAAAAGGAAAAACGAAATAAAAGCAATCCATGTGTCATACAGCGCTATTAGGGCTGCGGTGTGTCACATGACAAGCATGACGTGTCGCCATGGAAACAATAAGGCTATACATTCTAAAATAACTGTCGCCCTAAAAAAACTCACGCTGGGGGCTCAGCTAGAATATTTTAAACTCACGTGTGAAGGGGTTAAATCAACCCACACACCCCACTGCGCAAAGACACGTCCAAACGACGTCTTTTGTACGTCACTTTTGAACGTCCAATTTTGGTCCCCTGAAGGTGCAGACTGTGACGCCAGATGACGTTTTTTTTCCAACGTCTACCGAACGTCCAGTATTTACGTCCACAGGACCTCTGAATAAGGGCTAATTGTAGGCCAAATGCGGTCGTTGTGGACGTCTTTTCTACATCAAACTTCAACTCATTTTAGATATAATTTTATACTGCTTATAGCCTCTGTACATAATTGTAGTCCCATTTCAGAAGGTGGCATACTGTGATGCCAGATGACGTCTTTTTTCCAACGTCTACCGAACGTCCAATATTTACGTCCACAGGACCTCTGAATAAGGGCTAATTGTAGGCCAAATGTGGTCGTTGTGGACGTCTTTTCTACATCAAACTTAAACTCATTTTAGACATAATTTATAGGCTCTGTACATAACTGTAGTCCCATTTCAGAAGGTGGCATACTGTTCTAGTTCATTTTCCTATAGCTTCATTTGATTGTCTCAGCACCAGCTGATAAATGTAAAAGCATATAAAGGTGTAATGCATTTCCAATTCAATCCTGCTGCTGAGCCAAATGAAGCTACAGGAAAATTAACTGCTACAGGAAACAGGTCCTTCACCTTCTGGACACAACTACAGTTAAACACAGAGGTTTACAAATAAATCACAACTCAATCACCACTCACTTATTTCCATCTTTATTGTTTTTAACTGGCACAAATGTCACTGATAAGCTTTTCCTGCCAACTACCATTAAAATCAAGGCACATGAATTTAATGGCTTGCATACATCATTTCAATGTTGTACATCATAACTTAAAAACTTTTGTAACCTAAAAACTTTCTAAAATCAACACTGGTGGTAAAAAAAATAAAAAGAATTATATATATATATATATATATATATATATATATATATATATATATATATATATATATATATATATATATATATGCCCACCTTCTGTACCACAACAACAAATGTATAACAATAAAAATTAAAGTGCTTAAACGAATGTGTTTTGTGGTAAAATTGAACCATAAGCAACTATACTAAAAACAGGAAAGACAATGTACAAAAGATTCTCCACAATGGATAATCAGTCCTGAGGGACTGCTGCGTGTCCTCCACCTCCACTTCTTTTTGGTGCATGCTTCAGATGCTCTGAAACAGTCATCCTTATGAAGTCCTCTGTGGCTGTGTCATCAAATTTCATGACTGCATCTGCACAAGTAGAAAAAAGACAAATGATTAGAAATATGCAAAGGCAATCTGCAGTCATACACCAAGTCCCCATATTTGTAAGCAAAAATATGTTTACCATGCATCCACTACCAATACTTGATTAATACAAAACCACCTCACCAAATGTTAAAATTGCCATGGTAGACAGTTAGCAGTGAATTTTAAATTTCAACTGGGAAGGAAATGTTTTGTCCAATCAAGTTATTATTCACAGACTGGCAGGAGCTAATTATCTTTCCATGGTCAACATGAAATATGGGCTTACCTTTTATTGCTCTATAAACCCGTGTCTTCTCCAAAGATTTCTTGCCCTTTTTCCCCTTCCCCTTCATATTGAATTGCGCCATCAGGGCATTAGTGAAGAGCCTAAAGAAAAATAAATTACATTTATAAATCAACGTAAATGTTACATGTAGGAATAACATTACGCATCTCATAAACCCTTTATAATACGTCCCCTCCTTTTATCCCTCTACAACAAATCTCCTTGTCAAGAACAGCTGGTCTATAAGCTCTCAATGCATTGTGTTTTGAACTTGTAATTGAGTATTTTTAATAGGCTCTGTGCACAAGCGTAGCGACGAACTTCCGCTGTCGCCAGAAGTCGGCATATCAGTTTCCGGTTTTCATTCGCGTCGCCCAAAATGTCAGTATTTACTAGATGTCTCCGAGATCTGCCAAGCAGAATCAGCGATGTCCATCACATCGTTAATGCCTGGTCTCCTGCTCCAGTACACAAACGAAACGAGGGATTCAAACGCAATATATCGAGTTATATGCACAAATAGTTTAATGTACGTGTTATTTCAGCATCTAGCGGCTAAGCTAGTTAGCAACATGTTCATTTTAGAAGCTTTTATTTCTCAATTTTAAACGCAGACTGTTCGTTTTTATTTATTTATTATTTATTTTTTAGGAGATAATTGTATTATCAATTGTATTAAACATCTCCCCCTCTCAGTTTCTAATAAAGATCAGGGCACAGGTGAAGCATTGTCTAGTCATTGTGCTACAGGTCCATTTAAGAACACTTTAGCATACAGGTGCTGGTCATATAATTAAAATATCATCAAAAAGTTGATTTATTTCACTAATTCCATTCAAAAAGTGAAATTTGTATATTATATTCATTCATTACACACAGACTGATATATTTCAAATGTTTATTTATTTTAATTTTGATGATTAGAGCTTACAGCTCATGAAAGTCAAAAATCAGTATCTCAAAATATTAGAATATTTACATTTGAGTTTCAATAAATGACCATCCCTACAGTACAAATTCCGGGTATCCCTTGTTCTTTGAAACCATAATAATGGAGAAGACTGCTGACTTGACAATGATCCAGAAGATGAACATTGACGCCCTCCACAAAGAGGGTAAGCCACAGAAGGTCATTACTGAAAGGTGTGGCTGTTTACAGAGTGCTGTATATCAAAGCATATTAAATGCAAAGTTGACTGGAAGGAAGAATTTGGGTAGGAAAAGGTGCACAAGCAACAGGGATGACCGCAAGCTTGAGAATACAGTCAAGCAAAGCTGATTCAAACACTTGAGAGAGCTTCACAAGGAGTGAACTGAAGCTGGAGCCAGTGCATCAAGAGTCACCACGCTCAGACGTCTTCAGGAAAAGGGCTACCAAGCCACTTCTGAACCAGAGACAACGTCAGAAGCATCTTAACTGGGCTGTGGAGAAAAATACCTGGACTGTTGCTCAGTGGTCCAAAGTCCTCTTTTCAGATGAAAGTAAATTTTACATTTCATTTGGAAATCAAGGTCCCAGAGTCTGAAGGAAGAGTGGAGAGGCACAGAATCCATGTTGCTTGAAGTCCAGTGTAAAGTTTCCACAGTCTGTGATGATTTGGGCTGCCATGTCATCTGCTGGTGTTGGTCCACTGTGTTTTCTGATGTCCACAGTCAACGCAGCCATCTACCAGGAAGTTTTAGAGCACTTCATGCTTCCTTCTGTTGACAAGCTTCATGGAGATGCTGATTTCATTTTCCAGCAGGACTTGGCACCTGCCCACACTGCCAAAGGTACCAAAAGCTGGTTCAATGACCATAGTGTTACTGTGCTTGATTGGCCAGCAAACTCACCTGACCTGAACCCCATAGAGAATCTATGGTGTATTGTCAAGAGGAAGATGAGAGACACCAGACCCAACAATGCAGAAGAGCTGAAGGCCACTATCAGAGCAACCTGGGCTCTCATAACACCTGAGCAGTGCCACAGACTGATCGACTCCATGCCACGCCGCATTGCTGCAGTAATTCAGGCAAAAGGAGCCCCAACTAAGTATTGAGTGCTGTACATGCTCATACTTTTCATGTTCATGCTTTTCAGTTGGCCAAGATTTCTAAAAATCATTTCTTTGTATTGGTCTTAAGTAATATTCTAATATTTTGAAATATTGATTTATGACTTTCATGAGCTGTAAGCTCTAATCATCAAAATTAAAAGAAATAAACATTTGAAATATATCAGTCTGTGTGTAATGAATGAATATAATATACAAGTTTCACTTTTTGAATGGAATTAGTGAAAAAAATCAACTTTTTGATGATATTCTAATTATATGACCAGCACCTGTACTTTTTTTTAAAAGTAGTTATTATGGAAATATATTTAAAATAATATACTTAACTGTAACAACATGTGATGCTTTTGGACACTTAACTGCACGTTAATTGCAATTAAATGAAAATGTGTAGTTTTATTGAACCACTTAATCTATCTTTATCTTTATATGTAATTTCACAATTATTCCAGAAACTTTAATTTGACATTATTATAAAGTGTACTTTTAAAAATTGTCCTTGTTTGTTAAGAATCATAGTCATGAAATTGGGCTCCCTTTTAAGTACACTCAGGTGGCCTGTTATTAAAATTATTAATATTATCTGTAAGTGAATTTAACATCACAATATTATAATATATATATTCTGAAATAACTGAACAAGAATGCATGCAGTAACCCGAATGGGGACTAGCAAGGTAAACTCACCTGCCAATTTTAGCCACTGTTTTCATTACATACTATTTTAAGAGTTATATTAAATATGAATTACCTTGGCAAAATCCCCGTGACATTAGAAACGCCAGGTTATTAAAGTATCGTTAACAAGCTTATAATTGTGGTGTTATCAATCCTAGCTTCACCATACACTCGAGCTGTGAGTTTTCTCAGCGTTCCTCATCATGGACCTGTAGCACAATGAACAGACATCAGCTGTGCCCTGATCTTTATTAGAAACTGAGAGGGGGAGATGTTTAATACAATTGATAATACAATTATCACCAAAAAAAAAAAAAAAAAAAAACGAACAGTCTGCGTTTAAAATTGAGAAAGAAAAGTATCTAAAATGAACATGTCGCAAGCCGCTAGATGCTGAAATAACACGTACATTAAACTATTTGTGCATATAACTCGATATAATATTGCGTTTGAATCCCTCGTTTCGTTTGTGTACTGGAGCAGGAGACCAGGCATTAACGATGTGATGGACATCGCTGATTCTGCTTGGCAGATCTCGGAGACATCTAGTAAATACTGACATTTTGGGCGACTCGAATGAAAACCGGAAACTGATATGCCGACTTCTGGCGACAGCGGAAGTTCGTCGCTACGCTTGTGCACAGAGCCTATTGAAAAATGCCACACAAAAAAAAGCGCCAAAAAAATAAATAAAAGTACGAAGGGGTACACAAGGGTTAAGCAAGAAAAAGGCAAATGAACACATGCAGTCTGGTCCACATCCAGAAAAAAAATGTTCAGACATTGAAAACCACACTAACATCACACACACAATTCATACTGTATGTAGAAACATGCCTGTCAAGGACTTTGTGGACACAGTCCTTGGTGTTCTTCCCTCCAATTCTTGCAATCTGTAGCACCTGTTGGAATAAATCTATGATAAAGTTGACTGGTACGCTCAACATTGATCTCACAGAATTCCATGTAATGTTCACGGACTTAATTAACCTCATCCAGCCTGAAAATATAACATAGAAAGCCATTAGGACTCAGACACTGCGTGCTGCTAAAATAAACCACACAGTCAGCACAGTTGATGAAAACATCAACCATAGAAATGAATGAAAGTGACAGAGGTTATGCAGCTAAAAATAGTGAATTCCAGTTAAAGTGCAAACAAACACATTTCATTTTAACTTGTGTGACGGGGTGGAAGAATCACGCGACAAGGAGAGCTCAAATAAATACCCCGGAGGGTGGATTTATTCACAAACAGTGAGAGGGTAGAGTGAGAGGTGGCTGACTGGCGTGTTGTGGTGCTCTTCGTGAAGTCTCTCTTGGTGCGGCGTGTGCGTCGTGTGGCTCTCGTCAGAGCGGAATCGGTCACTCGCTGGTTTCTGGGAGAGAGAAAGAGACAGCACATTAGTCTTTGGCCAGAGCAAACTCTAGCTGTGTCTGAAACCGCTCCCTATCCACTATATAGTGCACTATATCGGGTGTCAGCCATTTTGTAGTGCTGTCTGAATTCTGAGTGAACGACTTCATTCCCTACATTCGTTCACTACTTTTTACCCACAATGCATTCTGATTTCGAGTGTACAACCGATGTACACTCGCTGAAGCACTATTTCCCACAATCCAATGCGGAGAACCGACGAGCTGTTAGAGCGAGCGGGAGCAAGCGAGTTTGAACGGGAGATGCCGTTTAATGTGCAAAAATGAGGAATTTGGTGGATTTTAAAAAATGTTCGTTGGTAGTGTATTCATTCTGATGTCAAATTAACGATCGCCTGAGGGCGCTCTATCTTATTTGAGTGCAAAAACGCTGCTCGGGAGAGTTTCAAGATACTACAAACAGTAAATACATACAATGTATTAATATGTGCTGATGTGAGTTTATTTTTGTTGACAATATTTTAATAGTATTTAATGATTATGACCATATTACAGAACAAATGAATAATACCATCAATGAAACCACAAAGCTGATTACAATAGTCATTTTAAGTGTTATTGCTATTAATATTATTTTCTAAATTGAGGTACATGAAATATAAAAGTACATCTAAGATGTTTTTGCAACAGCCAAGTCTCACGCGCAGTGTACACGTCACCGTCCGAATCCGTTCACTTCATTTCGTTCACTCCTTTCTAATATAGTGCACTCAACTGCCTTACACTATATAGGGATTAGTGAATGAGTGAACGAGTGAGCGATTTCAGACACAGCTTCTGTCTGTCTCACAGCCTCACGCGGCTTATCTGGCCACGGGCTGACGAGCTGCAGGTGTGGCCGATTCCGATGTGATGAGCAGGTGCAGGTGATCCATGTACGTCTCCAGGGCAACGCTGATAATCCATCGGGACGCCCATCACACTTGTTATCATGATATGAATACAAGGCATGTTAAACATGAGTCTTAGTTTAAAACCAGGGTTGATAAGCGATTAAAATTTTTAATCTAATTAATTACATGATGTGGCGATTAATTACTCTAATTATAATTATATTATTATAGAAATAATAATAGCAAGAAATACTTTGTTTGATAAAATTCATTACATATACCCTTTTGGATCATGAGAGTGAGTAAATAATGACACAATTGTCATTTTTGGGTGGGTGAACTATACCTTTAATAATTAATTTTATTATTATTACTATGGAAATATGAAATTATTTATTTAATGAAATGATACTCTAAATAATCAACTAAAACTGCCAGTAGGTGGTGGTAAATGTCTTAATGATTAAGTCATCAAGTCAATTATTCATTCATTTGATTCTTTCAAATGGCTGATTCATTCAGGAGTGAAGTAAATGGTTCTTTATGAATGGTCCATTGAATCATTAAGTTTGTTTGACATGAAGAGGATCTTCACCATCAGACCGATTGGTGTGTGAGATCCAGTGATGGGAATAACGGCGTTACTAACAGCATTATTTTTTTCAGTAACGAGTAATCAAACAAATGACTGTTTCCCCCGTTATAACGTTGTTACCGTTACTGACAAAAAAATGTGGCGTTACTATATTATTTAATTAGAATTTAATTTTTCAGTTCATATGAATGGATGCGCAGTGTAGCTGTATTTGACGTAGTGTGAAGCGCACGACTCACCGTCGCTTTCTCTCACATACACTCACGCAAAGAAAGATACAGAACAAGAGAGTCTTTCATAACATGCAGAATTGACGCGCTACATGTAAACGATAGTCTTTGTAGTATTTTCCTGTCAAAATAACGGAGTTCCTCTGGAATTCTTCAGCTTTTAAGAACTGCCAGTTTCTCTGGTTGTGGGCGGAACTAATGCGCAAACGACAATCTCTTTGGCTGGCGCTCACCTATTATCGTTTTGATTTCAGCAAATCAATTTGAGCGAACGCAGACTATGTGATTAATATTCATGAACCCAGAAGCTCATTATCCTTAGTGCGTTTTATATTGATGACAAATATGCATTCATACTTGGTTATTCTAATTACTAAAGTTCTATCATCATATAATATTAAATTATCATAATATTATATTATAATGCTTGACTGACTGATACTAAGTGTCAGTAGATATAATATAGAATAGTGTAGATTAATATACAATGTTTTATAATAATAATTTATTCTTTTTAGTGTCCATTTCATTAATTTAACACATTTAATATTGGGGGCATCCAAAGTTATTTGACATTTGAAATTTTTTTAAAAAAGTAACGCAATAGTTACTTTCCCTGGTAATTAGTTACTTTTATAATTATGTAACTCAGTTACTATTTGTGAGAAGTAACTAATAACTATAACTAATTATTTTTTTAAAGTAACGTGCCCAACACTGTGGAGATCAAAGTACCGCAGGAGCTATACAGAGCAGACAGCACTTATGTTTTTGAATCACTCTCGTGGTCCTTTGATGTCATACACCGATCGGTCTGTGCAGCGCCATAAACCAAATAAATTTTCCTGTCTTTGTTTTCTTTCTCTGCAGGCTAAATAACAACAGTATTACACAAAAAGGTCTTGCTGCTCTGACTTCAGTGTTTATTTCAAATCCTGCAAACCTGATAGAGCTGGATCTGAGTGGAAATAAACTCGGAGACTCTGGAATTGAGAAGATCTGTATTTTGTTGAGAAGTCCACAATGTAGCTTGAAGAAACTGATGTGTGTATTTTTGTTCATCTACATTTCTGCATGATAATATACATTTATAAATGTCCATTTGATTAGATTAACTGAAATAAGGCTGTGGAAACTAAAATGATTTTTTTTTTATTTGTGTTTAAAGAGAACTTTAATATTGTATGAAACTCAAATGAAGCAGGTGCTATTAATGCATTGGGTGTAGTACTTAACAGCTTTTTTATGTATATTTAGACTTTCAGACTGCAGTATCACTGAAAAAGGTTATAAAACTCTGACTTCATCTCTGAAGTCAAACTCAAACCTGATAGAGCTGGATCTCACAGGAAATGATCCTGGAAAATCAGGAGTGAAGGAACTCTTTAATTTACTGCAGGCTGGATGCTGTAAATTAAAGACTGTCAGGTAATAAAAGCCTTTCAGTATTTCAAAATTTGCCACAGACATATTGTACAACTAGGTAAATGTGGAAAATAAAGCCAAAGCAGAATTACAATGACATGAAGAGGAATTTACTGAATTACAATTAAACAAAACTGGTAATATTTATGATAACTATGACTAACACATTCTACTTTTTACTATACTTTAATACTACCACGGGACATTTTCTACATCCTGTAGGTTTTTGAAAAGTTCAGCTGCACAGGAAGCGTGTGACTATCTGAGTCAAGTTCTTGATAGAAATCCGTTAGTACTAACGGAACTGGATCTGAGTGAAGATAAATTAGGAGACCTGGATTGGGAGAAGCTCTCTGCTCTTTTGAAGGACACTCATAGCAAAGTGGAGAAAATGAAGTGAGTAAACATAATTTATACACTATAACTTTTGTTTTGTTCAATATAAAGGACTGTTTGCAGATATGAAGAACTGTTGATCTGATGTATGTTGAATATGTGATGAATAATAAATAATACTTTTTTGTGTGTGTGTTCAGGCTGAATAATTGTGAGCTGACAGAGAAAAGCTGTTCAGTTCTAGCTAGTGTTCTCTCCTCAAAAACCATCCTGAAAGAGATGAACCTGAACAACAGCCGTCTGCTGGACTCAGGAGTCAAACAGATCTGTGAGGGACTGAAGAAGTCTAAGCTTAAGATACTGAAGTGAGTACATTTCACCATCAGCTACACTCAACACCACAGAATTCACAGAAATAATATATATATATTAGTGCTGTCAATCGATTAAAAAAAATGAACGAATTAATCGCACATTTTTTCTGAAATTAATCGCGATTAATTCCACTTAACATTAAAGTTTTTAAATATACTTTTATATTGCAATAATTTCACATTCAATCTTCAAATTAATGTACAAACAACATATTTTTTAATATTTGTTTAATGGCATCTTTTTTTTTATGACTGAACGCCAGTATCACTGATACCAATTAATACTGATTTCCCTATAAAAAAAATCCCTTAATATTTAACCATTGACTATAGCCATTAAACATTACATTATAATTAAGAGCTATCAATTTTAACATTTATTAGACTTTAAAAATAACTTCTAATTTAAGTGAACTTGAAACAATCTTCACATAAATCCATTATAATAAATGTTATTGTTAAAGGGGTGGTTTACTGCTTTTTTCTTTGCTTGATTGTGTTTATGGGGTGCAATATAACATGTCTTCGGGTTTTGTTTGTTAAAAAACGCCTTATTTTTCATATATTTCACCTTTAATGTAAGCTGCTTTCTCCTCTGTCATTTGAACGACCGGTTGACTTCCTGATTCTATGAAACCACTCCCTCAGAAGCAGGCGATGGGCTCAGATTGGTCAGTTGGGCCGGTGTGTTGTGATTGGCTAAACTGTGTACTGCACATTGTCCGGAAACGTTCACATCCACTATCTTTACGGGCGACAGTTGCATGTGCTCCGGTCAAATGTAAATAATGGTGTCAATATTGCCGTATCAGTTTGAGCCAGAATCAGACCAAGAAAGCGGTAATGAAGAGAGTCAAGCAGAACTTCCGCAAGCACGGCTCTTACAAACGTTTCTGAATGGAAGTTTGCTGTTGTGATTACATATAATTTTTTTAAGTTTGTACACCTTTGTCTTATACACACGAAATAGCATTTAACTAACTGGCTACTAAAGCCAGCGTTGGCATTTGTTTACGGCCTTGATAAAACTAAAACATTACGTCTGAAATTATACATGCAAATACATTTAAAATTATGAAATCTTACTTACAGTTTGTGGCCCAACAACTGCTGCCTCTGGTTTCTAAAGCTGGAACTGCTCCATGTTTTAGTAATAGTGTCTGTGTGAATCCGGCATTGAACTCGTGTAGATTCTGGAAGCTGTCTTCTGTAAAATGCGCAGCACAGAGAGCTGAATTAGGATTGTAATTGTCAGGAACATAATCAAACATAAATTTTAATCATTGTTGACGAACTACAGCATCCGTAGGAAGCCCGAACACAGAAGACCTGACAGCTGGGTGAAAATAACACCGTTTCGACGGCATGGCTACAACTCTCCACTATAACTCTTCCTCTTCAACAAAGCCACAGAACATGGCCTTGCCCCCTTTTTTGCATGTTCCAGAGGGAGGGGTTGATGCAAATTTATGGGTTTATTACGTATGCAAACCGGGAAGTATCTCGTTGTATTCCCGTATGAGTCGTTTTTGTAGGCATTAAACTGCCGGATTTTTAAAAGGCGATATCTCCGCTTACGTTGAACTTTCAGCGCAGCAACTTTGCAGATACTGTTCATGCACCAACAGCAACATTACACCCTATTTAAAATGAAAAAAGAGAAATCGCAGTAAACCACCCCTTTAATATTTAGCTAGGCTACCTGTGCCCCTCAGCAGAAATATACAGAAATTGAAAAATGTTATCAAACACTAAATTCTAAACTAAATACAGATAAATACTTACAGCTATATAAAAGTTATTGATGAACAGACTTTTCATCACTTTTATTCTTGATGAACAGACATCACAGCAGCTGGTAATTAGGTTGTTTTTGGCTGCTATTTATTTAAGAGCTGCTGCTGCTAAACGTGATGCAGATCTGACACGCATCGTATTCTCTCTCAACTCTCATCACCTTTTCTGACCCATTTCAGTCTCTACTAATGAGCTGACGAGTTGAATCGGGTGTGTTAGATGAGGGAGACAGTGCTGGGCTGCTACAGGACAGTTTTGAAAACCATTTCAGAGACATGTTCTTAATGTAATTCATATATAACATATTACATGCATGCACAGTTTTAAGGCAGCTTTAATCACCTTTTTGGTAACTTCATGCCTTAACCGACCACGACATTGACATTTATTTCACGCTTTGATATGAATTGATGCAGGCTACAGCGTGCGCCGGTTTCCGCGCTCGTTTGACTTGCGCCTGCCGCTGAAGTGGAGCTGGAGCGTGTGTCTGAAACGTCTTTGGATTGATGTGCTCGTAAAGACATTCTGCGACTAAATAAATGCACTTTTGTCAAGAAAAAACAGACAGAAACAGCAGTTATAAGTGGGGTGGCCAACCCTAGGCTCCGCCCCTGCGTTAATGGTGTTAAATATTTTTTTTTAATTAATCGAATGCGTTAATGCGCTAATTTTGACAGCACTAATATATATATATATATATATATATATATATATATATATATATATATATATATATTGAATCTGGTTCCCTCCAGAGGTGAAAAAACTAAGATATTTTGTTTTCTCTCATAACTGTGGTATTATCTAGTTAAAACTCAAATTAAATCTTCAAGACTTTTTTGTTAAATGTAATAAATGACAGAATTGGAAAAAATGAAATAAATGTAGCAAATTAAATGTGTATAAATAATAAATAAGTTAATTATAATTTATTGCAATTATTTATATCAGCTTGAATTTGACTTTCATATTTATGAAAAGGTACTTGAAAACTACTTGAATGTTTAAAAGTCAGTATATATGAAATTAGTATTAATTTTTGTTTTCCATAAAAATTATATTTTCTCGCAAAATTAACGATGCAGCGCATCTGTTATACTGTAAATACAGAGCCGTTTCACCCGGCTTTTGGGAGCGCACGAGATCTCGCAATATTACTTCTTGAGGTGAAAACCGGTCTCCCGATATCAGTATAAAGTTGATTTTTTGGTAAAACCTTTGATAGTGCTTGCATTATACTGTTTGGTCTTTTACTGCATGTGCTGTTTGTTTGGGTTTCATTTGGGAAGGCGTATAAAGTCTGATGCGCTTTGTTATACACTGTTATCATTTACAAGCGTGGAGTGCGTCCTCAGCATCTCGGTCAGGGACGGACTGGGAGTAAAAAAACGGCCCTAGATTTTCTCCCAAATAGGCCCACCACAACTACAAACAGTCGCTACTATCTCACAATATTACAGCAATCCTGTCACATTTATGGCAAATAAAATCACAAAACCCATGGTGACCCTGCTGACAAAAACAATTGAAACCATCACAGAAAATTGAATGATTTCCACTACAAATACCATTACAAACATTGCAAACCATCAACTTTTAACCATTAAAACCATTAAATAATGGTTTCTTGTACTGTGCTTTGGGACATATTACATTATAATTTAGTGGCTTTAACAAAAGCCATGAATAAAAGGTGACCAATTACCAGTTGAGGCCAACAGGCGCCATTACAGTTTCCATTAAAACCAATACAATTTTCATTCTAACCGGTAAAACCATTACAAATTATGTGATGTTTTCTATTTATTTATTTTTTTTCAACAGAGGATTGAAATAAATGTAGTATTGTATGAACTAAAATACATGAAATCTACATAAAAATAGCTGAATGCAAAACGTATATGACAATGATAAGCATAAACCTAGAATCTAGAAACCTGAAACAACAGAAATCTTCAATTTGAGTATTCATATGTCTCTGTGTGTGTGTGTGTGTGTGTGTGTGTGTGTGCAGGGGCGCCTGTAGGATTTCTTCCGAGGGTACGCACTACGCACAGAATTTATTTTTATTTTTTATAAATTAACTTTTCTTTATAAAGTTAATTTATAAAAATGTTTGGAGCACTTTTTGTTAGTTATATGTAAGTTTATTTATTTTATTTTTTTTAATTAATTAACAACCAAGCGGCCAGCGGCAGACAGTGAGCTGATCATAGTCTATGTTTGATCAATTTAGCAATTTAGCAATTTTGTCTGATATGTGAATTATTCGTTAGCCTATTTTTTAATCCATGCAGCAAATGCTTGAAAAACAGCTTTAAAAATTACTTTATTGCATTCCAGATGATTTTAAAGAACTTTTCACTATACATTTTACAGGCAGCTTGAATGTAAATCATTGTCATGAATTCGTTGTATTCCCATTCGTAAAATAGGCTACAAACTGTTGTAGTCTAACCCGACCTCATGAAAATGCGTGTAGCATGATTTTCTTTTTCTATTTGACTTAATGTTTATAAGCAGAAATTGGCATGCAAAAGACTGATCATTATTAAAGGCATGGCTGGATTCAATTGTTCATTTGGATTAAAACATGCTAGATATTTATTATTGTCCTTTATAGCTGTGTTCTTTTGCACTTTGTTTGAAACATTTGTTTACTTTACGCTTTTTTGTTGTGTATTCTTTTGTTGTATTTGTATTATGTTCAGAGTTCTTTATTATAAGAAAAAAAGTTATTAAACCTTATATTAACACAACATAGTTTTGTAATTTAATTCAACACTGATAATAATGTGATAAATTTTCATATCACAACAATAGCTTAAGATTTTGATACCAACACGTCTACTGGGAAAAAACTAAACTGAAACTGTAAAACACTCAACAACTAAAACAGCCCATTTGTAAAGATTTCATTTGATACACATTTCACATTTTAAACTGCACTGATCATTCTGATTCAGTTTAAGTAATAATAATCAGGTAAACATGCATTTATTTAGTTTAAACATGCATTTATGACGGAAATGAAAACTAAAGTGGTTTGCTTACATGTCTGTTTTTTGTTTCTCATATCTGATAATGTATTCAGCTCTGGTGTGGTCTAGTTATATATTGTGACTCAGCATATTGTGCAGCAGTTAATTAATTTGAAACACAATGTTAAATTTAAATGTTACAAATTATTTAAATTTAAGCTTTATGTTTTGTAGACTTTCAAACTGCAGTATCACAGAAGAAGGTTATAAAGCTCTGGCTTCAGCTCTGAGATCAAACTCAAACCTGATAGAGCTGGATCTCACAGGAAATGATCCGGGTGAATCAGGAGTGAAGGAGCTCAGTGATTCACGAAAGGGACGGTTGTTTTCATCAGAAACACTGAAAACACTGAGGTAAGTGTTATTAAAATAGTAAACTGCAAAAGTTTGTAGCTGGAAGAAAATCAAACCATCAAAAAGACATTTATAAAAGCTTTGAAATGACTGAAGACCCTTTAAAACAAGATTGCAAGAAATCATTATATGGCAGGTAATGTCAGTGTACTTCTCCTGTGTCCAGGTTTTTGGGTCCTGCTGCAGATGAAGCCTGTCAGTATGTGACTGGAATTGTGGGTGAAAACCCGTTACTCCTGAGAGAGCTGAATCTGAGTGAATGTGAACTAGGAGACACACGAGTGAATCAGATCGCTGCTCTACTGCAGGATAAACACTGTAAACTCAACACACTGATGTGAGTGTTGTGTTCATTTACTATTGTAGATTGATCTTAAATCAGGTGACAAAACACTATTTCCCAGTGATAGACTTCTCAGAGACTGAATGTTGGTACCAGGTATTTCGTGTTTATAAATTCTCTCCTGTTTAATATTTTAGTCTGCGTAAGTGTGGTCTAACAGAGGAAAGCTGTTCAGCTCTCGCTACAGTCCTGAGATCAAACTCCAGTCTGAAAGAGCTTGACATGAGCAACAATAATCTGCAGGATTCAGGAGTGAAGAAACTCCAGAACGGATTAGAAAATACTAACTGCACACTGCAGAAACTCAGGTGAGCTCAGTTAATCATTGTTTGATTTTAATCATAACATTCTCATTTGATCAAAGTTAAAATTACTATAGAAACAGGAAAAAACATGCCCCTGTCAAACAATGCATTTTTCTTAACTTATTAGTGAAAATACTTTTGATGATTTTATGATATACATTATTTTTTATTTATTTTTATTTTTTTATAACCTCTTTTCTGTAGACTTTCAGACTGCAGTATCACTGAAGAAGGTTATAAAGCTCTGGCTTCAGCTCTGAGATCAAACCCTTCACACCTGATAGAGCTGGATCTCACAGGAAATGATCCTGGACAATCAGGAGTGGAGCAGCTCAGTGATTTACTACAGGATCCAAACTGTCATCTGAAGACACTGAGGTGAGACATGATGAAATAATACCAAATAAATTATATGCAGGCAAATTATTAACAAACATCATTTCACTAATTCAGTATTCTGCACAATTTTTTGTTGCATCAGAATTAAAGTGATTTCAAGATAAACAAAAGCTGCCTACTGATTTCCTATTTCATCTGCTCTTCTGCAGGTTTTTGGGTCCTGCTGCAGATGAAGCCTGTCAGTATGTGACTGGAATTGTGGGTAAAAACCCGTTACTCCTGAGAGAGCTGAATCTGGGTGAACGTGAACTAGGAGACACACGAGTGAATCAGATCGCTGCTCTACTGCAGGATAAACACTGTAAACTCAACACACTGATGTGAGTATTTCTCATGGTTTAATACTTTACAATAACCTTAAATTGTTTTGGTACTAAAACTATCATTGTTGTTCAGTAGAGAAGGTTTTGAAATAAATTGAATACTGTTTCCTATCTTTGTTTTCTTTCTCTGCAGGCTGAATAATAACAGCATTACAGAAGAAGGTTGTGCTGCTCTTTCTTCAGCATTTAATTCAAATCCTTCAAACCTGATCGAGCTGGATCTGAGTGGAAATAAACTAGGAAACTCAGGAATGAAGAAGTTCTGTTCTCTGTTGGAAAATACACGATTGAGATTAGAGAAACTAAAGTGTGTAATTTTATTTATCTACAATTCTTCATATTAGACTATATTTCTGCATGCTAGATTTAAATTGGGTTAATAAATGTCCATTTAATTAGGTTAATTATCATGAAAAATTACAAATTAAATTGCTTTACAATTTTCATAATTATAATGTATTGGTGATTTTTAAATATTGTATTTCAATGTTGGCATGGCTTTCACTGTATAGACATATATTTTAGCTTAGAAAATGAAATTATTTCTTATATTTATTATTTTTGAAACACAGTATATTGAAATAATCAACAAATGAATCATTTTCCAAAATAAACATTAGTTTCAGACCTGTTTTTTAATTGTACATTTTCAAATACCGTATGTAATCAGATGAACCATACGTTGGTTTATACCTAATATAAGCATTAAGTACTTGGTTTATGAATGTTATCTCTTGTTTAATATTTTAGTCTGCGTAAGTGTGGTCTAACAGAGGAAAGCTGTTCAGCTCTCGCTACAGTCCTGAGATCAAACTCCAGTCTGAAAGAACTTGACATGAGCAACAATAATCTGCAGGATTCAGGAGTGAAGAAACTCCAGAACGGATTAGAAAATACAAACTGCACACTGAAGAAACTCAGGTAAAAGGGTTACGTGAATATTTATTAGATTTTTTTATTTGAATGGTTATTAACATTAATTTTACTTAACTACATTTTTACATTTAACAAAAGAGATAGATGCTTCTTTCAGCCAATAAATTTTGTTTTTCTTAGTGTGACTCGTAATAAGCAAGTAATACATATTGTTAATTAATTCTATAAGATAATAATCAAATCAAATTGATCCCATAACTATTTAATTAAGCTGGAGAGAAATAAATTTTACTGTAAACTGGAGCTTTTAATATAGTTCTGTCAGGACCACTATCGTCAAAAGGTAGATACTTAGCATAAAGTTTTAGTTTGGCGGTATGGTTCTGTTCTGTGCAAAAACTCCCTGCCCACCCATGCAGCCTGTCATGAATGAGCAGGGAGAGCAACAATAATAACCCCCCCCCCAACACAAACGATAGGCCCGGACCCCCCGACACAACGATAGGCCAGAACCGCCCAAACCACAACTGATGCATTCTGAAAGAAGCATATCCTTCTGAAATAGCAGAGACTGGGGCAGCAACCCCTTATGGAGAAGGCAGTGAAGGGGTGCTCTTCTTTATAAGCAGCCAAGAAGAGCAGCAAGCCCCTTTTTGCAATACCTAAAAAAGATGCAGAAAAATTGACAGCTAATTGACTCACTAAAAATGACAGCCTAATTTGCAGCAAACAAACGTACTGCAGCCATAGAAGCGAGCAATGAACGGTTCAGAGAGAGAGAGAGAGAGAGAGAGAGGTCGCATATTCTACCTGGCCTAAAAGCTTCAGCATCCATTTAAAAACTCTATAGAAACAGCATATAACTTGGATATATAACCTGCCAGAACTAACGCTAACACTTCATTCAATTTATATGTGTGTGTGGACATTGGTTATGTTAAATGCATATATGTACAGAGGCCTGCGGCACAAAACCAATTTCAGAGGCTACACAGGTTAACTGAATTTAGTTTGAGCAAACTGTTCTACTCCTCTTTTTTTTTTTTCCCCTGAAGAAGGTGGAATGTTTTATAGTGTTGAACTGTGTTTTGTGTGATTGGCTGTTCACTGTCGATGTCACACCTTCAGCTGCACATTCCAGAGTTGGAATGTCTTGTAATTTATGTATGTGTGCAGCAGAGATTATAGTAAATTAAATTTTTCATGTTTATTATGTATTTATTTTTTAGACTTTCAAACTGCAGGATCACTGAAGAAGGTTATAAAGCTCTGGCTTCAGCTCTGAGATCAAACCCTTCACACCTGATAGAGCTGGATCTCACAGGAAATGATCCTGGACAATCAGGAGTGAAGGCGCTCAATGATTTACTACAGGATCCAAACTATCAACTGAAGACACTGAGGTGAGACGTGATGAAAGAATACAGAATTGATCATATATAGGCAATTTACTTATAAAAAAATCGTTTTAGTGAGAAAATATGTCATGGTTGTACCAAAGTTAGTGATTTAAAGATTTAAAAAATGAGTTTTTAAGAATATTTACTATTCTTTCTATTACATCTTAAATGATGAGGAAATTTAATCAAATCCTGCTTCATCTTCTCTTCTGCAGGTTTTTGAGTCCTGCAGCAGATGAAGCCTGTCAGTATGTGACTGGAATTGTGGGTAAAAACCCGTTACTCCTGAGAGAGCTGAATCTGAGTGAACGTGAACTAGGAGACACACGAGTGAATCAGATCGCTGCTCTACTGCAGGATAAACACTGTAAACTCAACACACTGATGTAAGTATTTTGCATTATTTTATACTTTTATATGTAAAATATCTTCCACACATAACATTATTTTCGACTAAATACTGTAAAGCTGATATAAAGCCACCCAGCTTTATATCAAGCTGATGTAAAGCCGCTTTTACACAATTTGCATTGTTTAAAGCACTATACAAATAATAGTGACACGTGACTAATTTTGATGTTATATTTTCAGTATCTTTTTTGGATTAAAATGATCATTGTTGTTCAATAAGAAAGGTTTTGAGAAAAACTGAAGAATGTTTCCTGTCTTTGTTTTCTTTCTCTGCAGGCTGAATAATAACAGTATTACAGAAGAAGGTTGTGCTGCTCTGACTTCAGCGTTTAATTCAAATCCTTCAAACCTGATAGAGCTGGATCTGAGTGGAAATAAACTAGAAAACTCAGGAATAGAGAAGATCTGTCCTCTATTGAAAAATACACAATGCAAAATGGGAAAATTGAAGTATGTATTTTCAAATTAAATTTTTGCATGTTAATATACATTTGTAAATGTCTATTTGATTATGTTAACTGAAAAAAAAATAAGACTGCTGAGGCTGAAATTTCCATTTCATTACTTATGTATCTCTATGTATAGTACTATATACTGTAACTGAATGCAAGTTATTAAGTAAATGAGAATTAGATTATGTTGTTCGAAGTAGTTTGTCAGATGTTATTTATAAAGCACGGTACTAGAATGATGATCTGTGTTCTAACAAAGAATAAACAACTGAACTTAACTGAGTTAAGAATAACAACTATTAACAACAACATCGTTTTTTTTTTCTTTTTCTTCTTCTTCTAGACTCTCAAACTGCAGTATCACTGAAGAAGGTTATAAAACTCTGTCTTCAGCTCTGAGATCAAACCCTTCACACCTGATAGAGCTGGATCTCACAGGAAATGATCCTGGACAATCAGGAGTGAAGGAGCTCGATGATCTACTACAGGATAAGCGCTGTAAATTAAAGACCAGGTAATTTAAAAACTTTAAATACTTTAATTAGTAACTGCTCTTCAATCACGCTTCAGTGTAACATCAGTAATCAGTCAGCCATATCTTGTTTTGATCTAGTGTAACATGCAATATTAACATTTGTACAGAGCCGGCCCAAGGCATAAGCAGACTAAGCGAGTGCTTAAGGCCCCCGTGACCACCAGGAGCCCCCCAAGATTACATGAAATGATAGCTTGATTTTTATTTTTAATTTTTATTTTTTATTTTTTGGGGGTTATATATTGTGTTAATGGACAAGGGCAATTTCATGTCTACCAGGAAACAATTTTTGGCAATTTTATTTTTCATCTTCATGAATGAAAAGTGAATCTTTAAAATGAATTTTACTGCACAACTATAGAGTTAAAAAATAATATAGGCTTTCAAATATTTTAAGTGTTTAAAAAAATGTACACTATAGACAAACAGTGGGTGAAGGGCAGTGCATTGTGTGTGTGTGTGTGTGTGTGTGTGTGCGTGCGTGCGTGCGTGCGTGCGTGCGTTATATTCATGTATCTCACTCCAGCCAGGCAACCATTGTTGACAACCCTGATATATTATAATATATCATTTTACTTACAGTAGCTAGTTTTAGATTAAATTTTTTTGTCTTCTGTGTAAAAATAATTGTGTGTTTGTGTGTGTGTGTGTGTGTGTGTGTGTGTGTGTGTGTGTGTGTGTGTGCGTGCGTGCATTTTTGTGACATGAGGACACAAATTTGTATAATGACATGGGTATGACATATCTATTACAAGGAGAAGGTGATTTATGAGGACAGTGCCCCATGTCCTCATATTTCAAAAGGCTTATAAATCATACAGAATGAGTTTTTTTTTTTTTTTTTGAGAAAGTAAAAAAGCAGAAAGTTTCCTGTAAGAGGTAGAGTTAGGTGTAGTGTTGGTGTAGGGCAATAGAAAATACAGTTTGTATAGTATAAAAACCATTACGCCTATGGAATGTCCCCACAATTCACAAAAACAAACATGTGTGTCTGTATGTGTGTACTGGTTTTTGTGGTTTATGAGGACAAAATTTGTATAATGACATGGGTATGACAGTGGTATTACAATTTGAAGGTGGTTTATGAGGACACTGCCTATGTCCCCGTAATTCAAAAGGCATAAAAAACATACTAAATGGTGTTTTTTTGAGAATCTAAAAATTCAGAAAGTTTCCTGTAAGGGGTAGGTTTAGGTGTAGGCTGGTGTAGGGCAATAGCACATACAGTTTGTACGGTATAAAAACCATTACGCCTATGGAGAGTCCCCACAAGGATAGCAAACCAGACGTGTGTGTGTGTGTGTGTGTGTGTGTGTGTGTTATATATTCATGTATCTCACTCCATCCAGGCAACCATTGTTGGCAACCCTGATATATTATAATATATCATTTTACTTGCAGTAGCTAGTTTTGGAATACAAATTTTTTCATAAACTTGGTACTGATAACAGCTTAACATTATTTACCTTAGCCTACCTTTGGGGTCTTTTATATTATATTCCAATATCAAAAATTACAAATTGTTTATTTCCTTAAACCATAAGTGCTATCAGTTTCATAAAACTGGTGTGTGTGAATCAAAAACATTTGCATGTACATAATCAGATCAGGGAGTAAGGGAAAACAGAAGCTAACAAAATTATTTAATGTAAGTTTGTATGTTTTTGTAGACTGAGAACCTAGGAAATAAATCTGCAAACCTTGCTCTGATACACTGACTTTACACTAAGTGGAAATGTTCTGTTTTCTGAGCTGGGCCTCTGAAAAAGATGAGAGCTGCAAAAGGCATACAGTTGTAAAATTAACTAATCTAAAATTCTCTTCTACTTCTTGTAGGTTTTTGAAAAGTCCTGCTGCACAGGAAGCATTTGAGTATCTCACTAAAGTTTTTGGTAAAAGTCCATTATTACTGACAGAACTGGATCTGAGTGAAGATAAATTAGGAGACCTGGATTGGGAGAAGCTCTCTGCTCTTTTGATTGACTCTCATAGCAAACTGGAGAAAATGAAGTGAGTGAACATTTATACATTATATCTTCTCTGATTAATTACTGCTAATGACTGTCAGTAATGTGCATAAGCAGACATGAAGACAAGTTGATCTGAGTGTTAAATATTTTTTTAAAGTACATTTTGCTGAAAGTCAATAAGATAAATAAAAAAGGCTGTTTTTCTGTGTTCAGGATGAATAATTGTGAGCTGACAGAGAAAAGCTGTTCAGTTCTAGCTACTGTTCTCTCCTCCAAAACCATCCTGAAAGAGATGAACCTGAACAACAGCCGTCTGCTGGACTCAGGAGTCAAAGAGATCTGTGAGGGACTGAAGAATCCCGTGTGTGAGCTGAAGATACTCAAGTGAGTACAATTCACCATCAGATACACTCACCACCACAGCAACCACAGGAATATGACATATTTGATGACGTTATTGATATTTTTGTATTATTTTCAGGCTCAGTAAGTGTGATCTAACAGAGGAAAGCTGTTCAGCTCTTGCTTCAGTTCTCAGTTCAGACTCCAGCAGTCTGAGGGATCTTGACGTGAGCAACAATAATCTACAGGATTCAGGAGTGAAGCTGCTTTCTAATGCACTGAAAGAGAACTGTAAACTAGAGAAACTCAGGTGAATTTATATGTAACATATTAAAGATCTCTGGGCCTGTTTTTTGCCTCCATATTCAGCCATCTGTTTTATATGGATTAATTTTGTTCAGAACATTTGCGGAGTAACTGATTAATCAGATTAATTTTTACATTTTCATTCCCTTTCTAGTCTTTCAGACTGCAGTATCACTGAAGAAGGTTATACAGCTCTGGCTTCAGCTCTGAGATCAAACCCTTCACACCTGATAGAGCTGGATCTCACAGGAAATGATCCTGGACCATCAGGAGTGAAGCAGCTCAATGATTTACTACAGGATGGACGCTTTACATTAAAGATCATCAGGTCATACTTGTCTTTAAATATCTAAAAAGAAGACATAGGTGTGATATCAGCTATATAAAAATGGTTGGCAGAGCGGATAAACTAGCTAGTGATAAATTAGCTGGAAGAGGTATTTATAGAATTGCAATTCAAAGCAGTTCACCAGTTACACAACTGAATTTCATGGGGTTTGTTGAAGAAATATAATGTAAAAAACATAAATTATTATATAAATAATTTTTGCAAATTATTGTTTTCTGATTATTATAGATATTTTCACAATGAAACTGGAGACAGTTTTCATGACGATAACTTTAATAATACACTGGACCAATAAAGAAGATTGGAGCCTCAAATACCATAAAAATATAACTAGATTATTGAATCTAAGGCTGCGTTTACACTTGGCATTAACATGCGACCTGTATCCGGATGTTGTCCACATACACATTGAAAAGACAAGTGTAAACACGCTTCTGATCGGAATGTCATCCGACATCGGAATGTCATCCGATCAGCATGTCCTGGTCCAGAGGTAGTAGAGGACGTATTGTGATCGGATCTCAGTGTAATGTAAACGCAATCCAGCCGTCGTGTCTGCATTTGCAGTTCGACGTCACGCAAAACCCTGCCCTCTCTCTCGAGAACTGTCAGAAGAGAGAGGCCATGGAGCGCCATTGTCAAGTATGGTGACCCATACTCGAAATGGTGCTCTGCATTTAACCCATCCAAGTGCACACACACAGCAGTGAGTAGTGAACAAGTGCACACACACACACACACAGTGAACACACACCCAGAGCAGTGGGCAGCCTTGCTCCAGCGCCCGGGGAGCAATTAGGGGTTCGGTGCCTTGCTCAAGGGCACCTAAGTCATGGTATCGAAGGTGGAGAGAGTGCTGTTCATTCACAATCCCCACCTTCAATTCCTGCCGGCGCGAGAATCAAACCAGCAACCTTCAGGTTACAAGCCCGACTCCCTAACCATTAGGCCACGACTTCCCCTATAGAGACTTGTACAGTTATTTTCATTTGTTAAATATCCCGCAACTGGAAATGGTTTTCAAAAGAAATCCCACCATGTCAGGTCGACTTTGCACCGGGGCCATCCTCTGCAGACTTATTTAAATATTGTGCGGGAAAGACAGATCCGATTGTTTATCCAGATAGAGAAGTCAGCTGATGTTGCCAAGTGTAAACGCGCCATGTCCTGATTGACTGATGATCTGATCTGCTTGATCAGATCATGGTGATCGCATGTTAATGCCAAGTGTAAACGCAGCCTAAATTCTTTTCTTCTTCCTGTAGGTTTTTGAAAAGTCCTGCTGCACAGGAAGCATGTGATCATCTCACTAAAGTTCTGGATATAAGTCCATTACTTCTGACTGAACTGGATCTGAGTGAAGATAAATTAGGAGACCTGGATGGAGAGAAACTATCTGCTCTTTTGATGGACTCTCATAGCAAACTGGAGAAAATAAAGTGAGATAACATGATTCATACATTTTAACCTCTCTGTTTATTGTGTTTATTCTGTGTATGTGTGAGCAGATGTGAAGAGCTGTTGATCTGATGTAGGGGTGCGTGAAATCACGATTTTTGATCGTGGACGATAAAAATGTCTCCACGATCTACTTTTGGAGAAATATTGTGGTATCATGCTACAGCGCACATTCGTTGGAGTTCTGGCGCCTCCATATCAATAAATTGTACAAAGCCACATACATTCACATCAGTGTTAACTCAGCGGTAGAGTTACTCTCACAGGACACTGCAAAGGTTGCCACTCGTCCCTTAAAATACGGAAGCGTCCCGTATTTAAAGGTAAAATGATGCGTCCCGTATCAAATCAATACGGGACGCGATTTGTCCTGTATTTTACAAAGGCCAGCATATTTGAATAAATAAATAAGTATTTTGCACTGTTTATAATACTAATAGCAATTATAATGAAATCAATCTCATAAGAAGTATTATTAGAGAAGCTCATTTGCGCATGATTGCATTCTGGCATCTTTGTTTCCATAGCGGCAGAGTCTCCAGAACACGCGCAGTTAAAGCCCTTCACACGAGCGCGCCATTTTTCTGATGACGTAAAATGGTTGCACTCCGTGAGCTACTAGACTATCTGTTGCTATTTTTACCACAACACAACTCGGCATAGACAACTCGGAAAATAAAATACTGATATGATGACCACAACTACTGAAAGAGCTTACAGGTGGCGATGGATATAAGTATAGATTTAAACCAAATGCTGTACCATCGATTTTTCCCCACAATGAGTGTAAATGCCCCGGGTCTCGAGGGAAATCCGCGCTGAGAAACTCCTCTAGCGGCCGCGCGTCAGCTTGTTTACATCCTAACAGATGGCATCTAGCGTTTCTTATTTCAGCCGTTTATAAGCTCTTTCAGTAGCTGTGGTCTACTAAAAGACTCAAAGGCATCAGGGCTAAAGTGGAGAGAACAAAGAAGCGGGTCTTTAGGAAGTTTTATTCGTCCACAGGCATCTTCCCATTCTTTTCTCCTTTTCTTATCGCTAGGAAAGCAGTGAAGTCTTACATTATATCGCTTCTTTTGTTGCCCTTCGACTGAAAATTACAACCAAAAGTCTCACAATGTGGTATCATATCAGTATTTTATTTTCTGAGTTGTGTTGCGGTAAAAAGCACCAGTAGCTCACTGAGTGCAACCATTTGATGTCATCGATGCAGAATGTACTGTTCACATAAAATAATGGCGCCCCCCATAGTCCAAAAACGATGTCGATTATTTCAAATAACATACATTTTCATGGGTTTTTTACTACATATTTAAATAAGAGACATCTTTTACATTATTTTAAACAATACATGTCTTAATACCCGGGGATCCCTTTAAACACAAGGCTCTCCAGATGTAGGGCAGAATGGAAAAGTAATCAATGTATCTGCCCAATAACTAATGATGAACGCGTTGTTTGCAGAGAAGCATTCAGTTGCTTATGGTGGACTGTCTAACTTAAAGGGACAGTTCACCCAAAAATGATTTTTTTTTATTTTTTTCATTGTTTACACACCCTCAAGTTGTTCCAAATCTGTAATCATTTCTTTCTTCTGTCGTAAATGGTGTCCCTTATTTTGCCTTGCTAAAGGTGGCAACCCTAGATACTGCACTTATTTGCAATCACAAAAGTACATTATTTGCGTGTGTTTTAAAGCCTCGCCGGTTAAACGTTTCATTCACGCACTGGTCTGACGTGCGCTTTTTCTGAGCCCGTACACCTGAAGCGTGCAAACTAAAAAGCCTGTCTAACAGCGCCTGATTACTCAACTAGGTTATCTTTTGCGCAAATACTGTCAAAACACTCAAGGTTTATGTATAGACTCACTTGGTTATGTCTAAAATGAAGGTAAACAATTCAGACAAATGGATGCATGCCTGTATATTAGATGTGTGGTCTTAAAGTACTAATTTTTAGTGAGTAAATGATGGTATAAATATAAAACACTATGACAGAATCGACAGACAGATGACAGAATATTTTTCTTTCATTTTAAAACAAAAAAACGCAAAGAGAAAAAAATAACTCGCTACTCTTGACAGAAAAAAAAGAATACAGCTGCTTTAATAGGAATTAATCTATATAGTGTTTTATTTTTATATTTCTTCATTCAATTTCTTGAATGCTCCTGCTAAATATGCTTATTGGACCTGAAAATAAAGCACTGTTTGTTTTATTTGTATATTATGTGTATTTGTAACGTGTATCTTTGTTCGTATTTTTAATAACAAAGATAAAATAATGACAAAGATTTTTATCTTCGTCCACTTTGTCCTAAATATCCACCATTCTTTTTTTATATTTTGTTACCTTGAAAGGATTTGTCTTTATAACAGGGAAATTATTTTGACTGCACTGCTCAGACAAAATAGTAAAACCAACATGACAAAGAATCGTGATAAAATCGTGAAATCGTGATGCTTCTAAAATAATCATGATATGATATTTTTGCCATATCACCCACCCCTAATCTGATGTGTGCTGAATATGTTCTGAATAATAAATAATGCTGTTTTTGTATTCAGGCTGAATAATTGTAAGCTGACAGAGAAAAGCTGTTCAGTTCTAGCTACTGTTCTCTCCTCCAAAACCATCCTGAAAGAGATGAACCTGAACAACAGCCGTCTGCTGAACTCAGGAGTCAAAAAGATCTGTGAGGGACTGAAGAATCCTGTGTGTGAGCTGAAGATACTCAAGTGAGTACATTTCACCTTCAGCTACACTGACCATTGGAGGAATGTTATATATTTGTTCAATCTGTCACCTCCATAGATGGGAAAAAAAATGTAAGGGCCTGTTTACACTTGTCGACTTAATGCGTTTTCACTGATTGAAGAGCTATCTGATAATAAAACTCACAGTGTTAATGCCACCCAGAACGCCTTTGAGAATACTTGTGATCCGATAACTCAAACCAATTGAAGAGGTGATTTGAGATGCATATACATTTGGCCAGAAACATCTGGAAATGCATCTCGTGGTTTAAGCCACATGAATTTCCATGAAGTAACTATCCATATTAAACCATATTATCTGTTTCTAGATACACAAAAACACTATAAACACTATAAAACTATATAATAACTATAATAACACTGCTTTACAGTTACGCTTTTCAAATTTAACACAAACTCATACTACATATATGAAACAATCACACTCTTTCTGACCATTATTAAATTGTAATTCATTAATCAATCCACACATAATGAAACCAGAAGTGTCTTACCTGTGTATAAAGCTCTAATGTAATTTGTCATATTTTGGTGATTAGACTATTGTGCAGTAATGAATTAACTTAAACCACAACGTGAAATTAAAATCTAGTTTTTATTTTCTGTAGACTTTCAGACTGCAGTATCACAGAAGAAGGTTATAAAGCTCTGGCTTCAGCTCTGAGATCAAACCCTTCACACCTGATAGAGCTGGATCTCACAGGAAATGATCCTGGACCATCAGGAGTGAAGCAGCTCAATCATTTACTACAGGATCCAAACTATCAACTGAAGACACTGAGGTGAGTGTCCTTAAAATAATAAAGTGTAATTTTAGCTGAAAAAAAGAAACTGTCAAAAAGACATTGTGTAAAAGCTTTGGAATGACTGAAGTTCCTTTCACAACATTGTGAACATAAATCACTGTATGGCATGTAATATCAATGTACTTCTATTATGTCCAGGTTGTTACAGAATCCTGCTGCAGATGAAGCCTGTCAGTATGTGACTGGAATTGTGGGTAAAAACCCGTTACTCCTGAGAGAACTGAATCTGAGTGGATGTGAACTAGGAGACACACGAGTGAATCAGATCGCTGCTCTACTGCAGGATAAACACTGTAAACTCAACACACTGATGTGAGTATTGTGCTCATTTATTATTGTAGATTTTATGTTAAAGACATCAGGTGACCAAAACACAATAATTCTCAGTAATCACTGAATATTGGCATCAAGTACTTTGTGTTCATAAATTATTCTTCTCATGTTCATCATTTTAGTCTGCGTGATAGTGGTCTAACAGAGGAAAGCTGTTCAGCTCTCGCTACAGTCCTGAGATCAAACTCCAGTCTGAAAGAGCTTGACATGAGAAACAATAATCTGCAGGATTCAGGAGTGAAGAAACTCCAGAACGGATTAGAAAATACAAACTGCACACTGAAGAAACTCAGGTGAGTAATAATTAACCATTGTTTGATTTTAATATGCCCTTTCTCCAATGTTAAATTACTGCAGCAAACAGTTTCTGTCAGATTAAAAAAATATATATATTTTTTCCAAATAGACTTTCAGACTGCAGTATCACTGAAGAAGGTTATAAAGCTCTGGCTTCAGCTCTGAGATCAAACCCTTCACACCTGATAGAGCTGGATCTCACAGGAAATGATCCTGGACAATCAGGAGTGAAGCAGCTCAGTGATTTACTACAGGATCCAAACTGTCAACTGAAGACACTGAGGTGAGACATGATAAAATAATATAAAATAAATTATGTGCAGCCTATTTTTCATAGAAAAATGATTTTACTAATTCAGTCTAATGGATAGGGCTGGGTAATATTTATCAATATTTACCACAATATTTGTGACCCGTGTAATTTTGAGCTACATGTAAAAGAATTGAAAAATGTCAGTTTTGGTCTAATTTGAGGTTAAACATCTAAAATGATCTTTATTTGTATATTTTCTGAGAGTACCTTTTTCTCTCCTCGCTTCTGGACGACTGCTGCTGCCTCTCACAAGTTGTAGGCCTATTGTTGCAAAGCGCAGCATTCCAGCTTTGTGGATATTCATATCGAATTCTCGAGTCCAAACCAGTGAAATATGATTTTCAAACCCATGCTGATGAAAAAAAAAATATTGCGCTGACTGACATTTGCAAAGCACCTCTGCCAGAGTGTGTGATTGCCCTATAAAGTACATTATTGCGAAATATTCACACAAACGTTATGTCTTACATGAACATTTAGTTAATGGTTGGGGGAAAATCTGATGTGTAACATTATTTTAGATCCATGCATTACCGTAGGTCTTAATATACAGTAGATCTGTCTCAATGCTAATCATACATTAAAAGAAAAGACAGAATCACTCGCTGCTCTTGATTAAATTACTGTTTATTTGCATCTTTGTTCTTATTTAAATAAAAAATAGCTGTATTGTGATTAATAACATAGTAATTATTATTTAGAAAAGAATCGAAGGAAAGTTTGCAACGTTGCTAGGTGATTTTGTTTTGGAATCTTTTAACTCTGCTGACTGTTGCCTTCAAACGGCTGTAGCTCAGTCATTTCTTGTCCGATTCCAACAAGTCATATATCACTTTGAAGGTATTTTAATGGAGAATTAAAATAAAAAGAAGAGAATTTTTCTCATTCTGACTCATTTTGCCAGCACGGGTCACATTTATTTCATACTATTAATGAGGAAGGCAATGTATTACACATGTTTGTTAGACCGTGAGAATAAATGTAAATATTGTAACGTGGCTGACGAGACGTGAGACGTGCGGATCCAAGTGCAAGCTTTTATTAACAGGCATGGTCATAAATACAGGCAGGGTCGAGCAATGGCAAACAGGTATGGCAGGGACAAGACAAAGAGTAATCCTAGGGCAAGCGAAGGCCGACGATCGGCAAACAGTATCCAGTGGGCAAGGCAGAGAGATAATCCAGGAAACACGGGCTAGAATCCAATGGGGAATAAACAGAGTCCGAACAGTGAGACAGGGGTAAATACAGGGAACACAGACTAGAAAATAACAAACGTTCCGTAAAGCAGCTGACACTAGGGGAGTGAAAAATGCAGGACAATACAGGAACTGAACAGAAACACGCAATGGTACGGAAAGGGTTAATCCAGGAAACACGGGCTCTGTAGAGTTGCTATGGCTAGGGGAGCGGTAAACGCATACAATACTCGGCAACGAGGGAGAGAAAGTCCAGAGCTGTGTCTGAAACCGCTCCCTATCCACTATATAGTGCACTATATCGGGTGTCAGCCATTTTGTAGTGCTGTCTGAATTCTGAGTGAACGACTTCATTCCCTACATTCGTTCACTACTTTTTACCCACAATGCATTCTATTTTCGAGTGTACAACCAATGTACACTCGCTGAAGCACTATTTCCCACAATCCAATGCGGAGAACCGAAGAGCTGTCAGAGCGAGCGAGTTTGAACGAGAGATGCCGTTTAATTTGCAAAAATGATGAATTTGGTGGATTTTTAAAAATGTTCGTTGGTAGTGTATTCATTCTGATGTCAAATTAACGGTCGCCTGAGGGCGCTCTACGGTCATCTTATTTGAGTGCAAAAACGCTGCTCGGGAGAGTTTCAAGATACTACAAACAGTAAATACATACAATTATTAATATGTGCTGATATGAGTTTATTTTTATTGACAATATTTTAATAGTATTTAATGATTATGACCATATTACAGAACAAATGAATAATATACCATCAATGAAACCACAAAGCTGATTACAATAGTCATTTTAAGTGTTATTGCTATTAATATTATTTTCTAAAATGATGTACATGAAATATAAAAGTACATCTAAGATGTTTTTGCAACAGCCAAGTCTCACGCGCAGTGTACACGTCACCGTCCGAATCCGTTCACTTCATTTCGTTCACTCCGTTCTAATATAGTCCACTCAACTGCCTTACACTATATAGGGATTAGTGAATGAGTGAACGAGTGAGCGATTTTGGACACAGCTCAGGGTTTAAATAAGGTGTGTGATCGGTGTGTGCGTGGGATCAGGTGTGCGTGTGATTAGTGCAATCAGCCGTGTGTACAATCAGTGCAATGAATGATGGGAAATGGAGTCCAGTGTTATGTATGGTGTGAGTCAATGTGGTGAGCGAGGGACCTCTGGTGGAGGGTGAATGGAAGTGCAGACCAGATTCGTGACAAATATAGTTTTTTTTTTTTTTTTTTTCTTTAAGAAGTAAACTCCACAAAGTAAGATACTTTCTAATTTAGGGCTCTAATCAAATTCTGTTTTCCTTTTTTTAATTTTTTTTTATGTGTTCTGTGTTTTATGATTTAATATCAAAAATATAATCAAAAAGGGTGTTTAATTAAATAAATAAAAAAATTAGCAATTTAATCAATCTTTTAAAATGTAATCAAAAAGAAATATAATTTACAACACAACAAGGCATTATTTTTTTGTGAAAAAAAATGTGCTGAAAAACATAATTTGTATACTGAATAAATTAAAATATGGATGAAAAATACACCACAAGCATCACATGGACTTGAGTATGTGTAGTAGATGAAACTAGTGTTGTTTTTTTACTGCAGGTTTCTGGGTCCTGCTGCAGATGAAGCCTGTCAGTATGTGACTGGAATTGTGGGTAAAAACCCGTTACTCCTGAGAGAGCTGAATCTGAGTGAATGTAACCTGAGAGACAAACGAGTGAATCAGATCACTGCTCTACTGCAGGATAAACACTGTAAACTCAACACACTGATGTAAGTTTTATCTTTATGATGACAGTGTTTAATACATGTCAACTTGCTGCTGGATGTGTTCAGTGTATCTTTTACTGGAGAGCGCTTGCTGAATATGTAGTAATGGATGCTTTTGTAATGTCATCATCGAGCAAATATTTTTCTTTCATTGCAGTCTGAATAACAGCGATATCACAGAAGAAGATTGCCGTGTTCTGACTGAAGCTTTAAATTCAAACCCTTCAAATCTGACAGAGCTGAATCTGAGCGGGACTAAACTCAGAAACTCAGGACTGAAGATCTTCTCGACTCTGTTTGAGAATGAACAGTGTAGACTGAAAAAGCTGAAGTAAGTAATTCAGTCAATGTGTAAAACAGGCCAACTTTTATGATTTATTATATTACATTACATTTATTTATTTATTTTTTCTCTTTTACAGGTTTAATTCCATCTGTATTACTGAAGAAGGTTGTGCTGCTCTGGCTTCAGCATTCAATTCAAACCCATCAAACCTGATAGAGCTGGATCTGAGTGGAAATAAACTTGGAGACTCTGGAGTGACTGAAATCTCCACTCTACTGAGAAATTCACAATGTTCACTACAGATTCTCAGGTTAGGAATTGGTGAATCTAAAAATGAATCAGTATGAAGCCCAAAACTGTCCTGTAAATGAAGTCTAAAATTAATACTCTATACAGCAAAGGAATAATGTACATCCAGACGGTTGCCATATCAGAAAAAAAAAGATTGATTTATTGATTTAAGTTGAAATATTTTATTCGTTTTTCAAATGAAAAGCCTCCACAAAGAAAACAGCTCCTAAAAAAGTTCGAGTCTCGGGCCGGCAGGGATTGTAGGGGGGGGGGGGTGACTGTCCAGCGCTCTCTCCACCCTCAATACCATGACTGAGGTGCCCTTGAGCAAGGCACCGAACCCCCAACTGCTCCCCGGGCGCCGCAGCACAAATGGCTGCCCACTGCTCCGAGTGTGTGTTCACGGTGTGTGTGTGTGTGTTCACTGCTGTGTGTGTGCATGTTGGATGGGTTAAATGCAGAGCACAAATTCCGAGTATGGGTCACCATACTTGGCCGTATGTCACTTCACTCACTCACTCACTAATATTATTGCACTTCATTTATTTTTTTGTTTTGTTTTTATATATATATAAATTAACTAACTAAAAAAAAAAAAAAAAAAAAACTAAATAATCAAGTGTGATAATACAAATGCAATTATTTCGTAGTAAACTTAAAAATAAAATGTTAATATTTTTATTATTATCATTATTTTAATTTTCATCATTTTCAAACGTAAAATCATCGAGCTTTTATTTTGGCGGGTTGCCAGTAAGTAAGTATTATGCGCTTCCGGGTTTAGCGCTGCTGATGGAAGAGCGTCAGTGAATGAAATGTCAGACAGTTTTGCTTTGAAAACGGCAGCAGGTAGCCTAGATTATGCTTTCAGTTTGAATAGAAGTCTTGTACAGTAGTTTGTTGATCTAAAATGGTAATTTTAACAGCTGTCAACCATGTCCGTACGCAAATACGCTGTCACAACTTATTTACGCAGCGCATTTTTAATTTTGGTCGCGCATGCGGACCACTTATGTGCACCCCTGACTATATACAATAAACATTACTGTCAAAATTAATGATTAATCCGTGATTAATAAACTCAATCCTGATACCTTCCTGGTTTGTACTATGCTCAATTCTATAGCTAATGGCAACAATGTAACAATGAAAACTAGAAGATGTAACAAACACTTTGGACTCAATCCTGTATGTACAACAACAGGGTAATCTACATCAGTTACATTTCGCTCGAGTTCTCTTCTTGAGTCTCTGCCACGGACATCTTCATACTTGGCTACATACGTCTGCTGTGTCCAGTGTTGGGGGTAACGAGTTACAAAGTTAGTATAGCCTACTTATCACAACATTGTCAATCGCAAACGCTAATTTATTCAAACGTCTCTCTACCGAACTACTTACTGTAGCTTAATTTGCGGAGGACGAAGAGAAAGCACCCGTTTGATAAATGAGCCAGTAGTGGAGAAATAATAACTTAAGAAATAATGTTTTTTGAGTAACGACCCCAAACACTGGCTATGTCCTTGCTGGAGTGTGACGTGATTTGTGTCATGTGCAGGTGCGATGGATCGCGTACAAACCAACAGGGTGTCAGAATGGTATATGTTTATACTTCTCATCCAACCACAATCAAATTCACTCTATCCAGATGGCGCGATTTATCTTATTTAGGAGTAACGAGGCTATTTTTAAAATGTAAGGAGTAGAAAGTACAGATAATTGCGTGAAAATGTAAGGAGTAGAAGTAAAAAGTCGGCTGAAAAATAATTACTCCAGTAAAGTATAGATACCCAAAATTTCTACTTAAGTAAGGTAACGAAGTATTTGTACTTCGTTACTTGACACCTCTGGTTATTTGGCTTCGCTAATGATGACTGTTGTTATCAGAGAATAACACACCTTGGAATGTTGAACAATCAGAATCAAGTTTTACAGAGAGCTGTGTAATGATTGCGGGTAAATACGTCTCCAGTAGACGGGCTTGTAATTATTAATTAGGTGGATGCGTGTCATAAATAACCTTTTTCAGTAACTTCACTTCCATTGCTAAAACACTCACTATAAATAAATATAAATATCCCAATGACACAATCCTCATATTGAAATACTTTTTATTAAATGTGTAATTACTACCGTTTTAAAACTTTAAAAGTTTCTTTTCGTATTCCTCTAGACTTTCAGACTGCAGTATCACTGAAGAAGGTTATAAAGCTCTGGCTTCAGCTCTGAGATCAAACCCTTCACACCTGATAGAGCTGGATCTCACAGGAAATGATCCTGGACCATCAGGAGTGAAGCAGCTCAGTGATTTACTACAGGATCCAAACTATTCACTGAAGACACTGAGGTGAGACGTAATGAAATAATACAAAATTAATTACATGCATGCAAATAATTTATATAAATATTGTTTCACGAATATAAAATGCATTTCACATTTAGAGAACCATAGGCTACTTTTCATTAGATTAAGTTTATTTAGGAATTTAATTGAATACTGCTTCATCTTCTTTTCTGCAGGTTTTTGGGTCCTGCTGCAGATGAAGCCTGTAAATATCTGAATGAAGTTCTTCATACTAAATACTCGTTACTCCAGAGAGAGCTGAATCTGAGTGAACATGAACTAGGAGACACACGAGTGAATCAGATCGCTGCTCTACTGCAGGATAAACACTGTAAACTCAGCACACTGAAGTGAGTATTCCACATGGTTTAATTCTTTACAAAAAATGTTGATGTTACATTTTTACAGTCTAATGAAACACTGTTATTGTTGTTCTATAAATATTTAAGGACTGAGATTAATTTACCTATTATATAAATTTATCCTTGTGGTACTCTATTAGTTGCATGTCTTTGTTTCTTTCTCTACAGGTTGAAGAATAACAGGATTACAGAAGAAGGTTGTGCTGCTCTAATTTCAGCGTTTAATTCAAACCCTGCAAACCTGACAGAGCTGGATCTGAGTGGAAATAAACTAGGATGTCTAGGAATGGAGAAGATCTGTCTTCTGTTGAAAAATCCTCAATGCAAATTCGAGAAACTGAAGTGTGTATTTTCATTTATGTACTTTTCTGTATGTTTATATACATTTATTAATATTTATTTAACCCTCATAAGCACCCCATTTCCTTTTTACTCTAAAGCACCTTGGGGTCATATTGACCCCAAAAACCTTTAGTGTAATTGTAAAAAAAAAACATACATTTTTAATGATACAAATAATATATCTTTTTTTTTTTTGTTTACTTCTCATCTATACATTAATGCTGTGTTTTGGGAGATATGAAGTACTTTTGTACCTGTTTACCACAAAAATCCTCAACTACACCATTAGCTTGCATGTGAAATATTACATTATTATGAATAAATCTCTTAAATGATGATCTAAATTGAATTTAAATCGTTTCTGGATATTGATCTAGGTATTAGGTATACAATTCTGCCATCTGGTGGTTAGAGAAAAACTTGTAGAAATCACAGTTTTTGAAAGAATAGTGTAATGACCATCTATATCCAGCAGAGGCCCATAGAGAGCCATTCATTTTTCTGGAAGTGGTCAACTCCTCTCACAACTTTTCTGATATATATTTTGTAAGTATATATTGAAACATTATAAAATACATTAAAAACAGTATTTTTGCCAAAGTTTAGAATTAGTTTTTGTGGTTTGATGTATTTTGAAGAGCCTGTTTTTGCAATAATGCCACATAAATTTGCAGAAATTCCACACAAGTTGTCACTAAAACGTGATTGCAGGTACATATTTATTTCAATCTAAAAAGTAAAATAAAAACTTTTTTTTTTTTACATAAATGTAAATAAATAAAAAAAAAAAACCTAAACTAAACTAAAAACAACAACTGCAATAAGCAGATATGAATGGTGGGTATGTGTGTAAGAGAGAGTGTGTGTGTTCGTGTGTGTTTGTGTGCGTGTGTGTACGTATGTGAGTGAGTATGCTCGTTCCACATTGCATTTGTGCTCTAGTATCAGGCTTTAATTTTTTTGTGTGGACATTTTCAGATTTATGCAGAATTTATTGATTTTATTTGCCAAATTCTATAAAAAATGCTCTTTGTTGCAGTCACACGTGTGTGTTTTTGTGTGTGTGTGTGTGTGTGTGTGTGTGCGCGCGTGTGCGTGTGAGTGTGCATGTCTTTTCTACATTGCATTTGTGATCTAGTACCAGGCCTTCATTTCTGTGTGAAAATTTTCCGACTTATGCTGGATTTATTATTATTTTTTGACAAATAAAAAAAAAATATATAGGTTTTTTCGCATTTCCCATTCATTTTCAATTGGGGTCATATTGACCCCAAAGGCCTTATTAGTAAAAAAAAAATTACATACCTTCAGAACAACCGAATCAAGCCCTTTTTTTATGTGAATACAGATAAAAAAATGTTGAAAAGTAACAAAATCTTATTCCACTGAAGAAAAGTTGATTGGGGTCATATTGACCCCAAAGGCCTTATAAGGGTTAATTAGCTTAACTATAAAAATGAAGGCCACAGTTTTAGTTGTACTTTTATCTAATTTAGAGTATGACTGAGGCTCATATTCTTTTTTGAAAGTAGATGAGGACAGCATTTAACGAGAACGAGTTGGTCTCGCCGGCGAGACAGCCGACCCCAGAGAGTTAATGATGGAATTTGATTACTGGGAGCCAGTATTAAAATAAAAACATTATATTGGCATACATTTTTTTTCACTTTATGGCAATAATTTGTTCATAATTTGTCTATTTAGGTTGTCAGAAGCCGTTCATAAATCCCTTTAGTGATATGATAATATATGTCTCCGAAAAGAATAACAATTTTTTTTTTAGACTTTCAGACTGCAGTATCACTGAAGAAGGTTATAAAGCTCTGGCTTCAGCTCTGAGATCAAACCCTTCACACCTGATAGAGCTGGATCTCACAGGAAATGATCCTGGACAATCAGGAGTGAAGCAGCTCGATGATTTACTACAGGATCCAAACTATCAGCTGAAGACACTGAGGTGAGAGATGATGAAATAATACAAAATAAAAGGCATGCAGGCTAAATATTCATACATAAGCAGCTCAAACAAGTACTACAGGATGAATGCTGTAAATTGAACATCAGGTGATTAAAACCTTCAAATATTTATTAAAATTGTACTTTTAAAATAACCTGCAACCATGCTTACATCAGTGAACAGTTTCATGTCCTGTATTGATCCATTGCTTATTAATCACATAATATAAAAAAGATCAAAATTGACAGGATCAAGTAAAAACGGAAAAAACCCCCACAAAACTTGTAAAATAATTTGATATATATAGCCACAATTTAATAACATATAGCCTAGTATTATATATATATATATATATATATACATACAGTGGGTACGGAAAGTATTCAGACCCCCTTACATTTTTCACTTATTTTTCACTTTCACATATTGCAGCCATTTGCTAAAATCATTTAAGTTCATTTTTTTCCCTCATTAATGTACACACAGCACCCCATATTGACAGAAAAACACAGAATTGTTGACATTTTTGCAGATTTATTAAAAAAGAAAAACTGAAATATCACATGGTCCTAAGTATTCAGACCCTTTGCTCAGTATTTAGTAGAAGCACCCTTTTGATCTAATACAGCCATGAGTCTTTTTGGGAAAGATGCAACAAGTTTTTCACACCTGGATTTGAGGATCCTCTGCCATTCCTCCTTGCAGATCTTCTCCAGTTCTGTCAGGTTGGATGGTAAACGTTGGTGGACAGCCATTTTTAGGTCTCTCCAAAGATGCTCAATTGGGTTTAAGTCAGGGCTCTGGCTGGGCCATTCAAGAACAGTCACGGAGTTGTTGTGAAGCCACTCCTTCGTTATTTTAGCTGTGTGCTTAGGGTCATTGTCTTGTTGGAAGGTAAATCTTCGGCCCAGTCTGAGGTCCTGAGCACTCTGGAGAAGGTTTTCGTGCAGGATATCCCTGTACTTGGCCGCATTCATCTTTCCCTCGATTGGAACCAGTCGTCCTGTCCCTGCAGCTGAAAAACACCCCCACAGCATGATGCTGCCACCACCGTGCTTCACTGTTGGGACTGTATTGGACAGGTGATGAGCAGTGCCTGGTTTTCTCCACACATACCGCTTAGAATTAAGGCCAAAAAGTTCTATCTTGGTCTCATCAGACCAGAGAATCTTATTTCTCACCATCTTGGAGTCCTTCAGGTGGGCTTTCATGTGTCTTGCACTGAGGAGAGGCTTCAGTCAGGCCACTCTGCCATAAAGCCCCGACTGGTGGAGGGCTGCATTGATGTTGACTTTCTACAACTTTCTCCCATCTCCCGACTGCATCTCTGGAGCTCAGCCACAGTGATCTTTGGGTTCTTCTTTACCTCTCTCACCAAAGCTCTTCTCCCCCGATAGCTCAGTTTTGCCGGACGGCCAGCTCTAGGAAGGGTTCTGGTCGTCCCAAACATCTTCCATTTAAGGATTATGGAGGCCACTGTGCTCTTAGGAACCTTAAGTGCAGCAGAAATTTTTTTGTAACCTTGGCTAGATCTGTGCCTTGACACAATTCTGTATCTGAGCTCTTCAGGCAGTTCCTTTGACCTCATGATTCTCATTTGCTCTGACATGCACTGTGAGCTGTAAGGTCTTATATAGACAGGTGTGTGGCTTTCCTAATCAAGTCCAATCAGTATAATCAAACACAACTGGACTCAAATGAAGGTGTAGAACCATCTCAAGGATGATCAGAAGAAATGGACAGCACCCGAGTATATATGAGTGTCACAGCAAAGGGTCTGAATACTTAGGACCATGTGATATTTCAGTTTTTCTTTTTTTAAAAATCTGCAAAAATGTCAACAATTCTGTGTTTTTCTGTCAATACGGGGTGCTGTGTTTACATTAATGAGAAAAAAAAATTAACTTAAATGAATTTAGCAAATGGCTGCAATATAACAAAGAGTGAAAAATTGAAGGGGGTCTGAATACTTTCCCACTGTATATAGGATGTTCGTCAACTGATTGCAAGTGGTCGGATCAGTGTTGACAGCTCCGTAAAATAACCTACTGGCTCTCTTATAGTTTTGGTGTATATAGCTAAAAATATGACAAGTAGGCTATACAAACACGCAATAATATTCAAAGTTACTTCAGTTTCTGAAAAAGGAATGTAGTAATTGATGTCATAAATACACGAGCCTGATTTTTGTTTTAACTGGCAGAATCCATCGTACATTACAAAAAAGAAAAAAAAAAACATTTGCATTTAAGACTGTGAAAAAAACAATGCTAGAATGAAGCCAGATTTGGCCCAGACTCTGTTGTTATCTGGGAAGCCAAGCATAAGAATACTAGTGTAAATTTGTTAACCCACAGTAACAATTTTTAACCGATTAATTCATTAATTAATTTTTTTTTAAACATGCAAAAAATAAAGTTTTTGAGAGGAAAATAAAAAAGAGAAGTCACGTAGGCTATTAGTGGATAAATATTTATACTAATATTTATATAATATTTATACTAATGTATACATTTAATTGCAGTAGGGTATATAATATAATCCAAGCTATAAACAAGCCAAAACAAAGCGAAACTGAAGGAAAAGTTGGGCTCATATCCTACCTCTCTCATTCGGCACAAATCCAAATGTTTCCATATAGCCTACGCGATGTATTTGAAGCTATAGCTATACCTATTTATTAGGTAAAATAGGTCCTAGTTCACGCGCTTTCCAGTATCGACGGAAAAATCATAATGAGCAAAAATATTCCACAGTGGACCGGTGCTCACGCTGAATGGCACGGTGAACGGCTGCGCTGTTTGCAATGAATAGCTAGCCTATAAGGTATGTGCGAGGCGCTGGCGCAATCAAACAGCGGAAACATAGGCCCTAATCCGTAATTTTTTGGTCATATAGTAAGGCATAATTCGAACACTCTTCCGTTCTTATTTCACTCTGGAACCTGAACGGGAAAATATTTTTTCGTAGTCCTGTCAATATTGCGCTGCGGCTCGTGCTGTATGAAGCGGACGCTTGTCTGCTGTCCAGCTCAACTAGGCTTCATTAGCTATTTATGTTAGGCCTATTATATAAAAATCGGTGGATGGCCAAACACTCCGGCACAAGCCTTAAGAGTTAGTTATTTATCTATCTAGTTATTTATCAACATGTTACTTAAGCATCCAGGGCTGTGCACACTCAGAACATAAATCCTGGCTAAATGCGACATTCCCGCGGCTATGATTAGCCTACAGTGCAGTGACCATCCCATGTCCAAAACAAACTGAGTGTATTGTCTAAAACAGTGCTTGAATTGAGGTAAATCCTATAGGGATATTTTGATTCATTTTGTGTAGTTTTGATGCCATGAGCCAGTTTGGATGGCTTTGCAATAATCATAAATATAGACTAACAATTAATTAATTACCAGTTATAATTACAGACTTGTCACAGCACTCATTTGTAAACCACTTTGGATAAAAGCGTCTGCTATATGATTAAATGTAAATGTTTAAAATGTTAAAAATTGTAATAATTAAAAATGAGTGCACATTTCCAATGTATGTAAGATACAAAAGCTCTGACATGGAGTGGATAAATATAGTAGAAAGATAAAAAAGAAAAAATTACCCGTCAAAAAAGTCAGTAGCATAAGAAGCTCTTGCTGACTCATCTTTTTTTACGCTTAGCTTCACCGGCATGCGCTTAGCAGTCTGTAGATGTTGTAGAGGCATTTACACATTTTGACAGCCTAAAAACAGACTTCAGTAATGATTGACTGTAAATATTTAACTACGGTCACAGCTAAATAAAACAGGCTCTGTGCTGATTAAAATTTATGAAATAAATATTTCTGCGTAACGCGATAGGTTGCACAGAAGAAAGGCCGATCTAGGACCCGCCCCGTACAGCAGAAGATGACTATTATTTTGTTGAATGAACCGAGGATGACGTCACGTGCTCACATTTGGTTGACTAGTCGGCTGAAAGGGGCGTGTCATGACCTCCCACAAGGGGGAAATGAATTTTGAAGTCGTTTATCCATTATCCGTTTATCAGAATCTCCTTTTTCCGTTTTTTGTTTTGTTTTGTTTGTTTTTTGTACAAATGAAAAAAACAAAAAACATTTTCTCGTTTGTGCTTATTTCATTTCAAATTGAAAAACAAACTATCAAAATGTACACAGACCATGCCAAGGATCAGATTTATAACAATTTGTTTGCATAAGCCATAAACTCATTGTATTAGCACATTAATAGTGCAATCAGTTGCTACACTTCTACTGCACTGATGAAAACTTGATGAAAATAGTATAATTCCTCAAACGATAAGCAGGTTAAGCAATTGTCAATAAATTAAGTAATTTATTTACACAGATGCAATAAATATTCAAACATCACATAATGTCCTCTAAACATTACAATTATGCAATTTTCACACACCAGAAAAGTATCGTTTATATTGACTAATAACAGATTCTCTTCAATCTGTACAAAATGAAAAATATATTTGACATCTTAAAAAAATTATTCATTAAAGAAATCAGTCTGTATTAAATTCTTAATAAATTCTGTATGAAGCCTTCTGTGAGCATTAGTTTATGGGTGTAAAACTAAAACCTAAAAGGAATGCTTTAGGAACCAATTCCAAACTCTAGGAACAACTAAAAACCAAAAGCAACATCACAGTAATACACAAACTATGAAAACATATTAGCGGGGATGATCTGTGTTTGCTGAACTCCACCTGTAAGCAGGATGGGAGCAGCAAATAGTATAAAATTACAAGATTATCTCATCTAAAATTGTCTTCTACTTCCTGTAGGTTTTTGAAAAGTCGTGCTGCAGAGAAAGCGTGTGAGTATCTCACTAAAGTTCTGCAAATAAGTCCATTACTTCTGACAGAACTGGATCTGAGTGAAGATAAATTAGGAGATCTGGATGGAGAGAAGCTCTCTGCTCTTTTGGTGGACTCTCATAGCAAAGTGGAGAAAATAAAGTGAGTGAACATGAGTTTATGCACTCTAACTTCTATGATTACCAAACACTGTCAGTGAAAATATGTTAGCAAATATGAAGATCTGCTGATCTGTTGTGTGTTGAATATGCGCTGAATAATAATTCAGTTTTTTGTGTTCAGGATGAATAATTGCAAGCGGACAGAGAAAAGGTGTTCAGTTCTAGCTACTGTTCTCTCCTCTAAAACCATCCTGAAAGAGATGAACCTGAACAACAGCCGTCTGCTGCACTCAGGAGTCAAACAAATCTGTAAGGGACTGAAGAATCCTGTGTGTGAGCTGAAGATACTCAAGTTAGTACATTTCACCATAAACTGCTGTTCATTTAAGCCGAGACGAACAATTTACATTATGTCAGTGTGATTTTTTTTTTTGTTTGTTTGTTCTTTTTTCCATTGAATTGTAAAGAAACCTGGCCGACCAATAAGATTCACACTTTGTTAACATGCCCTCAGCCATCACATAAAATTATGAATTGATAATTTTGGCTCAAGACTATTTGGCTGAGTGACATTGAATAGCAGAGGGTGAATCAATTTTTACTCTTGAATAGATAAGCTCCGCAATTATTGATACAAAATGAATTTTTGCCTCCTTTTAGTGAATTTTAGGCTCTAGCTTAAAGTCCAAAATTTTACTAAATATGAATTTTTAGCCCTTTGTGAAAATGACTTCTGTCAATCAGCCAAAATCAGTGTGTCTGTCTGGGTAATCTGTGTCTCAGGTGCAGAACATTTCTTTGAAGAAGTACTGAGAACTGTGTCATAAAATGAGCTTTCAATGCAGAGATAAGGTGCAGTTTTAGCCTTATGCTATGTTTTAAGTTGTTTTCTTAAGAAACAAAATGGACTAAATTTATGCAGAACTTAGAGGCATATAATTGTATTTGTAGTACAATAGTACAATTGCAGTAATTAAGAAAGTGAACGCTTAGGGCTTTAGTTTTATTATAAATAATTAGTTATTTTAACTTTGGGTTGGGGTTCCACATGCCCAACCCATATTTATTGATATTACAATATTGAATTAATCTCAGCTGCAATGTTAATTTAAGTTTGTGTTTTTATTTTCTCTAGACTGTCAGACTGCAGTATCACTGAAGAAGGTTATAAAGCTCTGGCTTCAGCTCTGAGATCAAACCCTTCACACCTGATAGAGCTGGATCTCACAGGAAATGATCCTGGACAATCAGGAGTGAAGCAGCTCAATCATTTACTACAGGATCCAAACTGTCAACTGAAGACACTGAGGTGAGTGTCCTTAAAATAATAAAGTGTAATTTTGGCTGAAAAATAGAAACTGTCAAAAAGACATTGTGTAAAAGCTTTGGAATGACTGAAGTTCCCCTCACAACATTGTGAACATAAATCACTGTATGGCATGTAATATCAATGTACTTCTATTATGTCCAGGTTGTTGCAAAGTCCTGCTGCAGATGAAGCCTGTAAATATCTGACTGCAGTTCTTCATATTAAAAACCCTTTACTCCTGAGAGAGCTGAATCTGAGTGAACGTGAACTAGGAGACACACGAGTGAATCAGATCGCTGCTCTACTGCAGGATAAACACTGTAAACTCAACACACTGAAGTGAGTACTGTGTTCATTTGTTATTGTAGATAAGTATGTTAAAAGCATCACGTAATAAAAACATAATTCTCAGAAATCACTGAATGTTGGAATCAAGAACTTTGGTGGTAAATTCATTCTCTCCCGTTCATCATTTTAGTCTGCGTAAGTGTGGTCTAACAGAGGAAAGCTGTTCAGCTCTCGCTACAGTCCTGAGATCAAACTCCAGTCTGAAAGAGCTTGACATGAGCAACAATAATCTGCAGGATTCAGGAGTGAAGAAACTCCAGAACGGATTAGAAAATACAAACTGCACACTGCAGAAACTCAGGTGAGTTCAATGAACCATTTTTGACTGTTTTTCTTCAATAATCAGGAAGAGAAAATGAAATGCATTTGACTTTTTTATACAAAATCTTTTTTTGCAGTGATATTAACTGTATAATAAATTTCAATCTGATTTTCAAATCCCTCTTCTCTAGACTTTCAGACTGCAGTATCACTGAAGAAGGTTATAAAGCTCTGGCTTCAGCTCTGAGATCAAACCCTTCACACCTGATAGAGCTGGATCTCACAGGAAATGATCCTGGACAATCAGGAGTGGAGCAGCTCAGTGATTTACTACAGGATCCAAACTGTCAACTAAAACTGAGGTCAGTTATGAAGGAATTATACAAAATCATGATACAAATGATACAAAATTCACCTGATATGCAGGTGAATTATTTATAGAGTGTTATTTCACTAACTTTGATTCAACAACGAATTGCGCTGCATATTGTTTCAAAGTGATTTCAAGACAAAAACTGAATATCGATTACACCAAGTTCTGTTGAATTGAATCCTGCTTCATCTTCTCTTCTGCAGGTTTTTGAGTCCTGCTGCAGAGAAAGCCTGTCAGTATGTGCCTGGAATTGTGGGTAAAAATCCCTTATTTATGAGAGAGCTTAATCTGAGTGGACATAAACTTGACATAAAATTAGTGAATTATCTCGCTGCTCTACTGGAGGACAAACACTGTCAGCTCAACAAACTTCAGTGAGTATTTCACATAAGTTTCAAATTCATACTTTGTTTTGGAAGTATTGGGCCCTCTTTATATTACGTGTCATCAGCTACTATGTACTAACATTTAAACTGATAAAGTGCTCTTATTGCAGGAGCGGAGCTTGGCCACCCGCTCACAACTGCTGTTTCTGACTTATTTTTCTTCACAAGAATTGCATTTATTTAGACATAGAACTGTCTCTTTACAAACACAACACAAGAGAGATGTTTCAGGCGTGCACTTCAACTGTTCCTCAGCACCAGACACAAGTCAAATAACTGGCAGAAAGGTATAGGTGCAGAGGGAGCTTCAGTAAGAGAACAGTAGATTTACGAGATTGTGGAGCAGATAATACAGCATGATTAAAAATGGAGACAATTTAAGCAGCATCAAAATTTTGCATGCATGAATGTATTTTTTATATAGGCATCAGATTTAAAGGGATAGTTCACACAAAAATGAAAATTCTGTCATCATTTACTCACCCTCGTGTCATTCAAAACTCGTAAGACTTTTGTTCTTCTTCGGAACACAAATTAAGATATTTTTTAATTAAATCTGAGCAAATTCTGTCCCTTCATTGACAGTCTGGACAACTACCATTTTTATGCTTCAAAAAGTTCATAAAAAGATCATAAAACTAGTCCAAATTTTCTGAAGAGACTTGATTGATTTATGTGATGAACAGATGTAATTTATATTGCCTTGAGCACAACATTGTACTTAACAATTCATCTTTTTTGATGTAAGTACATAGTAGTCAAAGACACCTAATATAATATGAGGCCGAAGTATCTTTAATATATAACATTTTCTTTTATGTTTTACATTCAATAACTGGTTAAGATGAAAATTTTGTATTTATTAACTTAGCAGATATAAGAGCAGCTTACAAATAACAATACAAGCAAAAGCAATGAAGAATGTCATTACTGTTCATTAAAAAAGGTTTTGAGATAAACTGAAGAATATTTCCTGTCTTTTTCTTTCTCTGCAGGCTGAATAATAACAGTATTACAGAAGAAGGTTGTGCTGCTCTGACTTCAGCATTTAATTCAAACCCTTCAAACCTGATAGAGCTGGATCTGAGTGGAAATAAACTCGGAGACTCAGGAATTGAGAAGATCTGTCATCTGCTGGAAAACACACAATGCAGATTAGAGAAACTGAAGTGTGTATTTTCATTTATTTATTTTTCTACATGATAACATACATTTATAAATGTCCATTTGTCATGACAAATGATTAAGGCTATGAAGGCTGCAATTATTTTTGTACATTGCTATCTATATTCTATGAAATATTAAAAAATTGAATTAAGCAGATGCTATCATTAAGGCATTTCTTGCTTATCTGTGCGATGAGATTTAAAAAATAAATAAATAAAGTGCAATTAACAACAAATTTTCACACTTTCTATGGCAATGCTTTTTATAATTACTTTTAAAATGTATAATTATTAGTTTAATTTTTCTTACAGTTTTTTCTTATGATTTAAATAATGATGTCACTTTATATGCATTTTGCTTATTTAGTCTAAATCATGCAGTACTTAACTAATTATTTCATATACAGACTTTCAGACTGCAGTATCACTGAAGAAGGTTATAAAGCTCTGGCTTCAGCTCTGAGATCAAACCCTTCACACCTGATAGAGCTGGATCTCACAGGAAATGATCCTGGACAATCAGGAGTGAAGCAGCTCAATGATTTACAGGATGGACACTGTTCATTAAAGACCATCAGGTGATCAGAAGCTTTCAGATATTTAAAAAAAAAAAAAAAAGATGTTTTTTCAATGTTTTTTGTAACAGTTTTTCTTAGAGTTTTGTATACAATGTAAAAAATAACTGATTGTGCTTATTTCTTTTATTTGAATAATAGATATATTCTCAATGAAACTGTAGAACAATTATCAAAACTGTAACTTCAACCACATACTACACACATTTTACATTAACACTACACTGGACTAGAGGGGCACAATATATAGATGGCTGAGATATTATTGGCTGATCACTCTGAAAATTCAGTTGTTATTATTATTATAGCACTGATAATGGATTTTCCACTAATATTTTCACAGACAAGTAGTTTTGCTATATTTGTGTTCACAAGAGAATATCTGATAATGATTCAGTGTATTTGTCAGGCGGTGTCACGTGTGTTTAGACAAATTATATCACATTATCGTTTTCTGTTAGTATTATTTTTGGCCATATTTTATTTTGATCATCTGCTATAATTAAAGATATGCTGTTTTATGCGTTCTGTTTATGTGTAAAGAAGTAATAAGTGAAAACACTTTTATGTACTTTCTGTTACTGATGTTTGCTTGTATCTTTGTATCTTTATTGCATGCTGTAAATTTAATTTTAGTTTAATTCATTGAGACAAATGTTTGTAGTTAATTATTCTACTCTGTTTAGAGATTCATTCAGAATGGGAGCTTATATCTTTCTCCTGAAAGCATAAATTTGGAATATCTAATCTAATAATTCTGCTTCCTGTAGGTTTTTGAAAAGTCCTGCTGCACAGGAAGCGTGTGAGTATCTCACTAAAGTTCTGGATACAAGTCCATTACTTCTGACAGAACTGGATCTGAGTGAAGATAAATTAGGAGACCTGGATGGAGAGAAGCTCTCTGCTCTTTTGATGGACTCTCATAGCAAAGTGGAGAAAATGAAGTGAGTGAACATGATTTTATACATTATATCTTCTCTTTATTGCGTGTAAAAGACTGTCAGTCACATGTGTGAGCAGATATGAAGAGCTGTTCATCTGATGTGTGCTGAATATGTTCTGAATAATAAATAATGCTGTTTTTGTGTTTAGGCTGAATAACTGTAAGCTGACAGAGAAAAGCTGTTCAGTTCTAGCTACTGTTCTCTCCTCCAAAACCATCCTGAAAGAGATGAACCTGAACAACAGCCGTCTGCTGGACTCAGGAGTCAAAGAGATCTGTGAGGGACTGAAGAATCCCGTGTGTGAGCTGAAGATACTCAAGTTAGTACATTACACCGTCAGCTACACTCAACACCACAGCAATCACTGTAATAACATATATATATATATATTATAATTGGTTCACCTCCAATAGTGGAAATAATTGAATAATACACTATATATATACAGTGTTGGGCAAGCTACTTGGAAAATGAAGTGAACTAAGCTAACAGTTGCTCTTCTTTAAATGAAGCTTCACTACACTAAAGCTACAGCCCTGGGAAATGTAGCAAGCTAAGCTACGGCAACATGGCAAAAGTAGTTTACTACATCCAAGCTATTTAAAAATAAAAATAAAAAACATTCTATTGAACCAACATCATATCAAGTCAATGCTCTCTCAGTGATCAATTTTTGCTGTCGGCTGGAAACCTCCTATTGGTAGTTGGTATTGTGGCTTTATTGTATACAGATACATTATATAAACACTTCACAATAGGGTTCAGTAGTTAACATTAGCTAACTAGTGTAGTTAACATGAACTAAGAATTAACAATGCTTCTGCAGCATTTATCTTAATGTAAATTTCAACGCATTTTTAAAATCAAAAGTTGTTTGTTAACATTTGTTAATGCACTGTGAACTAACATGAACTACCAATGAACGACTGTATTTTCATTAACTAACATTAACAAAGATTAATAAATACTGTAACAAATGTATTTTAATGAAATCGTATTGTATAGTGTTACCATATAGATGTTTAAGCCTACAGATAGGCATGTTTATTTGCATCGTTGCATGTGTCATTATTAATATAAACATTTCACCAAAATCAAGGTCAAATACGAAGCTTTTGACCAGCGAAAGTTTTTTTTTTTTTCTTTTTTTTCCTGACTCATGTCCCGTTTTCCCCAGTTTTCTGTCATTATGTGGGCGTTCAGTTTTTTTTTTTCTGTTATTTGGCCAAAGTATCGTATTATGAAAGATTCAGCGCTTCGTTTGGCTGTGACTTGACAACAAATACTAGAGAAACTCTTCTCCGCTCCTCAAAAACAAAAAACAAACAAACAAACAAACAAAAAAGCATTAGCTTTTATAAATAGTGTTTTTTGAGTAAAGAAACCGCTGTACTTATTCAATCAACAGTTCTTTATTTACCTTCAGACTGCAAACAAGCTGAGATGCTCCAAAATGAGCACTTCATTGATGAGAGAGGCGGGAGGAATAATGAGGTTTGACTGACAGTTTGAGGAGCCAATGGCGTTACGAGCTTTAGTGGCGGAGGCGTCACGTACTGATCCAGGATCAGTGATCCGTAGCTGTTATATTTCTGATTTGAGCTCGAGTTTCAGACTGCTTTCTTTGGAAAATGTAACGTTAGCTTTTGTTGACGCACCGCGCTACTTGATCAAAAAAAGAGCTTAACTACCGAAAAGCTATTTGATTCAGAAAGCAGTGACGCTACCGCCACGCTACTGAGAAATGTAGTTAAACTACTAGCGTCACTACTTGTAGTGACACTACGGCCCATCACTGTATATATATATATATAGACAGTGGTATTCATTTATTAACTGTGCATAGAGAACACATTTGTGCATTTTTTTGTGCACGAAAGTCATGCCATTATTAACTTCACAACAGTGTTCTCTCTTATCACAGTAATAAAAATAAATAAATAAATAAAATAGCTATAACATTTGTTCACAATTATATTTTTCCTAGGCTAAGGATGAAATTTAGAAACAAAACACATATATGTAAAAATCAGTCTCCTACTTTCTTAAGCATAACTTGGGGCAAAAAATGGCACTAAAATTGACAAACATTCACCCAAATTCATGATTTAATTTAGATCTGCTGATGTTACATCAGATTTTCTTTTTAGGCATGTTGCATAAAAAGCGTGTAGCATTTTAACCAATCACATGTTTCTGTTGAGCATATACATGTAGTGCCAAATCCAGAGGTGTTTAGATTAGTGAACATGTCGGACTTTTGTTCAGTTTATGGCACGCAGTCACTCATCATTTTGCAGTATAGACTTGATTTTAATGGGAGTTTTTGTAAGAGACAGAACTCATGCTAGTCATTGGTGGCTTCAGTGATGGAGATGTTCTTTGCTCACTTTCTGTATGAAATGTATTCCCAGTTTGAAAAAGTGTTGTTGTTGTTGTTTTCATGCTACTAAAATAACCAATTGATTTTTAATGCGTATAAACCAATGAACTAATTCATAAATGGCTCTTAGCCCGAATGAGATGTGCCATTTCATTTTTTTTTTTTTTTTTTTTTTAATCCTATTGTTTGCTTGGGGTCAGGGGTTTTGGTTCTTTTGCTGTTGTAGGTTGTAAGGAAAGTAATCTGATGAAGTGATATGAAACTGTAATGCAGTCAAGACCAGACTGGAACTACTTTATCTGTGCAGTTATTCAAAATAATCAACACATCTGTAGCCAATCAGAATCATGCATTCATTTGTTCTAATCAACTCTTACATTAATTGTGATTGTGCGCTGGATGAATGGATGAATTTGAACCACAATGTTACTTTTAATTCATGTTTTTATTTTTTCTAGACTTTCAGACTGCAGTATCACTGAAGAAGGTTATAAAGCTCTGGCTTCAGCTCTGAGATCAAACCCTTCACACCTGATAGAGCTGGATCTCACAGGAAATGATCCTGGACAATCAGGAGTGGAGCAGCTCAGTGATTTACTACAGGATCCAAACTGTCATCTGAAGACACTGAGGTGAGTGGCCTTAAGTGTAATAAATTTAATATTTTAGCTGAAATGCAATTAAAGCATCAAACCATATTTTATCTCTGTGTGCAACATTTACATGTACCTATATTTACATTAATTTACCACATCTTACCTTTGAATTCAATTATTTTTTTATTAAATAACTATGATTTGTGAAAAGATTGGAATAATTTAATAAATTCATTATTTCTTTTTGCAGTGATTTGAGTTTAACGGTTATTTTGGATTATACTTGTAATATTTAATTACGAACTTTTATATAAAAAAGAGGCAGATTTCCACAAAACTGTCTGTTATGTTGTATTTGTGGTGTGAAAAGCCTACCAAGTGTATCAAGATGATCTTCATTGTCTCCTGATCTTCATCTTGTTGTAGAAGGCAGTGCTGCTATGTACAGTTGTGAAATGTCAGTGTGCTTCTGTCTCCAGGTTTTTACAGAATCCTGCAGCAGATGAAGCCTGTCAGTATGTGACTGGAATTGTGGGTAAAAACCCGTTACTCCTGAGAGAGCTGAATCTGAGTGAACGTGAACTAGGAGACACAGGAGTGAATCAGATCGCTGCTCTACTGCAGGATAAACAATGTATACTCAACACACTGATGTGAGTATTGAGTTTATTTATTGTTTCACATTTAAAGTATCTTGAAGAGATGAGATAAGCTGCACAGTGACTAAAAGACAATAATACAGTACTTTGTAAATTCTTTCCTGTTCATCATTTTAGTCTGCGTAAGTGTGGTCTAACAGAGGAAAGCTGTTCAGCTCTCGCTACAGTCCTGAGATCAAACTCCAGTCTGAAAGAACTTGACATGAGCAACAATAATCTGCAGGATTCAGGAGTGAAGAAACTCCAGAACGGATTAGAAAATACAAACTGCACACTCGAGAAACTCAGGTAAGTTGAATTATCATTGATTTCATGTGAATTTTTTTTCATAATAAAATTTATATTTAAAATTTATATTTTATATTTAAAATTTATATTAAGAAATGTGTTTTTAATTCTATAAATCACATAATACTTTTTGACTGTTATAAAACTTTTTTTCAAATAGACTTTCAGACTGCAGTATCACTGAAGAAGGTTATAAAGCTCTGGCTTCAGCTCTGAGATCAAACCCTTCACACCTGATAGAGCTGGATCTCACAGGAAATGATCCTGGACAATCAGGAGTGAAGCAGCTCAGTGATTTACTACAGGATCCAAACTATTCACTGAAGACACTGAGGTGAGATGTGATGAAATAGTACAAAAGAAAAGACATGCAGGCTAAATATTCATACATAATATTATTTCAGTAATAAAATAAGCTTTGATTTGGTGCATCTGAGGTACTGTGTTGTTGGTGACAAATTGTTGTGATATAAGCTACAGTAATGTTTAAATAGATATTATGAGCCACTAAAGGTGCTGATACTCAGTAGTTTGTTACTAACTTTTGCTGAATACACTGTAGTTTAATTTCCATCAAGCCCAGATTCAACACTGTATCACACTACAGCAGATCTAGTCTCCAGGTCTTCTGTGGTGTCTGGAAAGATCTTTTGCCCTTCTGCTCCTCGTTTGCACTGTTTCTGTTTTTTTGACATTTGAATGTCGAAAAATAATACATTTTATCTTCAAAGTAAAACAGTAAATAGAGCTTGGAATTAGGAACAATAATGAATTCTGTTTTATCAACATGTTTTGTAAGGCAGTGTACATTTATTTCAGAATTAAAATGAACCCTGGTTTACCTTTTGCAGGTTTTTGAGAAGTCCTACGGCAAATGAAGCGTGTCAGTATGTGACTGGAATTGTGGGTAAAAACCCGTTACTCCTGAGAGAGCTGAATCTGAGTGGACGAGAACTAGGAGACACACGAGTGAATCAGATCACTGCTCTACTGCAGGATAAACACTGTAAACTCAACACACTGATGTGAGTGTCTTACATCAATTAACATGTATTTGATAATACTATTTTCTCATTTGTTTGAGTCAGAGGCGTCACAATGTGAAGTATTAAAATTAAACAGGCCATTAAAAACAAATAATTGTCAAAAAATGACAATTCGCTTTAAACAGTAGGCCAAGTCACATATAGCACTACTTTAATGAATGAAAACTTGATCAGATTAATCTTTAATGTTGTTTGTTTGTTTATGTTTGTTCACAGTGCGTAATGTTAAGAGATACAACTTTTAATTTGAAAAATGCTGTAGAAGTATTGTTCATCATTAGTTCATGTTAACTAAACTAAGGAAACCTTACTGTATGTAGCTGGGAACAGCAGAACTAAACATATTTGCCCCGTTGAGTGAAAGGTGACATTGACACTGAAGAACCGGTCTAAAAATTGACATGAAACAAATGCATCTCGAATATAATTAATGCTTTATAACGTAAATGCTGTAAATTTCACGTGACTTTCAAATGACAAATTACAGCAAAAAATCCAAAACCTAAATTGATCTTCATGGATCTGATTCATTGTCTGCTCTCTTTCTGTCTTCAGTCTGCGTGGATGCAGTATTACAGAGAAACAGTGTCTCATCCTGAGTTTAGCTTTGTGTTCAAACCTTTCACACCTGAGAGAACTGGACCTGAGTGGGAATAAAATAGAAAACAAAGGAGTGAAGCATGTATCTGAAACACTGAAGGATGTACGCTGTAAACTGGAGAGACTGAGGTCAGTAACATTCACATACAAGAATCAAAATGATTAAAATCACTTCAGCAGTTTTTAAACAGACACTTTATAGTGTTACGGCCCTGGTCTAGGGTCAGGGAAGCCAACATAAATAAAGAATTCTGAGATCTGATGTTACTTTGTATTGGTGAATTTATTTTCTTATTTTAAATCTCACTTGTAGTAACACAGTAAAAAGGCTCTCTCTTCGGGATTGGGCAAAGCCAAAACAACAAACAAAACGTAACACTAACTATACCCAGGGAGTCTAAATAATCTAAATAAAGAAAAAAGAAACAAATGACAGCATTCTTCCCTGACTCCCTACCTAAACCAAAAACAGGAGAAAACGTAGTTTACAATAAAGAAAAACGGCACCCAATCCCTACAGCCTTGTTAGTAAACAAAAACAAAAGAAAAGTAAACTTAGTAAAGCAGTCGAAACCACGAGACAATAATCAACACTGTAACAGAGATCGAAATAGACTCAGTTATACACTACACAAATTATCCACTCAGAAAACACCAGTACTATGTCACCACAAAGATCAATTCATAACACACAACAATGCCAAAAACTCTCTCTCTCGTTTTCCACTTCCAACGTCCCACTATTTCAAAAGACGCTGGATTTCCTCGGGACGAATCAGCAGATGCGTCTTCACGTCCAATTAGGGCGGAGTCACCTAAGAGCGAGAGAGAGAGAAAGAACTACGTCCCCAGACATAACAATAGTCTGTTTATTGTAAAGAGCCTGAGTATTTTGTGATTTGGTGAAGTCAAGATGATCTCTCTTTCTATGACTTTACAGAATGTTTTATTTTCTGCTTTTCTCTTTTCCCCAATGTAGGTTAAGCTGCTGTTATTTGACAAATAAAGGTTGTTCTGCTGTGACTTCAGCTCTGAAATCAAACCCATCACACCTGAGAGAGCTGGACCTGAGCGGGAATAAACTAGGAGACTCTGGAGTGAAACACCTCAGTGATCTACTGAAGAACCCACAATGCAAGCTAGAAATACTAGCGTTAGTATCATTATACTGTACAACACTTACAGTGTGATTAAAAGTCACTGATTAGTCAAACAGGCCCAGTTTACAGTATTTAAACTGCAGCACTGCATCAGTACAGCAACTGTTTCTCTATTGGTCACACTTAATAATATGTGTCTAATTAGGAAATAATTGGGTTTAATTTAAAGTATTTGATAAACTGTACTGGTTGTGTTCATGTTCTACAGAAATATTATGAGATTCACATTTGCTGCAACAATGAATGAGAGACAAAAAAATAAATAAATGTATGTCTAGTTTAAAAAAAAATGAATAAGAAGTAAACAGCTTCTGGCATTTGGAACATAAAAACAATTAAAAACAGTTAAAATATGGCAATTAAAGGCTATATGGAGGACTATATGCCTACTGTTGCTCTTTTATAAGACGCCATCAAGGATCTGAACCACTGTCCTTTCTGTTTCTGTCTTCAGACTGTGTAAATGCAGTATTGAAGAGAAGCAGTGTGTCTCCCTGACTTCAGCTCTGAAATCAAACCCATCACACCTGAGAGAACTGAACCTGAGTGGAAATGAACTTAAACACACAAGAGTAACTAAATTTTATGATGTACTGAAGGATCCACGCTTTAAACTGGAGAGATTGAGGTGAGGAACATTCACGTACAACAAACAAATTAGTATTTTGGTATTTTAATGAAACAGAATGAAAAAAATATATATGTGTCTCATTTCTCTGAATGCAGGTTAAGGTCTTGTGATATAAAAGCTGGCGATTGTTCAGCTCTGACTTCAGCTCTGAAATCAAACCCATCACACCTGAGAGAACTGGACCTGAGTGGGAATGAAGTTGGACAATCAAGAGTGGAATACCTCAGTGATCTACTGATGAACACACAATGCAAGCTGGAAAAACTAGAGTTAGTAATATTAAACTGTACAGCAGTTACTGTGTGATTAAAGTATATTATATTATGAACTAATCGACTGATGATTCAGTTTGTGTGTCAGTAGAAAAACAAACAAACTTTTAAAAGCATTTAAGCATTTAAAACTTTGTGGCTATAAAATTTTCATATGCTGAAGTCTGTCAAATATTTTCTGCAAAAAGAGATAGAAGTAAAAACAGACTTTAAAAAAATGAACGTAACATGAATGACAGTAGATTATTCTAACAGTTATGTGGTTTTTACAGGACTAATGGTACTTTTCAATAAATCAGTTTTTATTAAGCAAAATTTGTATTTTGTGATAGTAAACTAGACTCTAAAAATTACTTAAAATTGTGATTACAAACTTTTCTTGATTTTCTCAAATTAACAATGTGAAAACAGTCAATTTAAATGTTATTTTTCAGTGATATTGATCTACATTTATAATTCACAAACTTTTTATGTGCCAGTGTGAAGATGCTTCAGACTTGTGTTGTAACTAGTATCCTCAAATCACAGTCATGCTTCTGTCTTGGTTTATGTTTCTATAATTAAGTTTGCAGGTTTTTTCTGGTGTATTAGTGACAGTATGGTGTTTATTCATGATGCATTTAACTCACATATAAACTTAACGTTGTCTTTTCTCTTGTCTGCAGTCTGTGTAGATGCAGTATTACAGACAAAGTGTGTCTCATACTGACTACAGCTCTGAAATCAAACCCATCACACCTGAGAGAACTGGACCTCAGTGAGAATCAACTAGGAGACTCTGGAGTTGAAAACCTTGGTGTTCTGTTGAGCAGTTCACAATGCAAGCTGGAGAAACTACAGTTAGTATCATTAGACTGTACAGCAATTACATGTGATTTAAACATACTTATTATTAAGACAACAGGGCACAAGTTACAAAATGTATAGCACTGAATATTCTGGCGTTTCCCTTCTAAAGAAAGACTGTAAAGTACTATGAGCTGATGGACTGATGGTTCAGTATTTCTATCAGAAAGATTTATATGATGAATTATATGTATATCATATGATGAATCTGACAAAACTTTGCTGCAAAATGAGACACAAGTAAGACAAAAACTTGCATGAGAATAGATTATTCTGACCGAGTTGCATGGTTTCTATAACACTGATGGTGATTTTCACTAAATCTAAAAGGGGTCATGAAATGCATGTTTCTGGAGGTTTGCTTATGAAGTTAGCAATGTTTTTTTTCCCCCCAAAAGTTTGTAAACTTTTCTATCCTCATTTTAACTTTGTCAAAAACATGATTTCAGAAACCCAAGTAGATGCCCACTGCTGTGATTTATAATAGAAACAGTAACAAACTACACCAGCATGCAGTAAATTTAACTTGACTTCGCTTTCTTCACTTAATATACTTATATTCCATTTAAAAATGAAAGGAGAGTAAACTACACTAAAATGACTTTAAATTGAGTGTGATTTTCTAACATTAAGAATGTGAAAATAGTCGATTGAAATGTTTCAATCAGTTCTGCATTTATAATTCACAAAATCAGATCTACATTTATAACATATATTTTGACTGAGTGATGATTGTCTGAACTTGTGTTGAATCTAGTATCCTCAAATCCTGCCTAGGGATTGGTTTATGGTTTTATAATATATTTTTCATGCTTCTGCTGGTGTATTAGTGTGCTATATGACATTTAGTTATGATGCATTTAACTCACAGATAAACTTAACATGGATCTGATTCATTGTCTTTTCTCTTTCTGTCTTCAGTCTGTGTGGATGCAGTATTACAGAGAAACAGTGCCTCATCCTGACTCCAGCTCTGTGTTTAAACCTTCCACACCTGAGAGAACTGGACCTCAGTCAGAATAAAATAGAAAACAAAGGAGTGAAGATCCTGTGTGACGTACTCATTAATTCACGCTGTAAACTGGAGAGATTGAGGTGAGGAACATGTTTAAAATCATTTCAACAATTTAACTCTAACACTTTTACTCAATATATCACAAAGAGCCTGAGTTCACGTTATATTTGTGGAAAATAATTCCTGTTGTGTTTTATGATCTGATGAAAGCAGGGTCTGTTATAAACACCTGTCAGGTACCAAACACAGGTCAAATTTGGCCAGTTAATTTCACAGTGTCACAGATGAGGCAGGTGATAATTTCATTACCGATTAGCTTTAAATGTGCAGTGTGACATGAAGAACCTCAGTAACAGTAACATCACCAACAGTCATGAAAAAATGAGTAACTACAAGATACTTTTTAAAAAAATGTCAGAGGCCCCAGAGCGAACAACAGCAAAGTAACAGTATCAGCCAAGCTGTCCGAAGTACATGCGCCTCAAACAAGACAGAGTGTGAGCAACGGAGCGCGAAAAAGACAATTAGTTTAATGCAAGAAATGATGTTTGTGATAAGAGTAACTGTAATAGTATTATAACATTAACAGAAAGTAACATTGATAAGTTGCAGACTGAATGTGTTCCTGCAGAATCTTTTATCTCTGACACTTCGATTGTGCTTTTATTTTTCTTTATTATGTATAATTTGTTGATTTTTAAACTGCCCTGTTTCCTTCACTTATATTTTAAAACATCAGGTAACTTCTGTTGGTCAATACTGTACAATACTTTCCCTGTCAGATTTGAACTCAAAACAAAATTCATCATGTGGGGGAAATAAATTTTACATTTTAAAAGTAAATGCATCAGTCTGGTGCACTTTCAGGGAAAATTAAGAAGCTGTATCTGTTAAGAGTTTTGTGAGTTTTTCCTTATTTTTTGGCCATATAAATAACGACCGCACCAAATTGCAAATTTTTGCTCAGTTTGGAATAACATTGAGCTGTTTTTCCGCCTCCGGTATGAGCCCCATATTTTCACTATATATTACGGTATATGAGCCATAAAATCCTGATTTATCAAATATGACATAAAACACATGAAAACATTTTTCTTTAATATTTTGTCTAAAGACTAAAAAAAAAAAAAAAAGATTTTTCTGACTATTATTTCATTATTTCAGTCAAGGTTAATAACAAATTAGGGATGTGCCCGAAGCCGAATACCTTATTCGGAAAGGCACGGATAATGGCTTCAAAACGAATAACAGATTTATCCGAATAACAGAAAAAATATTCGGCAGACACAATCACGTGTTTGCTGGAACAGCACTACATTGAGGTCTGCGGTTGGTAAGATTTTTGCAATAATAATTGCTTTGATAGCGTTTGACACAGTTTCGTACAGATAATATCATGGTAATCATTGCGTTTGTCTAACAAATGTAGTCTCCTCAGTAATAAACGATCCGCGCGCTCCGTTTTTTGATTGCTGCTGTCAGTGCCGGGGAAGCAGTGTTGCCAGATATTGCTACAAAAAAACAAACACAAGCAATCTCCTGAAAAATGCACCAAAATAAGTTTAAATCTTGTATTTTGCAAATAGGATACAGAATCTCTAACCTCAACCTTCATCTTCCCACTTTATTAATGCCCTAATTACTTTATTAACGCTGTTACATTAAGTATTAAAACAAGTCCAGCGACGCTTATATTAACTAGATCTGGCAACATGAAGCGGAGGCTGCACTTCACTCCTGCGTTTCGTCAGCCACATGAATTTATTCAGCGACATGATTTTAAATAATTTTTCATAAGGTTTTCAAATTTTATTTTTGAACATGAAACATTTACGGAGGTCTGGACCTCGTAGCTGGCTATGGGCCTGGATGTGTAAAGTGAATGAGTGTAAAAACGCATTACATTTGCCCGTTTGGTGAATGGCATTACATTTAATAATACAAGACGAAGTAAAGCGATGTTTGACCAAGGCTTTTAGAGGGTCCAAATTATTTGTTGCGCTCTGTTGATAAAAAAAAATGGTAAATGATCACATACTCCCGCAACACATGATCTAAGTTACTTAAAGTTCAAGCGAGCTTTATTGTCATTCTGCCATGATAGACTACTGAACACTTTCTTTCCATTTCTATTTCTTTTTTTTTCTACTAGTGCTCTTATTTAAGATTATGGATGCTTGTCTCTTGTCAAATTTGTACACAAAGTTTCACTGGAAACTAAGAAGAATAAAGTTTTAAATAGAAGATATTTACAGTTATAATTTTAATAAAAAATAATACTTTCTTTAGTTATACAAGGCATATGTGTTAAATGAAAACTACGAATCGAACAGATTTGCATTTAAAATGGTATTTTCATGTAATTTGACGAACTTCCGGTTTAAGCCACGCCCACTTCCGCATCTAGCCGAATACAGATACAAATCATTTTGAGATTGTCACAGATACAGATACAGATACAAATAATGGCTCCGCTGCACACCCCTATAACAAATGTATTATTTTTGTAATAAAAAGAAGTTTGAACATAATGCTTTTGAAAATACAATAAAATAGTTCACAAAAATGGGGGAGGAAATTCCCAATTAATTTTTTATTTTATAATTACGAAGTCTTTAAGTATTTAGTGTTGTTTGATAAACACCAAAATTAATACATAAATATGAATGGCTGCTTGAAAACGTAAATATTTTTGACTTCCTTCTCTGTGAAATACGGAGCCCTTTAAAGAACCTTTTTGGTGGGAAAAATTTGGGGAGAGTGGAAAAAATTCAGGGTAGGAGGAAATAATATTTTTCAAATGTTTTGCGTTCTCTCCAAAACTTTTGCGTTACCTCGAGAAACTTTGTGTTCTCTCGCAAAACCATTTGAGTTCGGACAAACTCTTCCTGTTTACTTTACAGCTTGCAGTAGTTACAGCTTGTATGTTCACAATGGAGCTGTTCATAGAGTTTTATTTTGAATTTGGACTCAAATAAATGAATTAGTCAGTGGTTTTGGGACATAATAAAACACTTAATGTGGCTTAATGTTTTAAAACAGTGATTTGGAGGACCAAATTCGATAATAATAAAAGTTGATAAAATTATTAGGCTAATATTAATAACCTTATTAATAATATTACTAAGCAGAATAGCCCAGAATATGAACGCAACGCCCTGCATATAAGCTTTTTCTCCCCCATAAAACGCTTAGGCTAATGGTAGGTAGGCTAATAACTGAAAACGGTGATTTAAAAATACCAAATCTGTTGCATTCATATTCTGGGCTTTTCTGCTTTATTAATAGTAATATTATTAATAAGGTTATTAATATAAGCCTAACAATTTTATTAGTATTATTATCGAATTTGGTCCTAATGTCACTGTTTTAATACATTAAGCCACATTAAAGCCTTTTAGAATGTCCCAAAACCGTGCCTTGAACTAAACACTGACTGACTGTATTTCTTTATATTTGAGTTCGAGTTCAAAATAAAAACTTTATGAACTGCTCCATTGTGAACATATGAGCTGCATGAACCTTTCATTATAGCCTACCTTAAGTGTTTTCTATGGGGAAGAAAAGGCTTAACGTTTTAGGGCTTTGCGTTCAAATTCTGAACATGCATTCATATTCTGCTTTATTGATAGTAATATTATTAATAAGGTTATTAATGTTAGCCTAATAATTTTTATCAGGATTTATTATTATCGAATTTAGTCCTCCAATGTCACTGTTTTAAAACATTAAGCCACATTAAGCGTTTTATTATGTCCCAAAACCGTGCCTCGAAATAAGCACTGACTCCATTGTGAACGTACAAGCTGTAACCACTGCAAGCTGTAAAGTAAACAGGAAGAATTTGTCCGAACTCAAATATCTTTGCGAGGGAACGCAAAAGTTTCGTGAGGGAACACACAAGTTTTGCGAGAGAATGCAAAACATTTGAAAAATATTTTTTCCTCCCTCCCTGAATTTTTTCCACTCACCCCAAATTTTTCCCACCACAATGTCCTTTAAAGGGCTCCGAAGTGAAAGGTGCATGTCAGGAACAAAAAGTAGTGCAGTCAGCTGTGTTTCTGGTGACATATCTGTTCCGTGAGCACCGTCTACTGTCAGAGAGTGAACTGCAGTTTCATTCAGTCTGTCTCCTTCACTCACAGAGGTTCACTGACTGTCTGAGAGTGACACATGCAGCAGTGCAAGTTTATGTTAATCAGAACTTTAAAAGATTTTTGGTTCATTATCAAACTATGGTGGGACAAATTAGACTATTGCAGGCCACCAAAGTTTAAATAATTAATGTGAAACACGGAATTTCTCTGCCACTGAAAAGCCATTAAGTGAAATTCCTCATCACATGGTTTCTCATTGAAGTGACTGTGATTTTGTCTACAAAATTATGCTAAGAAATGACAAACGTAACTGTGTCCTCTGGGTTAATATCACACTCTGGGTTAAAGGGAAAATAATGTTTCTTCCTCTGTGTGCTTGTCTTTCTCTTTCTAGTCTAAATGACTGTGGCATTACAGATGTTGCTGCTTTGGCTCAGTCTTTGGCAGAAAAGAAAGCACTGCAGTTTTTAAAAGAGCTTGATCTGAGTAAAAATAAAATAAGAGACTCAAAGCAGCAGCTCATTGACCTGCTACGAGACTCAAACTGTAAACTGAGGTGAGTAAACATTCATTTGTTGCTGTCATGCTAACACAAACAGACAAACATCATGTCAATTGTTTTAAATGTATTATATTTAAAAAAATAAAATAAAACATATTTTTGTTACAGTCTACTTTGTACTAATTAAAATATAGTAACACATTTTCAACTTGTTTTACTCAACTCTGTTGTTCTCTTCTGGTTCCTCCTCACAGCCTGGAGGAAGGACAGTCGCTCTTGAGAGCTGGTGTGAACTACATTAGTGGATGGTTAACTGGGTCTAAAGCTCAGGAGGAACCTGTGAAATCAACAGATCAAGAAGCGTCATCATCAGACGAGGAATCCTCAGAAGGTTCTCACTTTAGTTTTGTAATAAATCAATATGTGTGATGGTAATTTTGGTGAGATGTTGCTAAACAGCAAGCAATTAATACAAACAATACTAAACTTACAGCTACTACAGCTTCAGATAGCACTGCTTTAACAAATCTGAAGTTATTATGCTGTTATATATTACTATTTAAAAATGATTACTAATGTATACAGTTGGAAGAGGATTAGACCTTCAAATGAAATAATGCAGCATTAATAGAAACATACATGTACACATGAGTAATGTTGAATGTTTATTGTTGGTTTTGTATTTATCTGAATGCTATTGTTTACAGGTGAAACAGAAGAGGGAGTCAAGGCTGCTGAGCTTGCAAAAGAGCTGGATTAGTTAGAATACAAGTCTATAGTATAAGACCTTCATCATAATGATGTCAAGATTAAACTCGTCAATAATGAAGCAATTAAAATATTGCTGATCATAACTGTGAATGTAATTTAGCACTTATATATCAAATTACATAAACTGAAAGTCTAAAATGAAAATGAAATTATTATGGGCTACATGTACAGATTCATATCAGTGATCGATAATAGTCATTTTATAGATCAGTGATCCTGTCGTATTTATATTTCTTTATAACATTGTTTTATTTTACATTTATGTATGTTTTACATTACTTTTCTCTGACATTTTATATACAGAATGTTTATTTAAATGTGTTTTTGTAAGTTGTGTGTCTGTCTCTTGAGAAACATGTCTCTGTAGAGACTCTTTGACTGAAGTAAGAGATGCTGATGAATCTGTTCTCTCTCACCGGCCCACACTGATCTTTACTAGTGTTAGAATATATGTGCTTTCAGTCACTAGTTTAGATCGTCTGTCTGATGCTTTTTGTTTAGTGATTTTAATCTTCTGTTGTATTGTAATGTGTTGGCATATTGTAACTATTAAAAATAAAACTTGATCATTTTATTTTGTTTGAAGAGTTTATTAGTTCAATAGGCAGCTATCAGTATAATTGGAGATACAGCAGTAGATGCCAAGATTTTCCTGCTTTAAGTTGTAGACTTGAAACTGAAAAAGTCTGGTCTGCAGTTCTTCAGTCTCACCGCTAGAGGTCAACACACATCACACTGAAGAACAAGCAGCAGCTTCAGCAGATCAAGTACTCAGAGCGGTCTGGATGATTGGGGCGTGTCGTGTCAGCACTAAAGTGGGATTTTATTCGCAAATGACGATAATTTACTGTATTTCAGAAATGGACAAACATGAACATAAGCGGCAGATTTGACATTTTAAAGCACAACCGTTTTGTTGTTTAAAGAGATGAGTTAGCCAACAATGCGTCACAAACTTATAAATTGCTAATAAAATGTTTTCATGACAAGCTCAATGTTTCCTTGTTTATATCTTAATCAAATATTTGAGCCTATATTAATTCTCTTACAAATTTTAAAGGTTCCCATCTTATAGTAAATAAGTGTCCATGACAAAATAGCCTAAAAATAGCCTACCGATTATATATTATATATGTGTAACCCGTCTTGTCTTTCTGCGTTGTGTTCTGGGTTGCTCTCAAGTAGACACAGAGGCACGGGCTGTCACAATGCAGTTTATTATCTGCGGTCATAAACAATAAGGCAACGAGTGTTGCGTGACATCAGGTTAGCATCTCAGTCAAATCCAGCATTGCTCTGTGACTGTATTCACATTAATCACATTTAACCTCTTTTCATACATTTATGATCAAAATAAATACAAAGAAAATATCACAGATATTCCCAATAGAAAAACGCATTGTAAATTCCCCTTAGTCATACATTAATTCCATTATATAAACTACACATAAATTTATTGAGTCATCTCGAACAAATATGCACAAACACAAAAAAACATACCTGCGGTCATAAACAATAAGGCAATGAGTGTTGCGTGACATCAGGTTAGCATCTAAAAAAATAGCATCATGTCAATACAATGTTAATGGCCTGCCGAACAGCTAGCTCACCACGTGCTGCAGCAGCTACCGAACTGCATTTAACATATAAAACCACAATAATCGCGGCTCGTAGTTCATTAAGACTACTGCAAGATTCACTCATCATCATAAACACTCTTACACAGTGATATGTCAACATATAAGTGATAATAACAACTTATATAGCCGTTTTATAATCGGAAAATCCAGCATTGCTCTGACTGAGGTTAAACTTGCGCGGCGCAAATCCCGGTCTGATGACGTCACACGCACGCACTGCACTAACCCGACGCGCAGGCAGAATGAACCCAAAACGAAACTCCCAGTAATACAAAAAAAAATATTTGTTTTGGTGGAATTCATAATTATACAAATAAACCTGTTACATTCACCCCCTCTGAATTCCACCAAAATAACAACACCCCTGAATTCTATAATAGCACCAAAGATGCATTAATGTAAACACACTCGTACCCGGACCAAATAACAATGAGATCTAATCCCAAAGTTCAGTAAAAACTATCCGTAAAACAGATCAAGAGAAAAAAGAAGGTTGATCAGGCCCTCATCCTCTTAGGAACATAAAGGTGCAGCCTACACCCCTAAACATCTGGTCCCCTGGCTTGGAAAACCCCACAGTATGGTTTCACATTCAAGGATGGAAAAGAAACAAAACAAACAAAAAAAAAGTTGAAAAGAGAAAAACTTAACGATGTGCACTCTAAATCAAACTTTCCGAGGCAAAGAAAGGCCCCATATAACAGGTCTCTGAACCATACTCTCAATAAGCCTATTGACAGACCTAACCACCCTCCCAGTTCTAGTTACAACCCTGCCTTGAACTCTGTTAAGAACTACAGCAGTCTGAGTCACAGTAGAGTCAGCAGGTGAGCAGGCTTGAGTGGGGGTAGAGTCAGTCGGACTCGTATCAACGTCAGTAGGTTCATTTGACTGAACAGGGTCTGGGTCAGACAGAGTCACTCCAGGTGGACTGGCCATGTCTTCATGAGCGTGAGACTCGTCCTCAAGTTCTGTAATAGAAGCTTCTTCGGCTGCTGAAGCCTCAGCAGCTCGATCTGGGTCTGACAGAACCCATGAGGACGTCCGTGCCAAGGAAGACTCTTGCTCCAGATTGCTCAGGTTATCCGCATCTCCACAGACACTTGAACCTTCAACTTCCAACGAGCTGACCAGAGACCAATTCTCCAGGGTGTCTTGGATAGGAAGGAAGCTCACATCAAGCAAAAGGTTCCTGTGCACTACCTTGCTCTGGCCAGAGGCATCGCTGATCTTGTAGATGTGAGTCTTGGGGTTCCGCTCCACTACTGTATACACTGCAGGTTCCCACTTGTCGGCTAACTTCTTTTTACCTTTCTCTCCCTTGTTCGCGAGTAGCACTCGGGCTCCAACATGTAAGGAAACCCCTCTGACCTTTTTATTGTACTGATGAGCCTGCTGTTCCTGCTCTTTAGTGGCATGCTGCTGGGCGATGTTGGCTGCCTCAGACAGGTAAGATAGCAGGGTCCTTGAGTAGCTGCTGAAGTCTGTCACAGTGAGGTCATGCAGAACAGACTGAAAGACAACATCAACTGGGAGCCTTGGAACGCGGCCAAACATCAAGTGGAAGGGCGCATAGCCGGTTGTTTCGTGAGCAGTCGCGTTGTATGCAAATGTCAGCATCTGGATCTGCTGTGGCCATTCTTGCTTGGCTCTCAGAGGAAGACTTCGTATCATGTTGCCCAGTGTGCGGTTAAAGCGCTCTGTGCCCCCGTTGCCCATTGGGTGATAAGCCGTTGTATGAGACTTTGCCACCCCCGACAGCTGCAGCAACTCAGACACCAGCTCACTCTCAAAATTAGGGCCCTGGTCAGAGTGGATGCGCTCAGGGAACCCGTAGACACAAAAGACACAATCCCATAACTTTCTGGCCACTTGCTTGGCAGTCTGGTTCCTGCAAGGAAAGGCAAAAGCCATTTTCGTAAAGTGGTCAGTCGCCACCAGCACATCAACAGAGTTCTTGTTCTTATCCTCTGCTGACCAAAAATCAATGCAGACCAATTCCATTGCAGCGGAAGTTTTAATACTTTTCAAGGGGGCTCGTGCTGAGGGCTCTGGAGATTTTGCAAGTACACACCTCTCACAGCATCGCACATGCTCTCTCGTGTCTCTCTCCATACTGGGCCAGAAGAAGCGCTGTCTCGCCAGATGGAGCGTCCTCGCCTGTCCTTGATGTCCTGCCAAGTCATGAACTCCCTTCAAGGCCTCACCCTTCAAACTGGCTGGCAGTAGCAACTGGAATCTTCTCATCCTACTCACAGGGTCCTTCGTTTCTCGGTACAAGACACCATTCCGAATGACTAGCCTCTCCCAGTGTTTCAGTAATGCCAAAGAACTGGGGCCCATATTGTGCCTTTCTCGCCTGGATGGGCGACGCCTGCGGACCACAAACGGGAGTACCGAAGATATCGTGGGATCCTGAAGCTGCTTATCTTCCAATTCGCGCAGAGTGAGTGAGGGCAGGGTACACTGGCCTGCAGGTTGCAGCTGTTGTACATGTTGGCCAAGACAAAGAGCCCTGTTCTCCACACCACTCCTCCAGAAGCTGTGAGAGGCTAGAGCAGCTTTGACTTCAGCTGCACTGTAGGAGCCTGCAGTGTAATGTGGTGGCTCGTGCTGTTGAACCGCTTGAAGGTGTTGGACGCCCAGTCTGAATGTCTGTTGCACCTCCTCAGCCTCCGCACCCTCAGCCTCCTGCACTAGGCTACCATATGGCTCTTGGATCAGACGCCTGCTAACTGAAGTGGTAAAGGGATCTCGACTGAGTGCGTCTGCTACAACATTTTTTGGGCCTGGGATGTATTTCAGGTCGAAGTTGTATGAAGACAGTTTGGCCACCCACCTCTGTTCGTATGCATCGAGTTTGGGCTTGGTCATGATGTGGGTCAGTGGGTTGTTGTCCGTCCACACAGTAAAGTCATGCCCTTTCAGCCAGTGACTGAACTTCTCAGAGACGCTCCACTTCAGTGCCATAAACTCAAGACGATGAGCAGGATATCTTTGCTGTGACTTGCTGAGGGTCTTACTGGCAAAAGCAATGGGGCGAGCCTTGTCCTCCCCTACTGGCAATTGTGACAACACAGCCCCAAGCCCGTCCAGGGATGCATCAACGGACAGGATGAATGGTCTTGAGAAATCAGGATGGGCCAATACAGCACAGTTGAGCAGATCTGTCTTGAGCTTCCGGAAAGCCCTCTCGCATTCAGGAGTCCAATCCGCTGCAGTCAGTTTCCTGTACATACCCGCACCTCCACCACTCCGACCAGTCTGGCCTCTCCTCTTCTGGCCTGCCGTCAAAGCAAACAGGGGCTTGGCAATGGCTGAGCAGTCAGGAATGAAAGACTGGTAGAAGAACACCATGCCCAGAAATGACTTCAGCCTCTTTACAGATGGGGTACAACCATCCTCCTCCATCAGAGCCTCCTTTGGCATCCTGCAGATGACATCAACTTTGTTGGGATCCACCGCAACCCCACTTTGGTCAATGACGTGACCAAGGAACCTCACTGACCTCATCAGAAGGTGGCATTTCTTGAGGCTCAGCTTGAGGTTGTTGTCTCAGAGCTTACCGAAGACCACTTGGAGCCTGTTTAGTGCTTCCTCTTCAGTGGGCGCAAAGACAAGTAAGTCGTCTAAGTAGCAGAGCAGGCTGGTGAAGTTAAGGCTGCCGAAGATGCCCAGCATCATACGCATGAATGATGCAGGGCTGTTACAAAGCCCTTGCGGCATCCTGTTGTACTCATACAAACCAACAGGTGTCGTGAAGGCTGTATACTTTTTGTGGTCTTCACACATCGGAACATTATAGAAGCCCGAGGTCAGATCCATTGTACTGAAAACAGCATTACCTCCCAGTGCTGCTAGACAGTCGGCCTGATGAGGCAGTGGGTGAGCAGCTTTTAAAGTCCGTGCATTCAGCCACCTGAAGTCCGTGCAGATTCTGAGCCCACCATCTTTCTTCCACACCATGACGAGAGGGGATGCATACTCACTGATGGACTTGCGGATGATCCCCCTCTCCTCCATGTCTGAAAGCACGCGTCGTAGCTGTTGGTAATGTGCAGGAGGGACTCTCCTATATGGCATGCGAAATGGGCGGTCATCTGTCAGGCGAATGCTGTGCACAAACTCTCTCACCTCGCCACAATCAAGTGAGTGTCTGGAGAAGATGTCTTCATACTCTTGAACCAGTTCGACAAGACGTTTCTTCGCCCAAAAGCTGGCTTGGCATGAGTCAATGTCCAAATCGCTCAACCCCAGGTTGGACAGGCGTTCTTTGAGGTCAGCATCTGTGACAGCTGAAACTATAACACTCTCTGGTTTCAAGCCCTCCATCTCACACAGACCTTGCTGAACGTTGAAGTCCTCCACAGCAAGACACGGGAACACATCAGCGATGATGGCATTACGTCTCAATGTGATTGGATTCGGCGAAAGATTCGTCATCTTCAAGGGCACCCACCTGTCAGCCCACATCGCAGTGATGACACGACCTACAAGGACATCCCGAGGACCTGACCTGGAACCACATGGCTCCACAATGACTGTGCTGCCTGGAGACATCGGCACCTTGCTGGACAGCCTACCCCACACTAGGTGTTCGTGCTGCGGTTCCAGTGTGACAGCATGAGGCAGCTTCAAAGGGCCGATCTTGTCTGGGACATCCTCGCTCTTCCATCTTGTGGTGCAGGACAGCATATCAAGGAACTGGTCACAGTCTGACGGTACTTTCTTGCCTCCAGCTGATATGAGTCTCCAGTAGTTTTCGTCGCTTTTCATGGTACGTGCGAGGTGCTTGAGGACGTTTGAACCGATGATGAGCTCATCACGCTGGCCCGGCACAAGCAAAACAGGAACAGCGCACTTCACTCCATACACAGACAGCGTCAAGTCATAAACCCCTCTGGGACGTGTCTGCTTTCCCCCACAACCCACAAGCACAATTCTTTCGGCTGATTCAGGCTCTTTAAAAAGGACTCCCGCCACTTTGAGTAATGCTTCAGCCCCCTCACTCATCGTACAAGCCATGGATCCTGAATCAATCATACCCTTCAGCTCCACCTTGTCATTAACCACAACCTGGACATAGAATAATTCACTGAAAGCAGGCACCTCTCCAGACCCTTGTACCACGACCTGAAGACCTTCTGGTACGGCCGAACAGGCATTAACGTAAAGTAGCTCCAAGTCCTCGTCTCCAATGAGGGTTTCGTGTTGATCCCCCACACTGCCCCTCTCCAAGTGTGGGCTCTCTAGTTTCCCGCCGGCGGCCCTCGTCTAGCATCGGCCTGGCCCACCCGCTTCCGTCCATACTTGTCACAGTCCTTCTTCCAGTGACCAGGAGCAAAACATGCGAGACACAGGTTTTCTCTCCTGCAATGTGCGAGCGTGGAATGTCTGACATCGTCACAGACTCTACAACTCCTCCTCTGAAAGGGCATTGGAGCATATGATGGTTCTTGTGCAGGGGCTTGGACGTTCTGACGCACCACCAAGTGATCTAGAAGACTGATCAGAGCATTCATGCTATTCACACCAACAGCTGCGGCAGTGGCTGGAGTGGCGTGACTGGACTGGAGAGCCTGAAAGCATGCTGGTGACTGTTCATGTTGTGGAGCAGACTGTGCATGGGATGGTTGAGACAAATGAACAGCTGGGGAATTGGGCACAAACTGTTCTGCTAAAGGTGAAAGCTGTGATGTTGGCGTCTGGACTGATGCGTTAGCAAACATAGTGGCTTGAGGCACAACGAACCCCTGGGAAAAAGGCAGCTGAAACTGGGGCTCTGCTGGCGCTGGTTGAGACAGCTCTGGCTCTCTTGACATGGCTGACTGGGTGTGAGTGACTATGTGTCTCTGTGGAGCATGAAAACTGGTCAGCGTGCGCATCCTGAGTTCCCTCTGGTAGGCGTCAATGCGCTCCTGGACCTCGCTCGTGGTCCACTCTTCAGCCGCCTTGAAGCTAAGTCTGTTAGAGAGTATGGGGTCTGGGCAAAACTTGATGAACATCATGCATACCTCCCGTCCCGGATCTTCAACACTTCGTTTCTGTCTCTTTAGGCACTCGTCAGCGATATCAATGGCGTTATTCAACCTGATCCAGTAGTCCATCACCCCTTCGTCTCGCAGTGGCCTGGTGTTGTAAAAGTCAGCCATTGGCATGGATGAGTAGGTCAACTCACTAAAGTGCTGTTTCAGTATGTCATAGACAAAGTCGGGAGTCGCGTCAGTAGAGTTATGTCGTAGAGTAACCCGCACTACATCTCTAGCCTTTCCCCTTAGCTTAGCTAATATCTCCTGTAGCTGCTGGTGTACTGGAACATTATTCTTACGAAAATATGTCCCTACCATTTCCACCCACTCCCGGACAGAACACTTATCACTGCTATCACCCCTATAAATAGGCAGCTCCTTAGCATCAGATTGCATTACTAGCTTCACACCGGACAAATTAAACTCCGTCGGTTGCCGTTCAAGCTGTGAACCCCCCTTTTTTACAGATGTGTCGTGTGCTGTTACATCGCTATTACGTTGCAGCTGGTCTGCAATAGACTGGCCAATTTGGCTGGCTAACTCTGTAATAAGGGCTCTTACATCATCACTAGAGGCTGATGTGGTACGCTGCTCACTTGGAGAAAGACTGCGGGGAAACTGGACACGACTGGAACACGCCCTGGGTGTTCTCAACCCTCCCACATCAGGCGACTGAACCTCGTCCTTGAATAACCTCCCCCTCTCAAACCCCACAGTATCATACACATCTCGATCAAAAACCCCCGTACCCACTGGTGTATTTACTGAGTCCATTGTGCAATACTTGGGTGAAACAATGCAGTGCCCACGGCGATCGAAGTGGCGTCGATACTCAAAGAATCCAAAAGGTCACGGCACCAATGTAACCCGTCTTGTCTTTCTGCGTTGTGTTCTGGGTTGCTCTCAAGTAGACACAGAGGCACGGGCTGTCACAATGCAGTTTATTATCTGCAGTCATAAACAATAAGGCAATGAGTGTTGCGTGACATCAGGTTAGCATCTCAGTCAAATCCAGCATTGCTCTGTGACTGTATTCACATTAATCACATTTAACCTCTTTTCATACATTTATGATCAAAATAAATACAAAGAAAATATCACAGATATTCCCAATAGAAAAACGCATTGTAAATTCCCCTTAGTCATACATTAATTCCATTATATAAACTACACATAAATTTATTGAGTCATCTCGAACAAATATGCACAAACACAAAAAAAACATACCTGCGGTCATAAACAATAAGGCAATGAGTGTTGCGTGACATCAGGTTAGCATCTAAGAAAAATAGCATCATGTCAATACAATGTTAATGGCCTGCCGAACAGCTAGCTCACCACGTGCTGCAGCAGCTACCGAACTGCATTTAACATATAAAACCACAATAATCGCGGCTCGTAGTTCATTAAGACTACTGCAAGATTCACTCATCATCATAAACACTCTTACACAGTGATATGTCAACATATAAGTGATAATAACAACTTATATAGCCGTTTTATAATCGGAGAAACCTGACGTGAACTCACCTCAGTCAAATCCAGCATTGCTCTGACTGAGGTTAAACTTGCGCGGCGCAAATCCCGGTCTGATGACGTCACACGCACACACTGCACTAACCCGACGCGCAGGCAGAATGAACCCAAAACGAAACTCCCAGTAATACAAAAAAAAATATTTGTTTTGGTGGAATTCATAATTATACAAATAAACCTGCTACATATGTAGTCCAGTTTTGTGGACATTCACACAAAGATCAGTCATTATTCAGGTGGCGACAGTATTTGAACACTGGATTTACAAAAATCATTTCAGGTTTAAGAAGGGTTTCAACATCGCATCAACTACTGATGAACACATTCACTTTGATTTGAATTATTACTCTGTAGGCTTTTTTTTAACCATTATTAATTATTACTAATTAAAATGCACATATTCACGTTATTTCTTAGTAATGCGGGCATCCCAAAACTTTTTGTCATCTAAACCTTATTCACCAAATATATTTGCTTTAAGTACCACCAAGATTTTAAAATAAATATTTCAATAATTAAGTAGGCTATCACATTTGCATGTTCGCGGTTTCTTTAATGTTGATTAATGATCACATGGCATGGAGGTAAATAAAAATATTTCATCTTTTTTAGTAAGTGTTTTATTTAAAACAATGACTATAGAAATATAAAGACAGTTCACTCCTATCCTTATGAATGAGAAAAACTGTAACACGCAATATGGAGGAATAGTCATAGAAACCTGCCTAGAGTCAATGCACATGCGCTGTATAAGCACGTTATGACTCCGCATGTGCATAGGCTGGTCTAGCCTGAAAAAATAAGCATTTTAAACACTATTTGAGCATAAGAAACAACATTCATGGGGCAATTAATTTCAGATTTTTGCTGATTTGACATATGTAATTTAATTGTGAGCTCAGTGAGCAGTTTTTGAGATTTCAGGATTCCCCCCTTCATTAAGAGCTGCCCGGAGGAGTTGCAAATATGGCCACAGAGCGAAGAGACTTTCCTTGAAAGGGAGTTTGTTTTAAAATGACTAATTTTAATTTTATTTTTTTTATTTAATTAATTGTCAGCTTTTCATTAAACTCACAACCCCCCTGCAGTTCCTTTACCAATCCTAGTTTGGGGAAACCTTATGTAATATAATGTTTAATGCACTTCATGTTGTAAATTACAATGAATGGAATAAGTTTTCTTACTCTTTGCATTTTATACATTATTATGGTAAAAGATAATGCTATTTAAATCAATGTGATGAACGAGTTAAATCAAAAGTAATCTTAAAGTAATCCAAAAGTAATCTGATTATATTACCTAAAATGTGTAATGTAACGGATTATGTTACTGACTACAATTTTTGTCATGTAATCTGGAATCAGTAACGGATTACAATTTGTAAGTAATCTACCCAGCTCTGAATATCGAATATTAAATCACTCAGAGCTGTAAATCTGTGCAACGTGAGCACTTTTAATGAGTAAAAGAGACCTTCTCTTTGGCTAATATGTTTATTTATTTATTAAAGACTATAACAACTAGCCTGCTAAAAATCTAAAATCAGGCCTAATATAGTGATTCCTGGTTCTTTTTAAAGGATTGAGCCAAAACCAGTCATTTAATTTGTGTATAAAGCCTATATATAAAAGTATAAATAAAAATGTTACAGAGAAAATATATGAACATTTATTGCTTAAATACTAAAACGCAATATTTGATTCGATTTGATTGGTCAGATTTAATAAACGCTGTTTTAGTAAACATAAACATTTAAAATAGGCCTATATGCAAAAAAAAAAAAATATATATATATATATATATATATATATATATATATATATATACAGAGGCGGACAAAGTACGCAACTTCCTTACTTGAGTGAAAGTACAGATACTACTGGTCAAATACTACTCCACTACAAGTGAAAGTTGTAAAGACAGATTTTCACTTAAGTGAAAGTACGGAAGTACATGTTTTTAAAAGTACTTAAGTATCAAAAGTAAAAAGTAAATGCATTGCCATATTGTTTTATATTTACAATACCATATGCCACTAATGCAACCTACTGAATACACTGATTAGCTTGTATTATCTTTGGATTTAAGAGCTTTTATGTTACAAAACATATTAAAAGGGAACAACTGAATGAAGATAATCATCTTTATTTTTATTTAACACTCCTACAGCTACATTGAACTCATTTTAATACTTGTTTAAAAGTTACAAAGTTCTTTTTCAAAGAGATACTGAAGTCTATGATATGGTTCATTTTAGGCAAACAAAGCAAACATTGAAAAGAAAACAAACTATAGGTTACTATAGTGAGATAATAGTAAATTTGTGGATACTGTGATTTTACTGCAAATACCATATTTATGGTTACTATAGTAAAAACATGGTTAATTTTCCACAGGGCTTTAATGAGTTAACACATGTCTTTTTAGAGCGCTTTTAGCTGTGCAGTAGCGCGGACGTTTACATTAGTTTAGTGGGGAAGATCCCGAGGTTGCCAGATTTGCGTAAAACATATCAGCCAAATATCTATTCAAAGCTAGGCGGAAAACTGCAGGCTTAGGAATACTGTAAGACTTGGCAACACAGGAAGGTCCCGGCAGATCGCAGGCCGGATTTTTGCAGAAAAAAAGGGTTCTGTGAATCTGAAAATGCACTCACTGTAAAAACTGCTACATATAACGACTTTCTACTTGGGGACCTTGATATAAATGTAGTTGAGTAAAAAGTACGATATTTGTCTTTCACATGTAGTGAAGTTAAAGTCGCAAGTTTCCAGAAAAAATAATACTCGAGTAACATATGGGGTTTGTTAGTGTTTTTATTTCTTAAATATTAAATATGAATATAAATGTATTCTCTTTTTTGCTATAATGTGTTACTGTGTTTGTATGAATGAATGAATATTAAGTGGATGTGTTTTTGCGAGGTTTGTGTTTCAGTGTGTTTTGGGAAATGAATGGGTCGCGCGCAGAACTGTGAAGTGTCGCGGGCGCGCGTGCACGACAGCATCGTCACGCGCAGCATCTTTCGCCCACCGATATTTCTTCATTTCACTTCATTTTTACTTCTCGGACAAAAAGAGCGTGTACTACCGCAGTATATCTGGATATTCAGCTCTCCTGGATCACCGTGAGGATATCTGTGCTGCTGGATTGTGTGTTTTGATGGAAAATGGCGAGATGTGCGCGCGCGTGTCTGCTGCTGATGGTGGTTTTCAGCGGATCGTGGACCGCAGTGGACGCGCTCACATTCCCACAGCATTACACGTAAGAAACCATTTTCACAGCATTATATGAAGAATCATTCATTTCCAGAGTGTTACACGCAAGAAAACGCTCTGTAAGAACAGGTCTGTTTCCACAACGGTACGCGTTAGAAATATAATTCACAGCAATACACGGAGCCTATAAGAAATGTTAATTTCTACAACGTTTACGTCTCAGAAATGTCAATTTTCATTGAAATACAAACAAGAAAAGCCAATTTACAGAAAATCAAAAGATACAATGATAATTTCCACAACATTACACGTAACAAACGCTCATTTCCACAGCGTTACATGTAAGAAATGTTCATTTCCACAACGTTACGTGTAAGAGATAAGTTACAAAAGGAAAGCTCACTTCCAACATTACACGTAAGAAAGTCATTTCCACAGCATTACACATAAAAAAACTTATTTCCACACCGTTACACAGACATACTCATTTTCACAAAATTACACGTAAGGCCTATAATTTCTGCAACATTGCAGGTATTATACTATTCACAATATTACACGTAAGAAATACTGATTTCCACAGCATTACATTCAAGTAACAATTATTTTCTCAACATGTCAGAAAAATTCACTTCCACAACATTATGCATACAAAAAACTCGCATTACCACACACTTAATTATTTGTTGAAGTTATTCATAGTGTTTAGAGTAAATTTGAGGTTACAAGTTATACGTTGGTAACAAATTTATCCCCGAAAAGTTAGGTAAATATGGCTAAACCTCTCTGTGGGAGAAAAAATAAATAAATTCGAAAATACAAATGTAAGTGTGATTGAGATTTACTCAAGGGTTCAGTAACCCTTAGAAAATCACAAAGTAATTACTGTCACATCTATCTATCTATCTATCTATCTATCTATCTATCTATCTATCTATCTATCTATCTATCTATCTATCTATCTATCTATCCATCTGTCTATCCTCACAGTCTGTCTTCTGTGGCTTAAAGCTGATCTTTCTCTGTGAAGTGAATATGGGTCACAGCAGCCCCTCGTTTCCCTGAATCTGTCTGAGTCTCTAGGGAGTGTGTGTCAGGTAATAGGCAGCAGGGAAGATCTCAGCTGTGTGTGTGTGTGTGTGTGTGTGTGTGTGTGTGTGTGTGTGTGTGTGTGTGTGTGTGTGTGTCTGTGTCTGTGTTTCTGGGCATGCTCAGATCATCTGCTGAGAGTGCATCAGATCGCCTGAATCACTGACACACACACACACACACACACACACCCTGATACACTCTCACCTCTACATATTGTGTAACACATGCTGCTAAACATGCAGTAAACCAGAACATGTGTGTGTTTACATCAGACTGAAATCTTGCTGCATTCCTCTAGTCTAGAATAATGAAACTTCATCAGTGATATTAATTTGCCAAGTGACATTTATCCCCTTTTCAGTAAAGTCAACAGCTATAAGTAGAAGAAAGTCACCAGTATGCCAATACTGTATTTGTTTTATGCCAATATTTTGTCAATCATTAGGGCTGTTTGATAACTCTTTTACCCAAACACTCACTTTTCATCAGACAATGTGAAAACCTAGGCCTAGTGTATTATGGCCAATAACCGATATGATGGCGGATATTATAAATGTGTGTGTGTGTGTGTGTGTGTACAGTGCATCCAAAATTGTCCAGTCGTCTTATCCTCTCAATTAACACAGATTATTAAAAGCTCGACCCGTAGAGATTTCGCTCGTTATGCTCTTCTCTTGTTAATTGACAGTTGAGATTTAATTAGGTTCAGAGTGTGGATGCTAAACGACCTGAACTTATGTAATATAACATAACTGCAGTCGAGCTGTAATCACGTACAAATCTGTTGTCGTGGAAACAGGTGATATTTATGATCAGACTGCAGGGCTGTGATTTAACCGTACATGATGTTCTGTAACAGAGCCGACGGTTTAATGAAGCCGAACGGACCCCACAGATGCTAAATAATTCATCTGCATCTGTAGAGCAGGACTGCGTTCCTTCGAGCAGCACGGTTTGTTTGTAGCCTGCGTGTTTGTGGACTGTAAACACATCGCTTTCTGTACATTGATTATATTGATCGGTTTAGCCGACTGTGAGGGTATTATATCATATTCTGTCACTGATACTGTGTGTAGTACGAATGAGGACAGTTCAGTTGAGGTCACTGAAAATATATTTACTTACAATCATTTTCTGTCACAACACGTCATATTATACGGTAGAAACCACACATTACAGTAATGCAGAGAAATATAACCCTTGTTAATGTTTTCAAATCATCGTCATTGCATTGTTTGTATTGTATACAGTCAGGCGGTAATAGTGTGGAGCTGGCAGCGGTTTTTTTATATCCTGAGGAGTTTGTTTTTTGTTTTTTTTTGTACAAAAAATGTCTGTCTGTACATTATCCCACACACGTCAACCCAAATATTTATTTACGTTGAAATTTTACAGTCTTGCCTGTATAGTAGCTTTCTTTAGAGGAAAAAATAGTCCATTACACTCAGAGCTCGGTAGATTACTTACAAATTGTAGTCCGTTAATGATTCCAGATTACATGACAAAAATTTTTGTTAGTAACGTAATCCATTACATTACACATTTTTGGTAGTATCAGACTACTTTTTGATTACTTTTAGATTACGTTTGACCCAACTGGTTTATCACATTGATTTAAATAGCATAGTCCTGTAACATATTGATGTAAAAAATGTAAAGAAAAAGAAAATGTGGTCCCACTTTATATTAGGTGGCCTTAACTACTGTGTACTTACATTTAAATTAATAATTTGGTACAATGCACTTATTGTGTACATACATGTTTTTACATTGTACTTATATCTTTAAAAATACCTATATGTAGTTACATCTGTAATTATTTTCTGTAATTACATTTATAATTACACTGTTGACCCATCCCTCACACCTTAACCCACCCTTAAACCTACCCACACCACCAAACCTGTCCCTAACCTTACCTGTATCCCACCTCAATAGCAGCAGAAGTGTTTTGCAATACAATATGAGCACAATAAGTACATTGTACTTATTTTTTGATGCAAGTACATAGTAGTTAAGGCCACCTAATATAAAGTGTGACCGAAAATGTATTCAGTTTGCTGTTATTGACAACATAAAGTGCATTAAACATTGCATTACATTATACTGGGGTTTGTAAAGGAACTGCAGGGGGTTCGTGAGTTTAATGAAAAGCAAATAATTAATTAAATCATAAAAATGTCAAATAAATAATTTGAAAATAACATCAATCAAAATAAAACACTTGCTATTTGTTTACATGCATGTCATGTGACCATTAACCAACTTCAGATTCGAATGTGATTCTTAATTATTAAAATATTTATTTTAAAATCTCAGGGGTACTTTAAGTAAATATATTAAGTCAAAGATGTTCGGCTGACAAAAAGAAAATAATTCAAATAAAAATGAATGTGTTCATCAGTAGTTGATGCAATTTTGAAATGCTGAGAAAACACTTCTAAAAACTGAAGTGATTTCTGTAAATCCAGTGGTCAAATGCTGTGTGGCATCTCAGTTTTCTGTGTAATTATAGACTCCGGACTAGTGACCGTCATTGTGTGAATGTCTACAAAATACCAGAAGACTTTCTGAATGTATGTAAGTGGTAAGCTATTTTAGAAAGATGAAAAAAAGAGGAAGTAGGGAATATCAATAAATTATGGATAATTTATTGCTATTGTGTGAATATGTAATCATGCAATCAATAAAATGTAGCTGTAGTCTGATTCTATTTTAAAATGTTATTTAATCTAATTACAAGTAATTTTTGGAATCTGATTATGTAATCCATGATTACATGTAACTCAGCTCTGATTACACTTTACAAAGTCATCTGAGATAAATTTCACTCACAATTCAGACGCAATGGCGCCAATTGCATGAAAGGATCCGCTCAAAATACTATAGGATTGTGATGCGATTATTAACATTTTTTTTTAACTTTTTTACTTAAAATGTAGTATTTCTTAACTTTTTGACCCTTTTTACTTCACTCCTCTATCAAAAACTCACCGCATGTACTCGTTGGCTAGAATGCGCGAAACACTTGAAATCGGCGTAAATTGCAATCCAAACAAGTTAAAGGTTGTTCTCTGATATCTACATAGAAGGTATGTGGCTTAGGTAAGGGCAACAATTCTCCACAAACGGTTTTACATGTGTATTTACAACCCTAGGATTTCTCCCTAGAATGAAATGGTCTGTTATTGGCTTATTTGGAAGGGTCATGAATAATAATGTTGAGCTCAGCTCTGATTGGCTGTTTCATGGTGAGGCTCATTTCAGTAGCTCACACAGCAGGAAGGAAACACAGGGAACATACAGCCATGGCCAAAAATATCGGCACCCTTGGTAAATATGATCAAAGGTGGCTGTGAAAATGAATCGGCATTGTTAATCCCTTTGATCTTTTATTTAAAAAATTCACAAAAATCTAACCTTTCATTGGATAATAAGAATTTAAGATGGGGCGAAATATCATTATGAAATAAATGTTTTTTCAAATACACGTTGGACGCAATTATTAGTACCCCTAGAAATTCCCATGAGTAAAATTTCTCTGAACTATATTCCCATTCATATTCACAATTTTGAGCACTCCAGGGTGATTATGAAC